>OX384029.1:38700797-38864336 GCA_947534325.1 Agonum fuliginosum | reverse complement strand
ACCTAGACCCGTGAAACGTCACCCGTGAAACATACCTGTGAAACTTACCCGCGAAACTTACCCGTAAAACCTTGACCCGTGAAACTTACCAGTGAAACCTAGACCCGTGAAACGTCACCCGTGAAACATACCCGTGAAACTTACCCGTGAAACTTACCCGTGAAACCTTGACCCGTGAAACTTACCAGTGAAACCTAGACCCGTGAAACGTCACCCGTGAAACATACCCGTGAAACTTACCCGTGAAACCTTGACCCGTGAAACTTACCAGTGAAACCTAGACCCGTGAAACGTCACCCGTGAAACATACCCGTGAAACTTACCTGTGAAACTTACCCGTGAAACTTACCCGTGAAACCTTGACCCGTGAAACTTACCAGTGAAACCTAGACCCGTGAAACGTCACCCGTGAAACATACCCGTGAAACTTACCCGTGAAACTTACCCGTGAAACCTTGACCCGTGAAACTTACCAGTGAAACCTAGACCCGTGAAACGTCACCCGTAAAACGTCACCCGTGAAACTTACCCGTAAAGCTTACCCGTGAAACTTACCCGTGAAACCTTGACTCGTGAAACTTACCAGTGAAACCTAGACCCGTGAAACGTCACCCGTGAAACATACCTGTGAAACTTACCCGTGAAACTTACCCGTAAAGCTTACCCGTGAAACTTACCCGTGAAACCTTGACTCGTGAAACTTACCAGTGAAACCTAGACCCGTGAAACGTCACCCGTGAAACATACCTGTGAAACTTACCCGTGAAACTTACCCGTAAAACCTTGACCCGTGAAACTTACCAGTGAAACCTAGACCCGTGAAACGTCACCCGTGAAACATACCCGTGAAACTTACCCGTGAAACTTACCCGTGAAACCTTGACCCGTGAAACTTACCAGTGAAACCTAGACCCGTGAAACGTCACCCGTGAAACATACCCGTGAAACTTACCCGTGAAACCTTGACCCGTGAAACTTACCAGTGAAACCTAGACCCGTGAAACGTCACCCGTGAAACATACCCGTGAAACTTACCCGTGAAACTTACCCGTGAAACTTACCCGTGAAACCTTGACCCGTGAAACTTACCAGTGAAACCTAGACCCGTAAAACGTCACCCGTGAAACTTACCCGTGAAACTTACCCGTGAAACTTACCCGTGAAACCTTGACCCGTGAAACTTACCAGTGAAACCTAGACCCGTGAAACGTCACCTGTAAAACATACCCGTAAAACTTACCCGTGAAACTTACCCTTGAAACTTACCCGTGAAACTTTCCAGTGAAACCTAGACCCGTGAAACTTCACCCGTGAAACATACCCGTGAAACTTACCCGTGAAACTTACCCGTGAAACCTTGACCCGTGAAACTTACCAGTGAAACCTAGACCCGTGAAACGTCACCCGTGAAACGTCACCCGTGAAACTTACCCGTAAAACTTACCCGTGAAACCTTGACCCGTGAAACTTACCAGTGAAACCTAGACCCGTGAAACGTCACCCGTGAAACATACCCGTGAAACTTACCCGTGAAACCTTGACCCGTGAAACTTTCCAGTGAAACCTAGACCCGTGAAACGTCACCCGTGAAACAAACCCGTGAAACTTACCCGTGAAACTTACCCGTGAAACCTTGACCCGTGAAACTTACCAGTGAAACCTAGACCCGTGAAACTTACCCGTAAAACCTTGACCCGTGAAACTTACCAGTGAAACCTAGACCCGTGAAACGTCACCCGTAAAACATACCCGTGAAACTTACCCGTGAAACTTACCCGTGAAACCTTGACCCGTGAAACTTACCAGTGAAACCTAGACCCGTGAAACGTCACCCGTGAAACATACCCGTGAAACTTACCCGTGAAACTTACCCGTGAAACCTTGACCCGTGAAACTTACCAGTTAAACCAAAACCCGTGAAACGTCACCCGTGAAACATACCCGTGAAACTTACCCGTGAAACTTACCCTTGAAACCTTGACCCGTGAAACTTACCAGTGAAACCTAGACCCGTGAAACGTCACCCGTGAAACTTAACCGTGAAACTTACCCGTGAAACCTTGACCCGTGAAACTTACCAGTGAAACCTAGACCCGTGAAACGTCACCCGTGAAACGTCACCCGTGAAACTTACCCGTGAAACTTACCCGTGAAACTTACCCGTGAAACTTACCCGTGAAACCTTGACCCGTGTAACTTACCAGTGAAACCTAGACCCGTGAAACGTCACCCGTGAAACTTACCCGTGAAACTTACCCGTGAAACCTTGACCCGTGAAACTTACCAGTGAAACCTAGACCCGTGAAACGTCACCCGTGAAACTTTCCCGTGAAACTTACACGTGAAACTTACCCGTGAAACCTTGACCCGTGAAACTTACCAGTGAAAAATAGACCCGTGAAACGTCACCCGTGAAACTTACCCGTGAAACTTACCCGTGAAACCTTGACCCGTGAAACTTACCAGTGAAACCTAGACCCGTGAAACGTCACCTGTAAAACATACCCGTAAAACTTACCCGTGAAACTTACCCGTGAAACCTTGACCCGTGAAACTTTCCAGTGAAACCTAGACCCGTGAAACGTCACCCGTGAAACATACCCGTGAAACTTACCCGTAAATCTTACCCTTGAAACCTTGACCCGTGAAACTTACCAGTGAAACCTAGACCCGTGAAACGTCACCCGTGAAACTTACCCGTGAAACTTACCCGTGAAACCTTGACCCGTGAAACTTACCAGTGAAACCTAGACCCGTGAAACGTCACCCGTGAAACATACCCGTGAAACTTACCCGTGAAACTTACCCGTGAAACCTTGACCCGTGAAACTTACCAGTGAAACCTAGACCCGTGAAACGTCACCCGTGAAACATACCCGTGAAACTTACCCGTGAAACTTACCCGTGAAACCTTGACCCGTGAAACTTACCAGTGAAACCTAGACCCGTGAAACGTCACCCGTGAAACATACCCGTGAAACTTACCCGTGAAACTTACCCGTGAAACCTTGACCCGTGAAACTTACCAGTGAAACCTAGACCCGTGAAACGTCACCCGTGAAACATACCCGTGAAACTTACCCGTGAAACTTACCCGTGAAACCTTGACCCGTGAAACTTACCAGTGAAACCTAGACCCGTGAAACGTCACCCGTGAAACATACCCGTGAAACTTACCCGTGAAACCTTGACCCGTAAAACTTACCAGTGAAACCTAGACCCGTGAAACGTCACCCGTGAAACATACCCGTGAAACTTACCCGTGAAACTTACCCGTAAAACCTTGACCCGTGAAACTTACCAGTGAAACCTAGACCCGTGAAACGTCACCCGTGAAACATACCCGTGAAACTTACCCGTGAAACTTACCCGTGAAACCTTGACCCGTGAAACTTACCAGTGAAACCTAGACCCGTGAAACGTCACCCGTGAAACATACCCGTGAAACTTACCCGTGAAACCTTGACCCGTGAAACCTTGACCCGCGAAACTTACCAGTGAAACCTAGACCCGTGAAACATCACCTATGAAACATACCCGTGAAACTTACCCGTGAAACTTACCCGTGAAACTTACCCGTGAAACCTTGACCCGTGAAACTTACCAGTGAAACCTAGACCCGTGAAACGTCACCCGTGAAACATACCCGTGAAACTTACCCGTGAAACCTTGACCCGTGAAACTTACCAGTGAAACCTAGACCCGTGAAACTTACCCGTAAAACCTTGACCCGTGAAACTTACCAGTGAAACCTAGACCCGTGAAACGTCACCCGTGAAACATACCCGTGAAACTTACCCGTGAAACTTACCCGTGAAACTTACCCGTGAAACCTTGACCCGTGAAACTTACCAGTGAAACCTAGACCCGTGAAACGTCACCCGTAAAACATACCCGTGAAACTTACCCGTGAAACTTACCCGTGAAACCTTGACCCGTGAAACTTACCAGTTAAACCAAGACCCGTGAAACGTCACCCGTGAAACATACCCGTGAAACTTACCCGTGAAACTTACCCGTGAAACCTTGACCCGTGAAACTTACCAGTGAAACCTAGACCCGTGAAACGTCACCCTTGAAACATACCCGTGAAACTTACCCGTGAAACTTACCCGTGAAACCTTGACCCGTGAAACTTACCAGTGAAACCTAGACCCGTGAAACTTACCCGTGAAACTTACCCGTGAAACCTTGACCCGTGAAACTTACCAGTGAAACCTAGACCCGTGAAACGTCACCCGTGAAACTTACCCGTGAAACTTACCCGTGAAACTTACCCGTGAAACCTTGACCCGTGAAACTTACCAGTGAAACCTAGACCCGTGAAACGTCACCCGTGAAACTTACACGTGAAACTTACCCGTGAAACCTTGACCCGTGAAACTTACCAGTGAAAAATAGACCCGTGAAACGTCACCCGTGAAACTTACCCGTGAAACTTACCCGTGAAACTTACCCGTGAAACTTACCCGTGAAACCTTGACCCGTGAAACTTACCAGTGAAACCTAGACCCGTGAAACGTCACCCGTGAAACATACCCGTGAAACTTACCCGTGAAACCTTGACCCGTGAAACTTACCAGTGAAACCTAGACCCGTGAAACGTCACCCGTGAAACATACCCGTGAAACTTACCCGTGAAACTTACCCGTGAAACCTTGACCCGTGAAACTTACCAGTGAAACCTAGACCCGTGAAACGTCACCCGTGAAACATACCCGTGAAACTTACCCGTGAAACTTACCCGTGAAACCTTGACCCGTGAAACCTTGACCCGCGAAACTTACCAGTGAAACCTAGACCCGTGAAACATCACCCATGAAACATACCCGTGAAACTTACCCGTGAAACTTACCCGTGAAACTTACCCGTGAAACCTTGACCCGTGAAACTTACCAGTGAAACCTAGACCCGTGAAACGTCACCTGTAAAACATACCCGTAAAACTTACCCGTGAAACTTACCCTTGAAACTTACCCGTGAAACCTTGACCCGTGAAACTTTCCAGTGAAACCTAGACCCGTGAAACGTCACCCGTGAAACATACCCGTGAAACTTACCCGTGAAACTTACCCGTGAAACCTTGACCCGTGAAACTTACCAGTGAAACCTAGACCCGTGAAACGTCACCCGTGAAACGTCACCCGTGAAACTTACCCGTAAAACTTACCCGTGAAACCTTGACCCGTGAAACTTACCAGTGAAACCTAGACCCGTGAAACGTCACCCGTGAAACATACCCGTGAAACTTACCCGTGAAACCTTGACCCGTGAAACTTTCCAGTGAAACCTAGACCCGTGAAACGTCACCCGTGAAACAAACCCGTGAAACTTACCCGTGAAACTTACCCGTGAAACCTTGACCCGTGAAACTTACCAGTGAAACCTAGACCCGTGAAACTTACCCGTAAAACCTTGACCCGTGAAACTTACCAGTGAAACCTAGACCCGTGAAACGTCACCCGTGAAACATACCCGTGAAACTTACCCGTAAAACTTACCCGTGAAACTTACCCGTGAAACCTTGACCCGTGAAACTTACCAGTGAAACCTAGACCCGTGAAACGTCACCCGTGAAACATACCCGTGAAACTTACCCGTGAAACTTACCCGTGAAACCTTGACCCGTGAAACTTACCAGTGAAACCTAGACCCGTGAAACGTCACCCGTGAAACTTACCCGTGAAACTTACACGTGAAACTTACCCGTGAAACCTTGACCCGTGAAACTTACCAGTGAAAAATAGACCCGTGAAACGTCACCCGTGAAACTTACCCGTGAAACCTTGACCCGTGAAACTTACCAGTGAAACCTAGACCCGTGAAACGTCACCCGCGAAACATACCCGTGAAACTTACCCGTGAAACTTACCCGTGAAACCTTGACCCGTGAAACTTACCAGTGAAACCTAGACCCGTGAAACGTCACCTGTAAAACATACCCGTAAAACTTACCCGTGAAACTTACCCGTGAAACCTTGACCCGTGAAACTTTCCAGTGAAACCTAGACCCGTGAAACGTCACCCGTGAAACATACCCGTGAAACTTACCCGTAAAACTTACCCTTGAAACCTTGACCCGTGAAACTTACCAGTGAAACCTAGACCCGTGAAACGTCACCCGTGAAACTTACCCGTGAAACCTTGACCCGTGAAACTTACCAGTGAAACCTAGACCCGTGAAACGTCACCCGTGAAACATACCCGTGAAACTTATCCGTGAAACTTACCCGTGAAACCTTGACAGGTGAAACTTACCAGTGAAACCTAGACCCGTGAAACGTCACCCGTGAAACATACCCGTGAAACTTACCCGTGAAACTTACCCGTGAAACCTTGACCCGTGAAACTTACCAGTGAAACCTAGACCCGTGAAACGTCACCCGTGAAACATACCCGTGAAACATACCCGTGAAACTTACCCGTGAAACTTACCCGTGAAACCTTGACCCGTGAAACTTACCAGTGAAACCTAGACCCGTGAAACGTCACCCGTGAAACATACCCGTGAAACTTACCCGTGAAACTTACCCGTGAAACCTTGACCCGTGAAACTTACCAGTGAAACCTAGACCCGTGAAACGTCACCCGTGAAACATACCCGTGAAACATACCCGTGAAACTTACCCGTGAAACCTTGACCCGTAAAACTTACCAGTGAAACCTAGACCCGTGAAACGTCACCCGTGAAACATACCCGTGAAACTTACCCGTGAAACTTACCCGTGAAACCTTGACCCGTGAAACTTACCAGTGAAACCTAGACCCGTGAAACGTCACCCGTGAAACATACCCGTGAAACATACCCGTGAAACTTACCCGTGAAACTTACCCGTGAAACCTTGACCCGTGAAACTTACCAGTGAAACCTAGACCCGTGAAACGTCACCCGTGAAACATACCCGTGAAACTTACCCGTGAAACTTACCCGTGAAACTTACCCGTGAAACCTTGACCCGTGAAACTTACCACTGAAACCTAGACCCGTGAAACGTCACAAGTAAAACATACCCGTGAAACTTACCCGTGAAACTTACCCGTGAAACCTTGACCCGTGAAACTTACCAGTGAAACCTAGACCCGTGAAACGTCACCTGTAAAACATACCCGTAAAACTTGCCCGTGAAACTTACCCGTGAAACCTTGACCCGTGAAACTTTCCAGTGAAACCTAGACCCGTGAAATGTCACCCGTGAAACATACCCGTGAAACTTACCCGTGAAACCTTGACCCGTGAAACTTACCAGTGAAACCTAGACCCGTGAAACCTTGACCCGTGAAACTTTCCAGTGAAACCTAGACCCGTGAAACGTCACCCGTGAAACATACCCGTGAAACTTACCCGTGAAACTTACCCGTGAAACCTTGACCCGTGAAACTTACCAGTGAAACCTAGACCCGTGAAACGTCACCCGTGAAACGTCACCCGTGAAACTTACCCGTAAAACTTACCCGTGAAACCTTGACCCGTGAAACTTACCAGTGAAACCTAGACCCGTGAAACGTCACCCGTGAAACATACCCGTGAAACTTACCCGTGAAACCTTGACCCGTGAAACTTTCCAGTGAAACCTAGACCCGTGAAACGTCACCCGTGAAACAAACCCGTGAAACTTACCCGTGAAACTTACCCGTGAAACCTTGACCCGTGAAACTTACCAGTGAAACCTAGACCCGTGAAACTTACCCGTAAAACCTTGACCCGTGAAACTTACCAGTGAAACCTAGACCCGTGAAACGTCACCCGTGAAACATACCCGTGAAACTTACCCGTAAAACTTACCCGTGAAACTTACCCGTGAAACCTTGACCCGTGAAACTTACCAGTGAAACCTAGACCCGTGAAACATACCCGTGAAACTTACCCGTGAAACTTACCCGTGAAACTTACCCGTGAAACCTTGACCCGTGAAACCTTGACCCGCGAAACTTACCAGTGAAACCTAGACCCGTGAAACATCACCCATGAAACATACCCGTGAAACTTACCCGTGAAACTTACCCGTGAAACTTACCCGTGAAACCTTGACCCGTGAAACTTACCAGTGAAACCTAGACCCGTGAAACGTCACCTGTAAAACATACCCGTAAAACTTACCCGTGAAACTTACCCTTGAAACTTACCCGTGAAACCTTGACCCGTGAAACTTTCCAGTGAAACCTAGACCCGTGAAACGTCACCCGTGAAACGTCACCCGTGAAACTTACCCGTGAAACTTACCCGTGAAACCTTGACCCGTGAAACTTACCAGTGAAACCTAGACCCGTGAAACGTCACCCGTGAAACGTCACCCGTGAAACTTACCCGTAAAACTTACCCGTGAAACCTTGACCCGTGAAACTTACCAGTGAAACCTAGACCCGTGAAACGTCACCCGTGAAACATACCCGTGAAACTTACCCGTGAAACCTTGACCCGTGAAACTTTCCAGTGAAACCTAGACCCGTGAAACGTCACCCGTGAAACAAACCCGTGAAACTTACCCGTGAAACTTACCCGTGAAACCTTGACCCGTGAAACTTACCAGTGAAACCTAGACCCGTGAAACTTACCCGTAAAACCTTGACCCGTGAAACTTACCAGTGAAACCTAGACCCGTGAAACGTCACCTGTGAAACATACCCGTGAAACTTACCCGTAAAACTTACCCGTGAAACTTACCCGTGAAACCTTGACCCGTGAAACTTACCAGTGAAACCTAGACCCGTGAAACGTCACCCGTGAAACATACCCGTGAAACTTACCCGTGAAACTTACCCGTGAAACCTTGACCCGTGAAACTTACCAGTGAAACCTAGACCCGTGAAACGTCACCCGTGAAACTTACCCGTGAAACTTACACGTGAAACTTACCCGTGAAACCTTGACCCATGAAACTTACCAGTGAAAAATAGACCCGTGAAACGTCACCCGTGAAACTTACCCGTGAAACCTTGACCCGTGAAACTTACCAGTGAAACCTAGACCCGTGAAACGTCACCCGCGAAACATACCCGTGAAACTTACCCGTGAAACTTACCCGTAAAACCTTGACCCGTGAAACTTACCAGTGAAACCTAGACCCGTGAAACGTCACCTGTAAAACATACCCGTAAAACTTACCCGTGAAACTTACCCGTGAAACCTTGACCCGTGAAACTTTCCAGTGAAACCTAGACCCGTGAAACGTCACCCGTGAAACATACCCGTGAAACTTACCCGTAAAACTTACCCTTGAAACCTTGACCCGTGAAACTTACCAGTGAAACCTAGACCCGTGAAACGTCACCCGTGAAACTTACCCGTGAAACTTACCCGTGAAACCTTGACCCGTGAAACTTACCAGTGAAACCTAGACCCGTGAAACGTCACCCGTGAAACATACCCGTGAAACTTACCCGTGAAACTTACCCGTGAAACCTTGACAGGTGAAACTTACCAGTGAAACCTAGACCCGTGAAACGTCACCCGTGAAACATACCCGTGAAACTTACCCGTGAAACTTACCCGTGAAACCTTGACCCGTGAAACTTACCAGTGAAACCTAGACCCGTGAAACGTCACCCGTGAAACATACCCGTGAAACATACCCGTGAAACTTACCCGTGAAACTTACCCGTGAAACCTTGACCCGTGAAACTTACCAGTGAAACCTAGACCCGTGAAACGTCACCCGTGAAACATACCCGTGAAACTTACCCGTGAAACTTACCCGTGAAACCTTGACCCGTGAAACTTACCAGTGAAACCTAGACCCGTGAAACGTCACCCGTGAAACATACCCGTGAAACATACCCGTGAAACTTACCCGTGAAACCTTGACCCGTAAAACTTACCAGTGAAACCTAGACCCGTGAAACGTCACCCGTGAAACATACCCGTGAAACTTACCCGTGAAACTTACCCGTGAAACCTTGACCCGTGAAACTTACCAGTGAAACCTAGACCCGTGAAACGTCACCCGTGAAACATACCCGTGAAACATACCCGTGAAACTTACCCGTGAAACTTACCCGTGAAACCTTGACCCGTGAAACTTACCAGTGAAACCTAGACCCGTGAAACGTCACCCGTGAAACATACCCGTGAAACTTACCCGTGAAACTTACCCGTGAAACTTACCCGTGAAACCTTGACCCGTGAAACTTACCACTGAAACCTAGACCCGTGAAACGTCACCCGTAAAACATACCCGTGAAACTTACCCGTGAAACTTACCCGTGAAACCTTGACCCGTGAAACTTACCAGTGAAACCTAGACCCGTGAAACGTCACCTGTAAAACATACCCGTAAAACTTACCCGTGAAACTTACCCGTGAAACCTTGACCCGTGAAACTTTCCAGTGAAACCTAGACCCGTGAAATGTCACCCGTGAAACATACCCGTGAAACTTACCCGTGAAACCTTGACCCGTGAAACTTACCAGTGAAACCTAGACCCGTGAAACCTTGACCCGTGAAACTTTCCAGTGAAACCTAGACCCGTGAAACGTCACCCGTGAAACATACCCGTGAAACTTACCCGTGAAACTTACCCGTGAAACCTTGACCCGTGAAACTTACCAGTGAAACCTAGACCCGTGAAACGTCACCCGTGAAACGTCACCCGTGAAACTTACCCGTAAAACTTACCCGTGAAACCTTGACCCGTGAAACTTACCAGTGAAACCTAGACCCGTGAAACGTCACCCGTGAAACATACCCGTGAAACTTACCCGTGAAACCTTGACCCGTGAAACTTTCCAGTGAAACCTAGACCCGTGAAACGTCACCCGTGAAACAAACCCGTGAAACTTACCCGTGAAACTTACCCGTGAAACCTTGACCCGTGAAACTTACCAGTGAAACCTAGACCCGTGAAACTTACCCGTAAAACCTTGACCCGTGAAACTTACCAGTGAAACCTAGACCCGTGAAACGTCACCCGTGAAACATACCCGTGAAACTTACCCGTAAAACTTACCCGTGAAACTTACCCGTGAAACCTTGACCCGTGAAACTTACCAGTGAAACCTAGACCCGTGAAACATACCCGTGAAACTTACCCGTGAAACTTACCCGTGAAACCTTGACCCGTGAAACCTTGACCCGCGAAACTTACCAGTGAAACCTAGACCCGTGAAACATCACCCATGAAACATACGCGTGAAACTTACCCGTGAAACTTACCCGTGAAACTTACCCGTGAAACCTTGACCCGTGAAACTTACCAGTGAAACCTAGACCCGTGAAACGTCACCTGTAAAACATACCCGTAAAACTTACCCGTGAAACTTACCCTTGAAACTTACCCGTGAAACCTTGACCCGTGAAACTTTCCAGTGAAACCTAGACCCGTGAAACGTCACCCGTGAAACGTCACCCGTGAAACTTACCCGTGAAACTTACCCGTGAAACCTTGACCCGTGAAACTTACCAGTGAAACCTAGACCCGTGAAACGTCACCCGTGAAACGTCACCCGTGAAACTTACCCGTAAAACTTACCCGTGAAACCTTGACCCGTGAAACTTACCAGTGAAACCTAGACCCGTGAAACGTCACCCGTGAAACATACCCGTGAAACTTACCCGTGAAACCTTGACCCGTGAAACTTTCCAGTGAAACCTAGACCCGTGAAACGTCACCCGTGAAACAAACCCGTGAAACTTACCCGTGAAACTTACCCGTGAAACCTTGACCCGTGAAACTTACCAGTGAAACCTAGACCCGTGAAACTTACCCGTAAAACCTTGACCCGTGAAACTTACCAGTGAAACCTAGACCCGTGAAACGTCACCTGTGAAACATACCCGTGAAACTTACCCGTAAAACTTACCCGTGAAACTTACCCGTGAAACCTTGACCCGTGAAACTTACCAGTGAAACCTAGACCCGTGAAACGTCACCCGTGAAACATACCCGTGAAACTTACCCGTGAAACTTACCCGTGAAACCTTGACCCGTGAAACTTACCAGTGAAACCTAGACCCGTGAAACGTCACCCGTGAAACTTACCCGTGAAACTTACACGTGAAACTTACCCGTGAAACCTTGACCCATGAAACTTACCAGTGAAAAATAGACCCGTGAAACGTCACCCGTGAAACTTACCCGTGAAACCTTGACCCGTGAAACTTACCAGTGAAACCTAGACCCGTGAAACGTCACCCGCGAAACATACCCGTGAAACTTACCCGTGAAACTTACCCGTAAAACCTTGACCCGTGAAACTTACCAGTGAAACCTAGACCCGTGAAACGTCACCTGTAAAACATACCCGTAAAACTTACCCGTGAAACTTACCCGTGAAACCTTGACCCGTGAAACTTTCCAGTGAAACCTAGACCCGTGAAACGTCACCCGTGAAACATACCCGTGAAACTTACCCGTAAAACTTACCCTTGAAACCTTGACCCGTGAAACTTACCAGTGAAACCTAGACCCGTGAAACGTCACCCGTGAAACTTACCCGTGAAACTTACCCGTGAAACCTTGACCCGTGAAACTTACCAGTGAAACCTAGACCCGTGAAACGTCACCCGTGAAACATACCCGTGAAACTTACCCGTGAAACTTACCCGTGAAACCTTGACAGGTGAAACTTACCAGTGAAACCTAGACCCGTGAAACGTCACCCGTGAAACATACCCGTGAAACTTACCCGTGAAACTTACCCGTGAAACCTTGACCCGTGAAACTTACCAGTGAAACCTAGACCCGTGAAACGTCACCCGTGAAACATACCCGTGAAACATACCCGTGAAACTTACCCGTGAAACTTACCCGTGAAACCTTGACCCGTGAAACTTACCAGTGAAACCTAGACCCGTGAAACGTCACCCGTGAAACATACCCGTGAAACTTACCCGTGAAACTTACCCGTGAAACCTTGACCCGTGAAACTTACCAGTGAAACCTAGACCCGTGAAACGTCACCCGTGAAACATACCCGTGAAACATACCCGTGAAACTTACCCGTGAAACCTTGACCCGTAAAACTTACCAGTGAAACCTAGACCCGTGAAACGTCACCCGTGAAACATACCCGTGAAACTTACCCGTGAAACTTACCCGTGAAACCTTGACCCGTGAAACTTACCAGTGAAACCTAGACCCGTGAAACGTCACCCGTGAAACATACCCGTGAAACATACCCGTGAAACTTACCCGTGAAACTTACCCGTGAAACCTTGACCCGTGAAACTTACCAGTGAAACCTAGACCCGTGAAACGTCACCCGTGAAACATACCCGTGAAACTTACCCGTGAAACTTACCCGTGAAACTTACCCGTGAAACCTTGACCCGTGAAACTTACCACTGAAACCTAGACCCGTGAAACGTCACCCGTAAAACATACCCGTGAAACTTACCCGTGAAACTTACCCGTGAAACCTTGACCCGTGAAACTTACCAGTGAAACCTAGACCCGTGAAACGTCACCTGTAAAACATACCCGTAAAACTTACCCGTGAAACTTACCCGTGAAACCTTGACCCGTGAAACTTTCCAGTGAAACCTAGACCCGTGAAATGTCACCCGTGAAACATACCCGTGAAACTTACCCGTGAAACCTTGACCCGTGAAACTTACCAGTGAAACCTAGACCCGTGAAACGTCACCCGTGAAACTTACCCTTATAACTTACCCGTGAAACTTACCCGTGAATCCTTGACTCGTGAAACTTACCAGTGAAACCTAGACCCGTGAAACGTCACCCGTGAAACATACCCGTGAAACTTACCCGTGAAACTTACCCGTAAAACCTTGACCCGTGAAACTTACCAGTGAAACCTAGACCCGTGAAACGTCACCCGTGAAACATACCCGTGAAACTTACCCGTAAAACTTACCCGTGAAACCTTGACCCGTGAAACTTACCAGTGAAACCTAGACCCGTGAAACGTCACCCGTGAAACTTACCCGTGAAACTTACCCGTGAAACCTTGACCCGTGAAACTTACCAGTGAAACCTAGACCCGTGAAACGTCACCCATGAAACTTACCCGTGAAACTTACCCGTGAAACTTACCCGTGAAACTTACCCGTGAAACTTACCCGTGAAACCTTGACCCGTGAAACTTACCAGTGAAACCTAGACCCGTGAAACGTCACCCGTGAAACTTACCCGTGAAACTTACCCGTGAAACTTACCCGTGAAACTTACCCGTGAAACCTTGACCCGTGAAACTTACCAGTGAAACCTAGACCCGTGAAACGTCACCCGTGAAACTTACCAGTGAAAAATAGACCCGTGAAACGTCACCCGTGAAACTTACCCGTGAAACTTACCCGTGAAACTTACCCGTGAAACCTTGACCCGTGAAACTTACCAGTGAAACCTAGACCCGTGAAACGTCACCCGTGAAACATACCCGTGAAACTTACCCGTGAAACTTACCCGTAAAACCTTGACCCGTGAAACTTACCAGTGAAACCTAGACCCGTGAAACGTCACCCGTGAAACATACCCGTGAAACTTACCCGTGAAACTTACCCGTGAAACCTTGACCCGTGAAACTTACCAGTGAAACCTAGACCCGTGAAACGTCACCCGTGAAACATACCCGTGAAACTTACCCGTGAAACCTTGACCCGTGAAACCTTGACCCGCGAAACTTACCAGTGAAACCTAGACCCGTGAAACATCACCCATGAAACATACCCGTGAAACTTACCCGTGAAACTTACCCGTGAAACCTTGACCCGTGAAACTTACCAGTGAAACCTAGACCCGTGAAACGTCACCTGTAAAACATACCCGTAAAACTTACCCGTGAAACTTACCCTTGAAACTTACCCGTGAAACCTTGACCCGTGAAACTTTCCAGTGAAACCTAGACCCGTGAAACGTCACCCGTGAAACATACCCGTGAAACTTACCCGTGAAACTTACCCGTGAAACCTTGACCCGTGAAACTTACCAGTGAAACCTAGACCCGTGAAACGTCACCCGTGAAACGTCACCCGTGAAACTTACCCGTAAAACTTACCCGTGAAACCTTGACCCGTGAAACTTACCAGTGAAACCTAGACCCGTGAAACGTCACCCTTGAAACATACCCGTGAAACTTACCCGTGAAACTTACCCGTGAAACCTTGACCCGTGAAACTTACCAGTGAAACCTAGACCCGTGAAACGTCACCCGTGAAACTTACCCGTAAAACTTACCCGTGAAACCTTGACCCGTGAAACTTACCAGTGAAACCTAGACCCGTGAAACGTCACCCGTGAAACATACCCGTGAAACTTACCCGTGAAACCTTGACCCGTGAAACTTTCCAGTGAAACCTAGACCCGTGAAACGTCACCCGTGAAACAAACCCGTGAAACTTACCCGTGAAACTTACCCGTGAAACCTTGACCCGTGAAACTTACCAGTGAAACCTAGACCCGTGAAACTTACCCGTAAAACCTTGACCCGTGAAACTTACCAGTGAAACCTAGACCCGTGAAACGTCACCCGTGAAACATACCCGTGAAACTTACCCGTGAAACTTACCCGTGAAACTTACCCGTGAAACCTTGACCCGTGAAACTTACCAGTGAAACCTAGACCCGTGAAACGTCACCCGTGAAACATACCCGTGAAACTTACCCGTGAAACTTACCCGTGAAACTTACCCGTAAAACCTTGACCCGTGAAACTTACCAGTGAAACCTAGACCCGTGAAACGTCACCCGTGAAACATACCCGTGAAACTTACCCGTAAAACTTACCCGTGAAACCTTGACCCGTGAAACTTACCAGTGAAACCTAGACCCGTGAAACGTCACCCGTGAAACTTACCCGTGAAACTTACCCGTGAAACCTTGACCCGTGAAACTTACCAGTGAAACCTAGACCCGTGAAACGTCACCCATGAAACTTACCCGTGAAACTTACCCGTGAAACTTACCCGTGAAACTTACCCGTGAAACTTACCCGTGAAACCTTGACCCGTGAAACTTACCAGTGAAACCTAGACCCGTGAAACGTCACCCGTGAAACTTACCCGTGAAACTTACCCGTGAAACTTACCCGTGAAACTTACCCGTGAAACCTTGACCCGTGAAACTTACCAGTGAAACCTAGACCCGTGAAACGTCACCCGTGAAACTTACCAGTGAAAAATAGACCCGTGAAACGTCACCCGTGAAACTTACCCGTGAAACTTACCCGTGAAACTTACCCGTGAAACCTTGACCCGTGAAACTTACCAGTGAAACCTAGACCCGTGAAACGTCACCCGTGAAACATACCCGTGAAACTTACCCGTGAAACTTACCCGTAAAACCTTGACCCGTGAAACTTACCAGTGAAACCTAGACCCGTGAAACGTCACCCGTGAAACATACCCGTGAAACTTACCCGTGAAACTTACCCGTGAAACCTTGACCCGTGAAACTTACCAGTGAAACCTAGACCCGTGAAACGTCACCCGTGAAACATACCCGTGAAACTTACCCGTGAAACCTTGACCCGTGAAACCTTGACCCGCGAAACTTACCAGTGAAACCTAGACCCGTGAAACATCACCCATGAAACATACCCGTGAAACTTACCCGTGAAACTTACCCGTGAAACTTACCCGTGAAACCTTGACCCGTGAAACTTACCAGTGAAACCTAGACCCGTGAAACGTCACCTGTAAAACATACCCGTAAAACTTACCCGTGAAACTTACCCTTGAAACTTACCCGTGAAACCTTGACCCGTGAAACTTTCCAGTGAAACCTAGACCCGTGAAACGTCACCCGTGAAACATACCCGTGAAACTTACCCGTGAAACTTACCCGTGAAACCTTGACCCGTGAAACTTACCAGTGAAACCTAGACCCGTGAAACGTCACCCGTGAAACGTCACCCGTGAAACTTACCCGTAAAACTTACCCGTGAAACCTTGACCCGTGAAACTTACCAGTGAAACCTAGACCCGTGAAACGTCACCCTTGAAACATACCCGTGAAACTTACCCGTGAAACTTACCCGTGAAACCTTGACCCGTGAAACTTACCAGTGAAACCTAGACCCGTGAAACGTCACCCGTGAAACTTACCCGTAAAACTTACCCGTGAAACCTTGACCCGTGAAACTTACCAGTGAAACCTAGACCCGTGAAACGTCACCCGTGAAACATACCCGTGAAACTTACCCGTGAAACCTTGACCCGTGAAACCTTGACCCGCGAAACTTACCAGTGAAACCTAGACCCGTGAAACATCACCCATGAAACATACCCGTGAAACTTACCCGTGAAACTTACCCGTGAAACCTTGACCCGTGAAACTTACCAGTGAAACCTAGACCCGTGAAACGTCACCTGTAAAACATACCCGTAAAACTTACCCGTGAAACTTACCCTTGAAACTTACCCGTGAAACCTTGACCCGTGAAACTTTCCAGTGAAACCTAGACCCGTGAAACGTCACCCGTGAAACATACCCGTGAAACTTACCCGTGAAACTTACCCGTGAAACCTTGACCCGTGAAACTTACCAGTGAAACCTAGACCCGTGAAACGTCACCCGTGAAACTTACCCGTAAAACTTACCCGTGAAACCTTGACCCGTGAAACTTACCAGTGAAACCTAGACCCGTGAAACGTCACCCTTGAAACATACCCGTGAAACTTACCCGTGAAACTTACCCGTGAAACCTTGACCCGTGAAACTTACCAGTGAAACCTAGACCCGTGAAACGTCACCCGTGAAACTTACCCGTAAAACTTACCCGTGAAACCTTGACCCGTGAAACTTACCAGTGAAACCTAGACCCGTGAAACGTCACCCGTGAAACATACCCGTGAAACTTACCCGTGAAACCTTGACCCGTGAAACTTTCCAGTGAAACCTAGACCCGTGAAACGTCACCCGTGAAACAAACCCGTGAAACTTACCCGTGAAACTTACCCGTGAAACCTTGACCCGTGAAACTTACCAGTGAAACCTAGACCCGTGAAACTTACCCGTAAAACCTTGACCCGTGAAACTTACCAGTGAAACCTAGACCCGTGAAACGTCACCCGTGAAACATACCCGTGAAACTTACCCGTGAAACTTACCCGTGAAACTTACCCGTGAAACCTTGACCCGTGAAACTTACCAGTGAAACCTAGACCCGTGAAACGTCACCCGTGAAACATACCCGTGAAACTTACCCGTGAAACTTACCCGTGAAACTTACCCGTAAAACCTTGACCCGTGAAACTTACCAGTGAAACCTAGACCCGTGAAACGTCACCCGTGAAACATACCCGTGAAACTTACCCGTAAAACTTACCCGTGAAACCTTGACCCGTGAAACTTACCAGTGAAACCTAGACCCGTGAAACGTCACCCGTGAAACTTACCCGTGAAACTTACCCGTGAAACCTTGACCCGTGAAACTTACCAGTGAAACCTAGACCCGTGAAACGTCACCCATGAAACTTACCCGTGAAACTTACCCGTGAAACTTACCCGTGAAACTTACCCGTGAAACTTACCCGTGAAACCTTGACCCGTGAAACTTACCAGTGAAACCTAGACCCGTGAAACGTCACCCGTGAAACTTACCCGTGAAACTTACCCGTGAAACTTACCCGTGAAACTTACCCGTGAAACCTTGACCCGTGAAACTTACCAGTGAAACCTAGACCCGTGAAACGTCACCCGTGAAACTTACCAGTGAAAAATAGACCCGTGAAACGTCACCCGTGAAACTTACCCGTGAAACTTACCCGTGAAACTTACCCGTGAAACCTTGACCCGTGAAACTTACCAGTGAAACCTAGACCCGTGAAACGTCACCCGTGAAACATACCCGTGAAACTTACCCGTGAAACTTACCCGTAAAACCTTGACCCGTGAAACTTACCAGTGAAACCTAGACCCGTGAAACGTCACCCGTGAAACATACCCGTGAAACTTACCCGTGAAACTTACCCGTGAAACCTTGACCCGTGAAACTTACCAGTGATACCTAGACCCGTGAAACGTCACCCGTGAAACATACCCGTGAAACTTACCCGTGAAACCTTGACCCGTGAAACCTTGACCCGCGAAACTTACCAGTGAAACCTAGACCCGTGAAACATCACCCATGAAACATACCCGTGAAACTTACCCGTGAAACTTACCCGTGAAACTTACCCGTGAAACCTTGACCCGTGAAACTTACCAGTGAAACCTAGACCCGTGAAACGTCACCTGTAAAACATACCCGTAAAACTTACCCGTGAAACTTACCCTTGAAACTTACCCGTGAAACCTTGACCCGTGAAACTTTCCAGTGAAACCTAGACCCGTAAAACGTCACCCGTGAAACATACCCGTGAAACTTACCCGTGAAACTTACCCGTGAAACCTTGACCCGTGAAACTTACCAGTGAAACCTAGACCCGTGAAACGTCACCCGTGAAACGTCACCCGTGAAACTTACCCGTAAAACTTACCCGTGAAACCTTGACCCGTGAAACTTACCAGTGAAACCTAGACCCGTGAAACGTCACCCTTGAAACATACCCGTGAAACTTACCAGTGAAACTTACCCGTGAAACCTTGACCCGTGAAACTTACCAGTGAAACCTAGACCCGTGAAACGTCACCCGTGAAACTTACCCGTAAAACTTACCCGTGAAACCTTGACCCGTGAAACTTACCAGTGAAACCTAGACCCGTGAAACGTCACCTGTAAAACATACCCGTAAAACTTACCCGTGAAACTTACCCTTGAAACTTACCCGTGAAACCTTGACCCGTGAAACTTTCCAGTGAAACCTAGACCCGTGAAACGTCACCCGTGAAACATACCCGTGAAACTTACCCGTGAAACTTACCCGTGAAACCTTGACCCGTGAAACTTACCAGTGAAACCTAGACCCGTGAAACGTCACCCGTGAAACGTCACCCGTGAAACTTACCCGTAAAACTTACCCGTGAAACCTTGACCCGTGAAACTTACCAGTGAAACCTAGACCCGTGAAACGTCACCCTTGAAACATACCCGTGAAACTTACCCGTGAAACTTACCCGTGAAACCTTGACCCGTGAAACTTACCAGTGAAACCTAGACCCGTGAAACGTCACCCGTGAAACTTACCCGTAAAACTTACCCGTGAAACCTTGACCCGTGAAACTTACCAGTGAAACCTAGACCCGTGAAACGTCACCCGTGAAACATACCCGTGAAACTTACCCGTGAAACCTTGACCCGTGAAACTTTCCAGTGAAACCTAGACCCGTGAAACGTCACCCGTGAAACAAACCCGTGAAACTTACCCGTGAAACTTACCCGTGAAACCTTGACCCGTGAAACTTACCAGTGAAACCTAGACCCGTGAAACTTACCCGTAAAACCTTGACCCGTGAAACTTACCAGTGAAACCTAGACCCGTGAAACGTCACCCGTGAAACATACCCGTGAAACTTACCCGTGAAACTTACCCGTGAAACTTACCCGTGAAACCTTGACCCGTGAAACTTACCAGTGAAACCTAGACCCGTGAAACGTCACCCGTGAAACATACCCGTGAAACTTACCCGTGAAACTTACCCGTGAAACTTACCCGTAAAACCTTGACCCGTGAAACTTACCAGTGAAACCTAGACCCGTGAAACGTCACCCGTGAAACATACCCGTGAAACTTACCCGTAAAACTTACCCGTGAAACCTTGACCCGTGAAACTTACCAGTGAAACCTAGACCCGTGAAACGTCACCCGTGAAACTTACCCGTGAAACTTACCCGTGAAACCTTGACCCGTGAAACTTACCAGTGAAACCTAGACCCGTGAAACGTCACCCATGAAACTTACCCGTGAAACTTACCCGTGAAACTTACCCGTGAAACTTACCCGTGAAACTTACCCGTGAAACCTTGACCCGTGAAACTTACCAGTGAAACCTAGACCCGTGAAACGTCACCCGTGAAACTTACCCGTGAAACTTACCCGTGAAACTTACCCGTGAAACTTACCCGTGAAACCTTGACCCGTGAAACTTACCAGTGAAACCTAGACCCGTGAAACGTCACCCGTGAAACTTACCAGTGAAAAATAGACCCGTGAAACGTCACCCGTGAAACTTACCCGTGAAACTTACCCGTGAAACTTACCCGTGAAACCTTGACCCGTGAAACTTACCAGTGAAACCTAGACCCGTGAAACGTCACCCGTGAAACATACCCGTGAAACTTACCCGTGAAACTTACCCGTAAAACCTTGACCCGTGAAACTTACCAGTGAAACCTAGACCCGTGAAACGTCACCCGTGAAACATACCCGTGAAACTTACCCGTGAAACTTACCCGTGAAACCTTGACCCGTGAAACTTACCAGTGATACCTAGACCCGTGAAACGTCACCCGTGAAACATACCCGTGAAACTTACCCGTGAAACCTTGACCCGTGAAACCTTGACCCGCGAAACTTACCAGTGAAACCTAGACCCGTGAAACATCACCCATGAAACATACCCGTGAAACTTACCCGTGAAACTTACCCGTGAAACCTTGACCCGTGAAACTTACCAGTGAAACCTAGACCCGTGAAACGTCACCTGTAAAACATACCCGTAAAACTTACCCGTGAAACTTACCCTTGAAACTTACCCGTGAAACCTTGACCCGTGAAACTTTCCAGTGAAACCTAGACCCGTAAAACGTCACCCGTGAAACATACCCGTGAAACTTACCCGTGAAACTTACCCGTGAAACCTTGACCCGTGAAACTTACCAGTGAAACCTAGACCCGTGAAACGTCACCCGTGAAACGTCACCCGTGAAACTTACCCGTAAAACTTACCCGTGAAACCTTGACCCGTGAAACTTACCAGTGAAACCTAGACCCGTGAAACGTCACCCTTGAAACATACCCGTGAAACTTTTACCCGTGAAACTTACCCGTGAAACCTTGACCCGTGAAACTTACCAGTGAAACCTAGACCCGTGAAACGTCACCCGTGAAACTTACCCGTAAAACTTACCCGTGAAACCTTGACCCGTGAAACTTACCAGTGAAACCTAGACCCGTGAAACGTCACCCGTGAAACATACCCGTGAAACTTACCCGTGAAACCTTGACCCGTGAAACTTTCCAGTGAAACCTAGACCCGTGAAACGTCACCCGTGAAACAAACCCGTGAAACTTACCCGTGAAACTTACCCGTGAAACCTTGACCCGTGAAACTTACCAGTGAAACCTAGACCCGTGAAACTTACCCGTAAAACCTTGACCCGTGAAACTTACCAGTGAAACCTAGACCCGTGAAACGTCACCCGTGAAACATACCCGTGAAACTTACCCGTGAAACATACCCGTGAAACTTACCCGTGAAACCTTGACCCGTGAAACTTACCAGTGAAACCTAGACCCGTGAAACGTCACCCGTGAAACATACCCGTGAAACTTACCCGTGAAACTTACCCGTGAAACCTTGACCCGTGAAACTTACCAGTTAAACCAAGACCCGTGAAACGTCACCCGTGAAACATACCCGTGAAACTTACCCGTGAAACTTACCCGTGAAACCTTGACCCGTGAAACTTACCAGTGAAACCTAGACCCGTGAAACGTCACCCTTGAAACATACCCGTGAAACTTACCCGTGAAACTTACCCGTGAAACCTTGACCCGTGAAACTTACCAGTGAAACCTAGACCCGTGAAACTTACCCGTGAAACTTACCCGTGAAACCTTGACCCGTGAAACTTACCAGTGAAACCTAGACCCGTGAAACGTCACCCGTGAAACTTACCCGTGAAACTTACCCGTGAAACTTACCCGTGAAACTTACCCGTGAAACCTTGACCCGTGAAACTTACCAGTGAAACCTAGACCCGTGAAACGTCACCCGTGAAACTTACACGTGAAACTTACCCGTGAAACCTTGACCCGTGAAACTTACCAGTGAAAAATAGACCCGTGAAACGTCACCCGTGAAACTTACCCGTGAAACTTACCCGTGAAACTTACCCGTGAAACCTTGACCCGTGAAACTTACCAGTGAAACCTAGACCCGTGAAACGTCACCCGTGAAACATACCCGTGAAACTTACCCGTGAAACCTTGACCCGTGAAACTTACCAGTGAAACCTAGACCCGTGAAACGTCACCCGTGAAACATACCCCTGAAACTTACCCGTGAAACTTACCCGTGAAACCTTGACCCGTGAAACTTACCAGTGAAACCTAGACCCGTGAAACGTCACCCGTGAAACATACCCGTGAAACTTACCCGTGAAACTTACCCGTGAAACCTTGACCCGTGAAACCTTGACCCGCGAAACTTACCAGTGAAACCTAGACCCGTGAAACATCACCCATGAAACATACCCGTGAAACTTACCCGTGAAACTTACCCGTGAAACTTACCCGTGAAACCTTGACCCGTGAAACTTACCAGTGAAACCTAGACCCGTGAAACGTCACCTGTAAAACATACCCGTAAAACTTACCCGTGAAACTTACCCTTGAAACTTACCCGTGTAACCTTGACCCGTGAAACTTTCCAGTGAAACCTAGACCCGTGAAACGTCACCCGTGAAACATACCCGTAAAACTTACCCGTGAAACTTACCCGTGAAACCTTGACCCGTGAAACTTACCAGTGAAACCTAGACCCGTGAAACGTCACCCGTGAAACTTACCCGTAAAACTTACCCGTGAAACCTTGACCCGTGAAACTTACCAGTGAAACCTAGACCCGTAAAACGTCACCCGTGAAACATACCCGTGAAACTTACCCGTGAAACCTTGACCCGTGAAACTTTCCAGTGAAACCTAGACCCGTGAAACGTCACCCGTGAAACAAACCCGTGAAACTTACCCGTGAAACTTACCCGTGAAACCTTGACCCGTGAAACTTACCAGTGAAACCTAGACCCGTGAAACTTACCCGTAAAACCTTGACCCGTGAAACTTACCAGTGAAACCTAGACCCGTGAAACGTCACCCGTGAAACATACCCGTGAAACTTACCCGTAAAACTTACCCGTGAAACTTACCCGTGAAACCTTGACCCGTGAAACTTACCAGTGAAACCTAGACCCGTGAAACGTCACCCGTGAAACATACCCGTGAAACTTACCCGTGAAACTTACCCGTGAAACCTTGACCCGTGAAACTTACCAGTGAAACCTAGACCCGTGAAACGTCACCCTTGAAACATACCCGTGAAACTTACCCGTGAAACTTACCCGTGAAACCTTGACCCGTGAAACTTACCAGTGAAACCTAGACCCGTGAAACGTCACCCGTGAAACTTACCCGTGAAACTTACCCGTGAAACCTTGACCCGTGAAACTTACCAGTGAAACCTAGACCCGTGAAACGTCACCCGTGAAACTTACCCGTGAAACTTACCCGTGAAACTTACCCGTGAAACTTACCCGTGAAACTTACCCGTGAAACCTTGACCCGTGAAACTTACCAGTGAAACCTAGACCCGTGAAACGTCACCCGTGAAACTTACCCGTGAAACTTACCCGTGAAACCTTGACCCGTGAAACTTACCAGTGAAACCTAGACCCGTGAAACGTCACCCGTGAAACTTACCCGTGAAACTTACACGTGAAACTTACCCGTGAAACCTTGACCCGTGAAACTTACCAGTGAAAAATAGACCCGTGAAACGTCACCCGTGAAACTTACCCGTGAAACTTACCCGTGAAACCTTGACCCGTGAAACTTACCAGTGAAACCTAGACCCGTAAAACGTCACCCGCGAAACATACCCGTGAAACTTACCCGTGAAACTTACCCGTGAAACCTTGTCCCGTGAAACTTACCAGTGAAACCTAGACCCGTGAAACGTCACCTGTAAAACATACCCGTAAAACTTACCCGTGAAACTTACCCGTGAAACCTTGACCCGTGAAACTTTCCAGTGAAACCTAGACCCGTGAAACGTCACCCGTGAAACATACCCGTGAAACTTACCCGTAAAACTTACCCTTGAAACCTTGACCCGTGAAACTTACCAGTGAAACCTAGACCCGTGAAACGTCACCCGTGAAATTTACCCGTGAAACTTACCCGTGAAACCTTGACCCGTGAAACTTACCAGTGAAACCTAGACCCGTGAAACGTCACCCGTGAAACATACCCGTGAAACTTACCCGTGAAACTTACCCGTGAAACCTTGACCCGTGAAACTTACCAGTGAAACCTAGACCCGTGAAACGTCACCCGTGAAACATACCCGTGAAACTTACCCGTGAAACTTACCCGTGAAACCTTGACCCGTGAAACTTACCAGTGAAACCTAGACCCGTGAAACGTCACCCGTGAAACATACCCGTGAAACATACCCGTGAAACTTACCCGTGAAACTTACCCGTGAAACCTTGACCCGTGAAACTTACCAGTGAAACCTAGACCCGTGAAACGTCACCCGTGAAACATACCCGTGAAACTTACCCGTGAAACTTACCCGTGAAACCTTGACCCGTGAAACTTACCAGTGAAACCTAGACCCGTGAAACGTCACCCGTGAAACATACCCGTGAAACTTACCCGTGAAACTTACCCGTGAAACCTTGACCCGTGAAACTTACCAGTGAAACCTAGACCCGTGAAACGTCACCCGTGAAACATACCCGTGAAACATACCCGTGAAACTTACCCGTGAAACTTACCCGTGAAACCTTGACCCGTGAAACTTACCAGTGAAACCTAGACCCGTGAAACGTCACCCGTGAAACATACCCGTGAAACTTACCCGTGAAACTTACCCGTGAAACCTTGACCCGTGAAACTTACCAGTGAAACCTAGACCCGTGAAACGTCACCCGTGAAACATACCCGTGAAACATACCCGTGAAACTTACCCGTGAAACCTTGACCCGTAAAACTTACCAGTGAAACCTAGACCCGTGAAACGTCACCCGTGAAACATACCCGTGAAACTTACCCGTGAAACTTACCCGTGAAACCTTGACCCGTGAAACTTACCAGTGAAACCTAGACCCGTGAAACGTCACCCGTGAAACATACCCGTGAAACATACCCGTGAAACTTACCCGTGAAACTTACCCGTGAAACCTTGACCCGTGAAACTTACCAGTGAAACCTAGACCCGTGAAACGTCACCCGTGAAACATACCCGTGAAACTTACCCGTGAAACTTACCCGTGAAACTTACCCGTGAAACCTTGACCCGTGAAACTTACCACTGAAACCTAGACCCGTGAAACGTCACCCGTAAAACATACCCGTGAAACTTACCCGTGAAACTTACCCGTGAAACCTTGACCCGTGAAACTTACCAGTGAAACCTAGACCCGTGAAACGTCACCTGTAAAACATACCCGTAAAACTTACCCGTGAAACTTACCCGTGAAACCTTGACCCGTGAAACTTTCCAGTGAAACCTAGACCCGTGAAATGTCACCCGTGAAACATACCCGTGAAACTTACCCGTGAAACCTTGACCCGTGAAACTTACCAGTGAAACCTAGACCCGTGAAACGTCACCCGTGAAACTTACCCGTATAACTTACCCGTGAAACTTACCCGTGAATCCTTGACTCGTGAAACTTACCAGTGAAACCTAGACCCGTGAAACGTCACCCGTGAAACATACCCGTGAAACTTACCCGTGAAACTTACCCGTAAAACCTTGACCCGTGAAACTTACCAGTGAAACCTAGACCCGTGAAACGTCACCCGTGAAACATACCCGTGAAACTTACCCGTGAAACTTACCCGTGAAACCTTGACCCGTGAAACTTACCAGTGAAACCTAGACCCGTGAAACGTCACCCGTGAAACATACCCGTAAAACTTACCCGTGAAACTTACCCGTGAAACCTTGACCCGTGAAACCTTGACCCGTGAAACTTACCAGTGAAACCTAGACCCGTGAAACGTCACCCGTGAAACATACCCGTGAAACTTACCCGTGAAACTTACCCGTCAAACCTTGACCCGTGAAACTTACCAGTGAAACCTAGACCCGTGAAACGTCACCCGTGAAACATACCCGTAAAACATACCCGTGAAACTTACCCGTAAAACTTACCCGTGAAACCTTGACCCGTTAAACTTACCAGTGAAACCTAGACCCGTGAAACGTCACCCGTGAAACATACCCGTGAAACTTACCCGTGAAACTTACCCGTGAAACTTACCCGTGAAACCTTGACCCGTGAAACTTACCAGTGAAACCTAGACCCGTGAAACGTCACCCGTGAAACATACCCGTGAAACTTACCCGTGAAACTTACCCGTGAAACCTTGACCCGTGAAACTTACCAGTGAAACCTAGACCCGTGAAACGTCACCCGTGAAACATACCCGTGAAACATACCCGTGAAACTTACCCGTGAAACCTTGACTCGTGAAACTTACCAGTGAAACCTAGACCCGTGAAACGTCACCCGTGAAACTTACCCGTAAAACTTACCCGTGAAACTTACCCGTGAAACCTTGACTCGTGAAACTTACCAGTGAAACCTAGACCCGTGAAACGTCACCCGTGAAACATACCCGTGAAACTTACCCGTGAAATTTACCCGTAAAACCTTGACCCGTGAAACTTACCAGTGAAACCTAGACCCGTGAAACGTCACCCGTGAAACATACCCGTGAAACTTACCCGTGAAACTTACCCGTGAAACCTTGACCCGTGAAACTTACCAGTGAAACCTAGACCCGTGAAACGTCACCCGTGAAACATACCCGTGAAACTTACCCGTGAAACTTACATGTGAAACCTTGACCCGTGAAACTTACCAGTGAAACCTAGACCCGTGAAACGTCAGCCGTGAAACATACCCGTGAAACTTACCCGTGAAACTTACCCGTGAAACTTACCCGTGAAACCTTGACCCGTGAAACTTACCAGTGAAACCTAGACCCGTAAAACGTCACCCGTGAAACATACCCGTGAAACTTACCCGTGAAACTTACCCGTGAAACCTTGACCCGCGAAACTTACCAGTGAAACCTAGACCCGTGAAACATCACCCATGAAACATACCCGTGAAACTTACCCGTGAAACTTACCCGTGAAACTTACCCGTGAAACTTACCCGTGAAACCTTGACCCGTGAAACTTACCAGTGAAACCTAGACCCGTGAAATGTCACCTGTAAAACAAACCCGTAAAACTTACCCGTGAAACTTACCCTTGAAACTTACCCGTGAAACCTTGACCAGTGAAACTTTCCAGTGAAACCTAGACCCGTGAAACGTCACCCGTGAAACATACCCGTGAAACTTACCCGTGAAACCTTGACCCGTGAAACTTACCAGTGAAACCTAGACCCGTGAAACGTCACCCGTGAAACTTACCCGTGAAACTTACCCGTGAAACCTTGACCCGTGAAACTTACCAGTGAAACCTAGACCCGTGAAACGTCACCCATGAAACTTACCCGTGAAACTTACCCGTAAAACTTACCCGTGAAACTTACCCGTGAAACCTTGACCCGTGAAACTTACCAGTGAAACCTAGACCCGTGAAACGTCACCTGTAAAACATACCCGTAAAACTTACCCGTGAAACTTACCCTTGAAACTTACCCGTGAAACCTTGACCCGTGAAACTTTCCAGTGAAACCTAGACCCGTGAAACGTCACCCGTGAAACATACCCGTGAAACTTACCCGTGAAACTTACCCTTGAAACCTTGACCCGTGAAACTTACCAGTGAAACCTAGACCCGTGAAACGTCACCCGTGAAACGTCACCCGTGAAACTTACCCGTAAAACTTACCCGAGAAACCTTGACCCGTGAAACTTACCAGTGAGACCTAGACCCGTGAAACGTCACCCGTGAAACATACCCGTGAAACTTACCCGTGAAACTTACCCGTGAAACCTTGACCCGTGAAACTTTCCAGTGAAACCTAGACCCGTGAAACGTCACCCGTGAAACAAACCCGTGAAACTTACCCGTGAAACTTACCCGTGAAACCTTGACCCGTGAAACTTACCAGTGAAACCTAGACCCGTGAAACTTACCCGTAAAACCTTGACCCGTGAAACTTACCAGTGAAACCTAGACCCGTAAAACGTCACCCGTGAAACATACCCGTGAAACTTACCCGTGAAACCTTGACCCGTGAAACTTACCAGTGAAACCTAGACCCGTGAAACGTCACCCTTGAAACATACCCGTGAAACTTACCCGTGAAACTTACCCGTGAAACCTTGACCCGTGAAACTTACCAGTGAAACCTAGACCCGTGAAACGTCACCCGTGAAACCTACCCGTGAAACTTACCCGTGAAACCTTGACCCGGGAAACTTACCAGTGAAACCTTGACCCGTGAAACTTTCCAGTGAAACCTAGACCTGTGAAACGTCACCCGTGAAACAAACCCGTGAAACTTACCCGTGAAACTTACCCGTGAAACCTTGACCCGTGAAACTTACCAGTGAAACCTAGACCCGTGAAACTTACCCGTAAAACCTTGACCCGTGAAACTTACCAGTGAAACCTAGACCCGTGAAACGTCACCCGTGAAACATACCCGTGAAACTTACCCGTGAAACTTACCCGTGAAACCTTGACCCGTGAAACTTACCAGTTAAACCAAGACCCGTGAAACGTCACCCGTGAAACATACCCGTGAAACTTACCCGTGAAACCTTGACCCGTGAAACTTACCAGTGAAACCTAGACCCGTGAAACGTCACCCTTGAAACATACCCGTGAAACTTACCCGTGAAACTTACCCGTGAAACCTTGACCCGTGAAACTTACCAGTGAAACCTAGACCCGTGAAACGTCACCCGTGAAACTTACCCGTGAAACTTACCCGTGAAACCTTGACCCGTGAAACTTACCAGTGAAACCTAGACCCGTGAAACGTCACCCGTGAAACTTACCCGTGAAACTTACCCGTGAAACTTACCCGTGAAACTTACCAGTGAAACCTAGACCCGTGAAACGTCACCCGTGAAACTTACCCGTGAAACTTACCCGTGAAACCTTGACCCGTGAAACTTACCAGTGAAACCTAGACCCGTGAAACGTCACCCGTAAAACTTACCCGTGAAACTTACACGTGAAACTTACCCGTGAAACCTTGACCCGTGAAACTTACCAGTGAAAAATAGACCCGTGAAACGTCACCCGTGAAACTTACCCGTGAAACTTACCCGTGAAACCTTGACCCGTGAAACTTACCAGTGAAACCTAGACCCGTGAAACGTCACCCGCGAAACATACCCGTGAAACTTACCCGTGAAACTTACCCGTGAAACCTTGACCCGTGAAACTTACCAGTGAAACCTAGACCCGTGAAACGTCACCTGTTAAACATACCCGTAAAACTTACCCGTGAAACTTACCCGTGAAACCTTGACCCGTGAAACTTTCCAGTGAAACCTAGACCCGTGAAACGTCACCCGTGAAACATACCCGTGAAACTTACCCGTAAAACTTACCCTTGAAACCTTGACCCGTGAAACTTACCAGTGAAACCTAGACCCGTGAAACGTCACCCGTGAAACTTACCCGTGAAACTTACCCGTGAAACCTTGACCCGTGAAACTTACCAGTGAAACCTAGACCCGTGAAACGTCACCCGTGAAACATACCCGTGAAACTTACCCGTGAAACTTACCCGTGAAACCTTGACCCGTGAAACTTACCAGTGAAACCTAGACCCGTGAAACGTCACCCGTGAAACATACCCGTGAAACTTACCCGTGAAACTTACCCGTGAAACCTTGACCCGTGAAACTTACCAGTGAAACCTAGACCCGTGAAACGTCACCCGTGAAACATACCCGTGAAACATACCCGTGAAACTTACCCGTGAATCCTTGACTCGTGAAACTTACCAGTGAAACCTAGACCCGTGAAACGTCACCCGTGAAACATACCCGTGAAACTTACCCGTGAAACTTACCCGTAAAACCTTGACCCGTGAAACTTACCAGTGAAACCTAGACCCGTGAAACGTCACCCGTGAAACATACCCGTGAAACTTACCCGTGAAACTTACCCGTGAAACCTTGACCCGTGAAACTTACCAGTGAACCCTAGACCCGTGAAACGTCACCCGTGAAACATACCCGTGAAACATACCCGTGAAACTTACCCGTGAAACCTTGACCCGTAAAACTTACCAGTGAAACCTAGTCCCGTGAAACGTCACCCGTGAAACATACCCGTGAAACTTACCCGTGAAACTTACCCGTGAAACCTTGACCCGTGAAACTTACCAGTGAAACCTAGACCCGTGAAACGTCACCCGTGAAACATACCCGTGAAACATACCCGTGAAACTTACCCGTGAAACTTACCCGTGAAACCTTGACCCGTGAAACTTACCAGTGAAACCTAGACCCGTGAAACGTCACCCGTGAAACATACCCGTGAAACTTACCCGTGAAACTTACCCGTGAAACTTACCCGTGAAACCTTGACCCGTGAAACTTACCACTGAAACCTAGACCCGTGAAACTTACCCGTGAAACCTTGACCCGTGAAACTTACCAGTGAAACCTAGACCCGTGAAACGTCACCTGTAAAACATACCCGTAAAACTTACCCGTGAAACTTACTCGTGAAACCTTGACCCGTGAAACTTTCCAGTGAAACCTAGACCCGTGAAACGTCACCCGTGAAACATACCCGTGAAACTTACCCGTGAAACCTTGACCCGTGAAACTTACCAGTGAAACCTAGACCCGTGAAACGTCACCCGTGAAACTTACCCGTAAAACTTACCCGTGAAACTTACCCGTGAATCCTTGACTCGTGAAACTTACCAGTGAAACCTAGACCCGTGAAACGTCACCCGTGAAACATACCCGTGAAATTTACCCGTGAAACTTACCCGTAAAACCTTGACCCGTGAAACTTACCAGTGAAACCTAGACCCGTGAAACGTCACCCGTGAAACATACCCGTGAAACTTACCCGTGAAACTTACCCGTGAAACCTTGACCCGTGAAACTTACCAGTGAAACCTAGACCCGTGAAACGTCACCCGTGAAACATACCCGTAAAACTTACCCGTGAAACTTACCCGTGAAACTTTGACCCGTGAAACCTTGACCCGTGAAACTTACCAGTGAAACCTAGACCCGTGAAACGTCACCCGTGAAACATACCCGTGAAACTTACCCGTGAAACTTACCCGTGAAACCTTGACCCGTGAAACTTACCAGTGAAACCTAGACCCGTGAAACGTCACCCGTGAAACATACCCGTAAAACATACCCGTGAAACTTACCCGTAAAACTTACCCGTGAAACCTTGACCCGTTAAACTTACCAGTGAAACCTAGACCCGTGAAACGTCACCCGTGAAACATACCCGTGAAACTTACCCGTGAAACTTACCCGTGAAACCTTGACCCGTGAAACTTACCAGTGAAACCTAGACCCGTGAAACGTCACCCGTGAAACATACCCGTGAAACTTACCCGTGAAACCTTGACCCGTGAAACTTACCAGTGAAACCTAGACCCGTGAAACGTCATCCGTAAAACGTCACCCGTGAAACTTACCCGTAAAACTTACCCGTGAAACTTACCCGTGAAACCTTGACTCGTGAAACTTACCAGTGAAACCTAGACCCGTGAAACGTCACCCGTGAAACTTACCCGTAAAACTTACCCGTGAAACTTACCCGTGAAACCTTGACTCGTGAAACTTACCAGTGAAACCTAGACCCGTGAAACGTCACCCGTGAAACATACCCGTGAAACTTACCCGTGAAATTTACCCGTAAAACCTTGACCCGTGAAACTTACCAGTGAAACCTAGACCCGTGAAACGTCACCCGTGAAACATACCCGTGAAACTTACCCGTGAAACTTACCCGTGAAACCTTGACCCGTGAAACTTACCAGTGAAACCTAGACCCGTGAAACGTCACCCGTGAAACATACCCGTGAAACTTACCCGTGAAACTTACCCGTGAAACCTTGACCCGTGAAACTTACCAGTGAAACCTAGACCCGTGAAACGTCACCCGTGAAACATACCCGTGAAACTTACCCGTGAAACTTACCCGTGAAACTTACCCGTGAAACCTTGACCCGTGAAACTTACCAGTGAAACCTAGACCCGTAAAACGTCACCCGTGAAACATACCCGTGAAACTTACCCGTGAAACTTACCCGTGAAACCTTGACCCGCGAAACTTACCAGTGAAACCTAGACCCGTGAAACATCACCCATGAAACATACCCGTGAAACTTACCCGTGAAACTTACCCGTGAAACTTACCCGTGAAACCTTGACCCGTGAAACTTACCAGTGAAACCTAGACCCGTTAAATGTCACCTGTAAAACATACCCGTAAAACTTACCCGTGAAACTTACCCTTGAAACTTACCCGTGAAACCTTGACCCGTGAAACTTTCCAGTGAAACCTAGACCCGTGAAACGTCACCCGTGAAACATACCCGTGAAACTTACCCGTGAAACCTTGACCCGTGAAACTTACCAGTGAAACCTAGACCCGTGAAACGTCACCCGTGAAACTTACCCGTGAAACTTACCCGTGAAACCTTGACCCGTGAAACTTACCAGTGAAACCTAGACCCGTGAAACGTCACCCATGAAACTTACCCGTGAAACTTACCCGTAAAACTTACCCGTGAAACTTACCCGTGAAACCTTGACCCGTGAAACTTACCAGTGAAACCTAGACCCGTGAAACGTCACCTGTAAAACATACCCGTAAAACTTACCCGTGAAACTTACCCTTGAAACTTACCCGTGAAACCTTGACCCGTGAAACTTTCCAGTGAAACCTAGACCCGTGAAACGTCACCCGTGAAACATACCCGTGAAACTTACCCGTGAAACTTACCCTTGAAACCTTGACCCGTGAAACTTACCAGTGAAACCTAGACCCGTGAAACGTCACCCGTGAAACGTCACCCGTGAAACTTACCCGTAAAACTTACCCGTGAAACCTTGACCCGTGAAACTTACCAGTGAAACCTAGACCCGTGAAACGTCACCCGTGAAACATACCCGTGAAACTTACCCGTGAAACTTACCCGTGAAACCTTGACCCGTGAAACTTTCCAGTGAAACCTAGACCCGTGAAACGTCACCCGTGAAACAAACCCGTGAAACTTACCCGTGAAACTTACCCGTGAAACCTTGACCCGTGAAACTTACCAGTGAAACCTAGACCCGTGAAACTTACCCGTAAAACCTTGACCCGTGAAACTTACCAGTGAAACCTAAACCCGTGAAACGTCACCCGTCAAACATACCCGTGAAACTTACCCGTGAAACTTACCCGTGAAACCTTGACCCGTGAAACTTACCAGTGAAACCTAGACCCGTGAAACGTCACCCTTGAAACATACCCGTGAAACTTACCCGTGAAACTTACCCGTGAAACCTTGACCCGTGAAACTTACCAGTGAAACCTAGACCCGTGAAACGTCACCCGTGAAACTTACCCGTGAAACTTAACCGTGAAACCTTGACCCGTGAAACTTACCAGTGAAACCTTGACCCGTGAAACTTTCCAGTGAAACCTAGACCCGTGAAACGTCACCCGTGAAACAAACCCGTGAAACTTACCCGTGAAACTTACCCGTGAAACCTTGACCCGTGAAACTTACCAGTGAAACCTAGACCCGTGAAACTTACCCGTAAAACCTTGACCCGTGAAACTTACCAGTGAAACCTAGACCCGTGAAACGTCACCCGTGAAACATACCCGTGAAACTTACCCGTGAAACTTACCCGTGAAACTTACCCGTGAAACTTACCCGTGAAACCTTGACCCGTGAAACTTACCAGTGAAACCTAGACCCGTGAAACGTCACCCGTGAAACATACCCGTGAAACTTACCCGTGAAACTTACCCGTGAAACCTTGACCCGTGAAACTTACCAGTTAAACCAAGACCCGTGAAACGTCACCCGTGAAACATACCCGTGAAACTTACCCGTGACTCACTTGGGTTAAAGGGCATAGCGGTAATGAAGGTAACGCTAAGGCTGATGAACTTGCTAGGCAAGGCTCGTCTTCCCTGCCTTGTGGCCCGGAACCAATACTTCCGTTGGCAACTTCAACTCTTCATGACTTTGTCAAAAACTTAAGCTTTGAAAAATTTTCAGTCCACTGGACTACCACACCTCAATGCAGACATGCAAAGAGACTAATTGCGAGGCCAACTATTAAACTGGCAAACTATCTCACTCGACTCTCTCGGAATAACCTTCAACTTCTTGTCGGCATTTTGACGGGACACAGTCGTTTAAACAAACACATGCACCGCATGAAAATCGTCAACAGTCCTTTATGTAGAGGCTGCGAAGAAGAAGATGAAACTGTGGAGCACATCCTATGTGAATGCCCTGCTTTGTCTTCAAAAAGAGGATCCATGCTAGGGGAATTCTGGCCGGACATGGCCACCCTAAGCACAACTCCCGCTGCTGACCTGTTGGCTTTCTTCCTGAGTGTGGAATGGCTTCAGGATCTGTAGCAAGGAGCTGTGCTACCCGGAGGATGTACAATGGGCCCGTCTGAGCGGCCTAAGTGCATGTGGAGTTTCTACTCCACCCTCCCTTTTATATCCAAGATCCAACTTACCCGTGAAACTTACCCGTGAAACCTTGACCCGTGAAACTTACCAGTGAAACCTAGACCCGTGAAACGTCACCCTTGAAACATACCCGTGAAACTTACCCGTGAAACTTACCCGTGAAACCTTGACCCGTGAAACTTACCAGTGAAACCTAGACCCGTGAAACGTCACCCGTGAAACTTACCCGTGAAACCTTGACCCGTGAAACTTACCAGTGAAACCTAGATCCGTGAAACGTCACCCGTGAAACGTCACCCGTGAAACATACCCGTGAAACTTACCCGTGAAACTTACCCGTGAAACCTTGACCCGTGAAACTTACCAGTGAAACCTAGACCCGTGAAACGTCACCCGTGAAACTTACCCGTGAAACTTACCCGTGAAACCTTGACCCGTGAAACTTACCAGTGAAACCTAGACCCGTGAAACGTCACCCGTGAAACTTACCCGTGAAACTTACACGTGAAACTTACCCGTGAAACCTTGACCCGTGAAACTTACCAGTGAAAAATAGACCCGTGAAACGTCACCCGTGAAACTTACCCGTGAAACTTACCCGTGAAACCTTGACCCGTGAAACTTACCAGTGAAACCTAGACCCGTGAAACGTCACCCGCGAAACATACCCGTGAAACTTACCCGTGAAACTTACCCGTGAAACCTTGATCCGTGAAACTTACCAGTGAAACCTAGACCCGTGAAACGTCACCTGTAAAACATACCCGTAAAACTTACCCGTGAAACTTACCCGTGAAACCTTGACCCGTGAAACTTTCCAGTGAAACCTAGACCCGTGAAACGTCACCCGTGAAACATACCCGTGAAACTTACCCGTAAAACTTACCCTTGAAACCTTGACCCGTGAAACTTACCAGTGAAACCTAGACCCGTGAAACGTCACCCGTGAAACTTACCCGTGAAACTTACCCGTGAAACCTTGACCCGTGAAACTTACCAGTGAAACCTAGACCCGTGAAACTTACCCGTGAAACTTACCCGTGAAACCTTGACCCGTGAAACTTACCAGTGAAACCTAGACCCGTGAAACGTCACCCGTAAAACGTCACCCGTGAAACTTACCCGTAAAACTTACCCGTGAAACTTACCCGTGAAACCTTGACTCGTGAAACTTACCAGTGAAACCTAGACCCGTGAAACGTCACCCGTGAAACTTACCCGTAAAACTTACCCGTGAAACTTACCCGTGAAACCTTGACTCGTGAAACTTACCAGTGAAACCTAGACCCGTGAAACGTCACCCGTGAAACATACCCGTGAAACTTACCCGTGAAATTTACCCGTAAAACCTTGACCCGTGAAACTTACCAGTGAAACCTAGACCCGTGAAACGTCACCCGTGAAACATACCCGTGAAACTTACCCGTGAAACTTACCCGTGAAACCTTGACCCGTGAAACTTACCAGTGAAACCTAGACCCGTGAAACGTCACCCGTGAAACATACCGGTGAAACTTACCCGTGAAACTTACCCGTGAAACCTTGACCCGTGAAACTTACCAGTGAAACCTAGACCCGTGAAACGTCACCCGTGAAACATACCCGTGAAACTTACCCGTGAAACTTACCCGTGAAACTTACCCGTGAAACCTTGACCCGTGAAACTTTCCAGTGAAACCTAGACCCGTGAAACGTCACCCGTGAAACAAACCCGTGAAACTTACCAGTGAAACCTAGACCCGTGAAACGTCACCCGTGAAACTTACCCGTGAAACTTACCCGTGAAACCTTGACCCGTGAAACTTACCAGTGAAACCTAGACCCGTGAAACTTACCCGTGAAACTTACCCGTGAAACCTTGACCCGTGAAACCTTGACCCGTGAAACTTACCAGTGAAACCTAGACCCGTGAAACGTCACCCGTAAAACGTCATCCGTGAAACTTACCCGTAAAACTTACCCGTGAAACTTACCCGTGAAACTTACCCGTGAAACCTTGACTCGTGAAACTTACCAGTGAAACCTAGACCCGTGAAACGTCACCCGTGAAACTTACCCGTAAAACTTACCCGTGAAACTTACCCGTGAAACCTTGACCCGCGAAACTTACCAGTGAAACCTAGACCCGTGAAACATCACCCATGAAACATACCCGTGAAACTTACCCGTGAAACTTACCCGTGAAACTTACCCGTGAAACCTTGACCCGTGAAACTTACCAGTGAAACCTAGACCCGTGAAATGTCACCTGTAAAACATACCCGTAAAACTTACCCGTGAAACTTACCCTTGAAACTTACCCGTGAAACCTTGACCCGTGAAACTTTCCAGTGAAACCTAGACCCGTGAAACGTCACCCGTGAAACATACCCGTGAAACTTACCCGTGAAACCTTGACCCGTGAAACTTACCAGTGAAACCTAGACCCGTGAAACGTCACCCGTGAAACTTACCCGTGAAACTTACCCGTGAAACCTTGACCCGTGAAACTTACCAGTGAAACCTAGACCCGTGAAACGTCACCCATGAAACTTACCCGTGAAACTTACCCGTAAAACTTACCCGTGAAACTTACCCGTGAAACCTTGACCCGTGAAACTTACCAGTGAAACCTAGACCCGTGAAACGTCACCTGTAAAACATACCCGTAAAACTTACCCGTGAAACTTACCCTTGAAACTTACCCGTGAAACCTTGACCCGTGAAACTTTCCAGTGAAACCTAGACCCGTGAAACGTCACCCGTGAAACATACCCGTGAAACTTACCCGTGAAACTTACCCTTGAAACCTTGACCCGTGAAACTTACCAGTGAAACCTAGATCCGTGAAACGTCACCCGTGAAACGTCACCCGTGAAACTTACCCGTAAAACTTACCCGTGAAACCTTGACCCGTGAAACTTACCAGTGAAACCTAGACCCGTGAAACGTCACCCGTGAAACATACCCGTGAAACTTACCCGTGAAACTTACCCTTGAAACCTTGACCCGTGAAACTTTCCAGTGAAACCTAGACCCGTGAAACGTCACCCGTGAAACAAACCCGTGAAACTTACCCGTGAAACTTACCCGTGAAACCTTGACCCGTGAAACTTACCAGTGAAACATAGACCCGTGAAACTTACCCGTAAAACCTTGACCCGTGAAACTTACCAGTGAAACCTAGACCCGTGAAACGTCACCCGTGAAACATACCCGTGAAACTTACCCGTGAAACTTACCCGTGAAACCTTGACCCGTGAAACTTACCAGTGAAACCTAGACCCGTGAAACGTCACCCTTGAAACATACCCGTGAAACTTACCCGTGAAACTTACCCGTGAAACCTTGACCCGTGAAACTTACCAGTGAAACCTAGACCCGTTAAACGTCACCCGTGAAACTTACCCGTGAAACTTACCCGTGAAACCTTGACCCGTGAAACTTACCAGTGAAACCTTGACCCGTGAAACTTTCCAGTGAAACCTAGACCCGTGAAACGTCACCCGTGAAACAAACCCGTGAAACTTACCCGTGAAACTTACCCGTGAAACCTTGACCCGTGAAACTTACCAGTGAAACCTAGACCCGTGAAACTTACCCGTAAAACCTTGACCCGTGAAACTTACCAGTGAAACCTAGACCCGTGAAACGTCACCCGTGAAACATACCCGTGAAACTTACCCGTGAAACTTACCCGTGAAACTTTTACCCGTGAAACTTACCCGTGAAACCTTGACCCGTGAAACTTACCAGTGAAACCTAGACCCGTGAAACGTCACCCGTGAAACATACCCGTGAAACTTACCCGTGAAACTTACCCGTGAAACCTTGACCCGTGAAACTTACCAGTTAAACCAAGACCCGTGAAACGTCACCCGTGAAACATACCCGTGAAACTTACCCGTGAAACTTACCCGTGAAACCTTGACCCGTGAAACTTACCAGTGAAACCTAGACCCGTGAAACGTCACCCTTGAAACATACCCGTGAAACTTACCCGTGAAACTTACCCGTGAAACCTTGACCCGTGAAACTTACCCGTGAAACTTACCCGTGAAACTTACCCGTGAAACTTACCCGTGAAACTTACCCGTGAAACCTTGACCCGTGAAACTTACCAGTGAAACCTAGACCCGTGAAACGTCACCCGTGAAACTTACCCGTGAAACTTACCCGTGAAACCTTGACCCGTGAAACTTACCAGTGAAACCTAGACCCGTGAAACGTCACCCGTGAAACTTACCCGTGAAACTTACACGTGAAACTTACCCGTGAAACCTTGACCCGTGAAACTTACCAGTGAAAAATAGACCCGTGAAACGTCACCCGTGAAACTTACCCGTGAAACTTACCCGTGAAACCTTGACCCGTGAAACTTACCAGTGAAACCTAGACCCGTGAAACGTCACCCGCGAAACATACCCGTGAAACTTACCCGTGAAACTTACCAGTGAAACGTAGACCCGTGAAATGTCACCTGTAAAACATACCCTTAAAACTTACCCGTGAAACTTACCCTTGAAACTTACCCGTGAAACCTTGACCCGTGAAACTTTCCAGTGAAACCTAGACCCGTGAAACGTCACCCGTGAAACATACCCGTGAAACTTACCCGTGAAACCTTGACCCGTGAAACTTACCAGTGAAACCTAGACCCGTGAAACGTCACCCGTGAAACTTACCCGTGAAACTTACCCGTGAATCCTTGACCCGTGAAACTTACCAGTGAAACCTAGACCCGTGAAACGTCACCCATGAAACTTACCCGTGAAACTTACCCGTAAAACTTACCCGTGAAACTTACCCGTGAAACCTTGACCCGTGAAACTTACCAGTGAAACCTAGACCCGTGAAACGTCACCTGTAAAACATACCCGTAAAACTTACCCGTGAAACTTACCCTTGAAACTTACCCGTGAAACCTTGACCCGTGAAACTTTCCAGTGAAACCTAGACCCGTGAAACGTCACCCGTGAAACATACCCGTGAAACTTACCCGTGAAACTTACCCTTGAAACCTTGACCCGTGAAACTTACCAGTGAAACCTAGACCCGTGAAACGTCACCCGTGAAACGTCACCCGTGAAACTTACCCGTAAAACTTACCCGTGAAACCTTGACCCGTGAAACTTACCAGTGAAACCTAGACCCGTGAAACGTCACCCGTGAAACATACCCGTGAAACTTACCCGTGAAACTTACCCGTGAAACCTTGACCCGTGAAACTTTCCAGTGAAACCTAGACCCGTGAAACGTCACCCGTGAAACAAACCCGTGAAACTTACCCGTGAAACTTACCCGTGAAACCTTGACCCGTGAAACTTACCAGTGAAACCTAGACCCGTGAAACTTACCCGTAAAACCTTGACCCGTGAAACTTACCAGTGAAACCTAGACCCGTGAAACGTCACCCGTGAAACATACCCGTGAAACTTACCCGTGAAACTTACCCGTGAAACCTTGACCCGTGAAACTTACCAGTGAAACCTAGACCCGTGAAACGTCACTCTTGAAACATACCCGTGAAACTTACCCGTGAAACTTACCCGTGAAACCTTGACCCGTGAAACTTACCAGTGAAACCTAGACCCGTGAAACGTCACCCGTGAAACTTACCCGTGAAACTTACCCGTGAAACCTTGACCCGTGAAACTTACCAGTGAAACCTTGACCCGTGAAACTTTCCAGTGAAACCTAGACCCGTGAAACGTCACCCGTGAAACAAACCCGTGAAACTTACCCGTGAAACTTACCCGTGAAACCTTGACCCGTGAAACTTACCAGTGAAACCTAGACCCGTGAAACTTACCCGTAAAACCTTGACCCGTGAAACTTACCAGTGAAACCTAGACCCGTGAAACGTCACCCGTGAAACGTCACCCGTGAAACTTACCCGTAAAACTTACCCGTGAATCCTTGACTCGTGAAACTTACCAGTGAAACCTAGACCCGTGAAACGTCACCCGTGAAACATACCCGTGAAACTTACCCGTGAAACTTACCCGTAAAACCTTGACCCGTGAAACTTACCAGTGAAACCTAGACCCGTGAAACGTCACCCGTGAAACATACCCGTGAAACTTACCCGTGAAACTTACCCGTGAAACCTTGACCCGTGAAACTTACCAGTGAAACCTAGACCCGTGAAACGTCACCCGTGAAACATACCCGTAAAACTTACCCGTGAAACTTACCCGTGAAACTTTGACCCGTGAAACCTTGACCCGTGAAACTTACCAGTGAAACCTAGACCCGTGAAACGTCACCCGTGAAACATACCCGTGAAACTTACCCGTGAAACTTACCCGTGAAACCTTGACCCGTGAAACTTACCAGTGAAACCTAGACCCGTGAAACGTCACCCGTGAAACATACCCGTAAAACATACCCGTGAAACTTACCCGTAAAACTTACCCGTGAAACCTTGACCCGTTAAACTTACCAGTGAAACCTAGACCCGTGAAACGTCACCCGTGAAACATACCCGTGAAACTTACCCGTGAAACTTACCCGTGAAACCTTGACCCGTGAAACTTACCAGTGAAACCTAGACCCGTGAAACGTCACCCGTGAAACATACCCGTGAAACTTACCCGTGAAACTTACCCGTGAAACCTTGACCCGTGAAACTTACCAGTGAAACCTAGACCCGTGAAACGTCATCCGTAAAACGTCACCCGTGAAACTTACCCGTAAAACTTACCCGTGAAACTTACCCGTGAAACCTTGACTCGTGAAACTTACCAGTGAAACCTAGACCCGTGAAACGTCACCCGTGAAACTTACCCGTAAAACTTACCCGTGAAACTTACCCGTGAAACCTTGACTCGTGAAACTTACCAGTGAAACCTAGACCCGTGAAACGTCACCCGTGAAACATACCCGTGAAACTTACCCGTGAAATTTACCCGTAAAACCTTGACCCGTGAAACTTACCAGTGAAACCTAGACCCGTGAAACGTCACCCGTGAAACATACCCGTGAAACTTACCCGTGAAACTTACCCGTGAAACCTTGACCCGTGAAACTTACCAGTGAAACCTAGACCCGTGAAACGTCACCCGTGAAACATACCCGTGAAACTTACCCGTGAAACTTACCCGTGAAACCTTGACCCGTGAAACTTACCAGTGAAACCTAGACCCGTGAAACGTCACCCGTGAAACATACCCGTGAAACTTACCCGTGAAACTTACCCGTGAAACTTACCCGTGAAACCTTGACCCGTGAAACTTACCAGTGAAACCTAGACCCGTAAAACGTCACCCGTGAAACATACCCGTGAAACTTACCCGTGAAACTTACCCGTGAAACCTTGACCCGCGAAACTTACCAGTGAAACCTAGACCCGTGAAACATCACCCATGAAACATACCCGTGAAACTTACCCGTGAAACTTACCCGTGAAACTTACCCGTGAAACCTTGACCCGTGAAACTTACCAGTGAAACCTAGACCCGTTAAATGTCACCTGTAAAACATACCCGTAAAACTTACCCGTGAAACTTACCCTTGAAACTTACCCGTGAAACCTTGACCCGTGAAACTTTCCAGTGAAACCTAGACCCGTGAAACGTCACCCGTGAAACATACCCGTGAAACTTACCCGTGAAACCTTGACCCGTGAAACTTACCAGTGAAACCTAGACCCGTGAAACGTCACCCGTGAAACTTACCCGTGAAACTTACCCGTGAAACCTTGACCCGTGAAACTTACCAGTGAAACCTAGACCCGTGAAACGTCACCCATGAAACTTACCCGTGAAACTTACCCGTAAAACTTACCCGTGAAACTTACCCGTGAAACCTTGACCCGTGAAACTTACCAGTGAAACCTAGACCCGTGAAACGTCACCTGTAAAACATACCCGTAAAACTTACCCGTGAAACTTACCCTTGAAACTTACCCGTGAAACCTTGACCCGTGAAACTTTCCAGTGAAACCTAGACCCGTGAAACGTCACCCGTGAAACATACCCGTGAAACTTACCCGTGAAACTTACCCTTGAAACCTTGACCCGTGAAACTTACCAGTGAAACCTAGACCCGTGAAACGTCACCCGTGAAACGTCACCCGTGAAACTTACCCGTAAAACTTACCCGTGAAACCTTGACCCGTGAAACTTACCAGTGAAACCTAGACCCGTGAAACGTCACCCGTGAAACATACCCGTGAAACTTACCCGTGAAACTTACCCGTGAAACCTTGACCCGTGAAACTTTCCAGTGAAACCTAGACCCGTGAAACGTCACCCGTGAAACAAACCCGTGAAACTTACCCGTGAAACTTACCCGTGAAACCTTGACCCGTGAAACTTACCAGTGAAACCTAGACCCGTGAAACTTACCCGTAAAACCTTGACCCGTGAAACTTACCAGTGAAACCTAAACCCGTGAAACGTCACCCGTCAAACATACCCGTGAAACTTACCCGTGAAACTTACCCGTGAAACCTTGACCCGTGAAACTTACCAGTGAAACCTAGACCCGTGAAACGTCACCCTTGAAACATACCCGTGAAACTTACCCGTGAAACTTACCCGTGAAACCTTGACCCGTGAAACTTACCAGTGAAACCTAGACCCGTGAAACGTCACCCGTGAAACTTACCCGTGAAACTTAACCGTGAAACCTTGACCCGTGAAACTTACCAGTGAAACCTTGACCCGTGAAACTTTCCAGTGAAACCTAGACCCGTGAAACGTCACCCGTGAAACAAACCCGTGAAACTTACCCGTGAAACTTACCCGTGAAACCTTGACCCGTGAAACTTACCAGTGAAACCTAGACCCGTGAAACTTACCCGTAAAACCTTGACCCGTGAAACTTACCAGTGAAACCTAGACCCGTGAAACGTCACCCGTGAAACATACCCGTGAAACTTACCCGTGAAACTTACCCGTGAAACTTACCCGTGAAACTTACCCGTGAAACCTTGACCCGTGAAACTTACCAGTGAAACCTAGACCCGTGAAACGTCACCCGTGAAACATACCCGTGAAACTTACCCGTGAAACTTACCCGTGAAACCTTGACCCGTGAAACTTACCAGTTAAACCAAGACCCGTGAAACGTCACCCGTGAAACATTCCCGTGAAACTTACCCGTGAAACTTACCCGTGAAACCTTGACCCGTGAAACTTACCAGTGAAACCTAGACCCGTGAAACGTCACCCTTGAAACATACCCGTGAAACTTACCCGTGAAACTTACCCGTGAAACCTTGACCCGTGAAACTTACCAGTGAAACCTAGACCCGTGAAACGTCACCCGTGAAACTTACCCGTGAAACCTTGACCCGTGAAACTTACCAGTGAAACCTAGATCCGTGAAACGTCACCCGTGAAACGTCACCCGTGAAACATACCCGTGAAACTTACCCGTGAAACTTACCCGTGAAACCTTGACCCGTGAAACTTACCAGTGAAACCTAGACCCGTGAAACGTCACCCGTGAAACTTACCCGTGAAACTTACCCGTGAAACCTTGACCCGTGAAACTTACCAGTGAAACCTAGACCCGTGAAACGTCACCCGTGAAACTTACCCGTGAAACTTACACGTGAAACTTACCCGTGAAACCTTGACCCGTGAAACTTACCAGTGAAAAATAGACCCGTGAAACGTCACCCGTGAAACTTACCCGTGAAACTTACCCGTGAAACCTTGACCCGTGAAACTTACCAGTGAAACCTAGACCCGTGAAACGTCACCCGCGAAACATACCCGTGAAACTTACCCGTGAAACTTACCCGTGAAACCTTGATCCGTGAAACTTACCAGTGAAACCTAGACCCGTGAAACGTCACCTGTAAAACATACCCGTAAAACTTACCCGTGAAACTTACCCGTGAAACCTTGACCCGTGAAACTTTCCAGTGAAACCTAGACCCGTGAAACGTCACCCGTGAAACATACCCGTGAAACTTACCCGTAAAACTTACCCTTGAAACCTTGACCCGTGAAACTTACCAGTGAAACCTAGACCCGTGAAACGTCACCCGTGAAACTTACCCGTGAAACTTACCCGTGAAACCTTGACCCGTGAAACTTACCAGTGAAACCTAGACCCGTGAAACTTACCCGTGAAACTTACCCGTGAAACCTTGACCCGTGAAACTTACCAGTGAAACCTAGACCCGTGAAACGTCACCCGTAAAACGTCACCCGTGAAACTTACCCGTAAAACTTACCCGTGAAACTTACCCGTGAAACCTTGACTCGTGAAACTTACCAGTGAAACCTAGACCCGTGAAACGTCACCCGTGAAACTTACCCGTAAAACTTACCCGTGAAACTTACCCGTGAAACCTTGACTCGTGAAACTTACCAGTGAAACCTAGACCCGTGAAACGTCACCCGTGAAACATACCCGTGAAACTTACCCGTGAAATTTACCCGTAAAACCTTGACCCGTGAAACTTACCAGTGAAACCTAGACCCGTGAAACGTCACCCGTGAAACATACCCGTGAAACTTACCCGTGAAACTTACCCGTGAAACCTTGACCCGTGAAACTTACCAGTGAAACCTAGACCCGTGAAACGTCACCCGTGAAACATACCGGTGAAACTTACCCGTGAAACTTACCCGTGAAACCTTGACCCGTGAAACTTACCAGTGAAACCTAGACCCGTGAAACGTCACCCGTGAAACATACCCGTGAAACTTACCCGTGAAACTTACCCGTGAAACTTACCCGTGAAACCTTGACCCGTGAAACTTTCCAGTGAAACCTAGACCCGTGAAACGTCACCCGTGAAACAAACCCGTGAAACTTACCAGTGAAACCTAGACCCGTGAAACGTCACCCGTGAAACTTACCCGTGAAACTTACCCGTGAAACCTTGACCCGTGAAACTTACCAGTGAAACCTAGACCCGTGAAACTTACCCGTGAAACTTACCCGTGAAACCTTGACCCGTGAAACCTTGACCCGTGAAACTTACCAGTGAAACCTAGACCCGTGAAACGTCACCCGTAAAACGTCATCCGTGAAACTTACCCGTAAAACTTACCCGTGAAACTTACCCGTGAAACTTACCCGTGAAACCTTGACTCGTGAAACTTACCAGTGAAACCTAGACCCGTGAAACGTCACCCGTGAAACTTACCCGTAAAACTTACCCGTGAAACTTACCCGTGAAACCTTGACCCGCGAAACTTACCAGTGAAACCTAGACCCGTGAAACATCACCCATGAAACATACCCGTGAAACTTACCCGTGAAACTTACCCGTGAAACTTACCCGTGAAACCTTGACCCGTGAAACTTACCAGTGAAACCTAGACCCGTGAAATGTCACCTGTAAAACATACCCGTAAAACTTACCCGTGAAACTTACCCTTGAAACTTACCCGTGAAACCTTGACCCGTGAAACTTTCCAGTGAAACCTAGACCCGTGAAACGTCACCCGTGAAACATACCCGTGAAACTTACCCGTGAAACCTTGACCCGTGAAACTTACCAGTGAAACCTAGACCCGTGAAACGTCACCCCTGAAACTTACCCGTGAAACTTACCCGTGAAACCTTGACCCGTGAAACTTACCAGTGAAACCTAGACCCGTGAAACGTCACCCATGAAACTTACCCGTGAAACTTACCCGTAAAACTTACCCGTGAAACTTACCCGTGAAACCTTGACCCGTGAAACTTACCAGTGAAACCTAGACCCGTGAAACGTCACCTGTAAAACATACCCGTAAAACTTACCCGTGAAACTTACCCTTGAAACTTACCCGTGAAACCTTGACCCGTGAAACTTTCCAGTGAAACCTAGACCCGTGAAACGTCACCCGTGAAACATACCCGTGAAACTTACCCGTGAAACTTACCCTTGAAACCTTGACCCGTGAAACTTACCAGTGAAACCTAGATCCGTGAAACGTCACCCGTGAAACGTCACCCGTGAAACTTACCCGTAAAACTTACCCGTGAAACCTTGACCCGTGAAACTTACCAGTGAAACCTAGACCCGTGAAACGTCACCCGTGAAACATACCCGTGAAACTTACCCGTGAAACTTACCCTTGAAACCTTGACCCGTGAAACTTTCCAGTGAAACCTAGACCCGTGAAACGTCACCCGTGAAACAAACCCGTGAAACTTACCCGTGAAACTTACCCGTGAAACCTTGACCCGTGAAACTTACCAGTGAAACATAGACCCGTGAAACTTACCCGTAAAACCTTGACCCGTGAAACTTACCAGTGAAACCTAGACCCGTGAAACGTCACCCGTGAAACATACCCGTGAAACTTACCCGTGAAACTTACCCGTGAAACCTTGACCCGTGAAACTTACCAGTGAAACCTAGACCCGTGAAACGTCACCCTTGAAACATACCCGTGAAACTTACCCGTGAAACTTACCCGTGAAACCTTGACCCGTGAAACTTACCAGTGAAACCTAGACCCGTTAAACGTCACCCGTGAAACTTACCCGTGAAACTTACCCGTGAAACCTTGACCCGTGAAACTTACCAGTGAAACCTTGACCCGTGAAACTTTCCAGTGAAACCTAGACCCGTGAAACGTCACCCGTGAAACAAACCCGTGAAACTTACCCGTGAAACTTACCCGTGAAACCTTGACCCGTGAAACTTACCAGTGAAACCTAGACCCGTGAAACTTACCCGTAAAACCTTGACCCGTGAAACTTACCAGTGAAACCTAGACCCGTGAAACGTCACCCGTGAAACATACCCGTGAAACTTACCCGTGAAACTTACCCGTGAAACTTTTACCCGTGAAACTTACCCGTGAAACCTTGACCCGTGAAACTTACCAGTGAAACCTAGACCCGTGAAACGTCACCCGTGAAACATACCCGTGAAACTTACCCGTGAAACTTACCCGTGAAACCTTGACCCGTGAAACTTACCAGTTAAACCAAGACCCGTGAAACGTCACCCGTGAAACATACCCGTGAAACTTACCCGTGAAACTTACCCGTGAAACCTTGACCCGTGAAACTTACCAGTGAAACCTAGACCCGTGAAACGTCACCCTTGAAACATACCCGTGAAACTTACCCGTGAAACTTACCCGTGAAACCTTGACCCGTGAAACTTACCCGTGAAACTTACCCGTGAAACTTACCCGTGAAACTTACCCGTGAAACTTACCCGTGAAACCTTGACCCGTGAAACTTACCAGTGAAACCTAGACCCGTGAAACGTCACCCGTGAAACTTACCCGTGAAACTTACCCGTGAAACCTTGACCCGTGAAACTTACCAGTGAAACCTAGACCCGTGAAACGTCACCCGTGAAACTTACCCGTGAAACTTACACGTGAAACTTACCCGTGAAACCTTGACCCGTGAAACTTACCAGTGAAAAATAGACCCGTGAAACGTCACCCGTGAAACTTACCCGTGAAACTTACCCGTGAAACCTTGACCCGTGAAACTTACCAGTGAAACCTAGACCCGTGAAACGTCACCCGCGAAACATACCCGTGAAACTTACCCGTGAAACTTACCAGTGAAACGTAGACCCGTGAAATGTCACCTGTAAAACATACCCTTAAAACTTACCCGTGAAACTTACCCTTGAAACTTACCCGTGAAACCTTGACCCGTGAAACTTTCCAGTGAAACCTAGACCCGTGAAACGTCACCCGTGAAACATACCCGTGAAACTTACCCGTGAAACCTTGACCCGTGAAACTTACCAGTGAAACCTAGACCCGTGAAACGTCACCCGTGAAACTTACCCGTGAAACTTACCCGTGAATCCTTGACCCGTGAAACTTACCAGTGAAACCTAGACCCGTGAAACGTCACCCATGAAACTTACCCGTGAAACTTACCCGTAAAACTTACCCGTGAAACTTACCCGTGAAACCTTGACCCGTGAAACTTACCAGTGAAACCTAGACCCGTGAAACGTCACCTGTAAAACATACCCGTAAAACTTACCCGTGAAACTTACCCTTGAAACTTACCCGTGAAACCTTGACCCGTGAAACTTTCCAGTGAAACCTAGACCCGTGAAACGTCACCCGTGAAACATACCCGTGAAACTTACCCGTGAAACTTACCCTTGAAACCTTGACCCGTGAAACTTACCAGTGAAACCTAGACCCGTGAAACGTCACCCGTGAAACGTCACCCGTGAAACTTACCCGTAAAACTTACCCGTGAAACCTTGACCCGTGAAACTTACCAGTGAAACCTAGACCCGTGAAACGTCACCCGTGAAACATACCCGTGAAACTTACCCGTGAAACTTACCCGTGAAACCTTGACCCGTGAAACTTTCCAGTGAAACCTAGACCCGTGAAACGTCACCCGTGAAACAAACCCGTGAAACTTACCCGTGAAACTTACCCGTGAAACCTTGACCCGTGAAACTTACCAGTGAAACCTAGACCCGTGAAACTTACCCGTAAAACCTTGACCCGTGAAACTTACCAGTGAAACCTAGACCCGTGAAACGTCACCCGTGAAACATACCCGTGAAACTTACCCGTGAAACTTACCCGTGAAACCTTGACCCGTGAAACTTACCAGTGAAACCTAGACCCGTGAAACGTCACTCTTGAAACATACCCGTGAAACTTACCCGTGAAACTTACCCGTGAAACCTTGACCCGTGAAACTTACCAGTGAAACCTAGACCCGTGAAACGTCACCCGTGAAACTTACCCGTGAAACTTACCCGTGAAACCTTGACCCGTGAAACTTACCAGTGAAACCTTGACCCGTGAAACTTTCCAGTGAAACCTAGACCCGTGAAACGTCACCCGTGAAACAAACCCGTGAAACTTACCCATGAAACTTACCCGTGAAACCTTGACCCGTGAAACTTACCAGTGAAACCTAGACCCGTGAAACTTACCCGTAAAACCTTGACCCGTGAAACTTACCAGTGAAACCTAGACCCGTGAAACGTCACCCGTGAAACATACCCGTGAAACTTACCCGTGAAACTTACCCGTGAAACCTTGACCCGTGAAACTTACCAGTGAAACCTAGACCCGTGAAACGTCACCCGTGAAACTTACCCGTGAAACTTACACGTGAAACTTACCCGTGAAACCTTGACCCGTGAAACTTACCAGTGAAACCTAGACCCGTGAAACGTCACCCGCGAAACATACCCGTGAAACTTACCCGTGAAACTTACCCGTGAAACCTTGACCCGTGAAACTTACCAGTGAAACCTAGACCCGTGAAACGTCACCTGTAAAACATACCCGTAAAACTTACCCGTGAAACTTACCCGTTAAACCTTGACCCGTGAAACTTTCCAGTGAAACCTAGACCCGTGAAACGTCACCCGTGAAACATACCCGTGAAACTTACCCGTAAAACTTACCCTTGAAACCTTGACCCGTGAAACTTACCAGTGAAACCTAGACCCGTGAAACGTCACCCGTGAAACTTACCCGTGAAACTTACCCGTAAAACCTTGACCCGTGAAACTTACCAGTGAAACCTAGACCCGTGAAACGTCACCCGTGAAACATACCCGTGAAACTTACCCGTGAAACTTACCTGTGAAACCTTGACCCGTGAAACTTACCAGTGAAACCTAGACCCGTGAAACGTCACCCGTGAAACATACCCGTGAAACTTACCCGTGAAACTTACCCGTGAAACCTTGACCCGTGAAACTTACCAGTGAAACCTAGACCCGTGAAACGTCACCCGTGAAACATACCCGTGAAACTTACCCGTGAAACTTACCCGTGAAACCTTGACCCGTGAAACTTACCAGTGAAACCTAGACCCGTGAAACGTCACCCGTGAAACATACCCGTGAAACTTACCCGTGAAACTTACCCGTGAAACCTTGACCCGTGAAACTTACCAGTGAAACCTAGACCCGTGAAACGTCACCCGTGAAACATACCCGTGAAACATACCCGTGAAACTTACCCGTGAAACCTTGACCCGTAAAACTTACCAGTGAAACCTAGACCCGTGAAACTTACCAGTGAAACCTAGACCCGTGAAACGTCACCCGTGAAACATACCCGTGAAACATACCCGTGAAACTTACCCGTGAAACCTTGACCCGTAAAACTTACCAGTGAAACCTAGACCCGTGAAACGTCACCCGTGAAACATACCCGTGAAACTTACCCGTGAAACTTACCCGTGAAACCTTGACCCGTGAAACTTACCAGTGAAACCTAGACCCGTGAAACGTCACCCGTGAAACATACCCGTGAAACATACCCGTGAAACTTACCCGTGAAACTTACCCGTGAAACCTTGACCCGTGAAACTTACCAGTGAAACCTAGACCCGTGAAACGTCACCCGTGAAACATACCCGTGAAACTTACCCGTGAAACTTACCCGTGAAACTTACCCGTGAAACCTTGACCCGTGAAACTTACCACTGAAACCTAGACCCGTGAAACTTACCCGTGAAACCTTGACCCGTGAAACTTACCAGTGAAACCTAGACCCGTGAAACGTCACCTGTAAAACATACCCGTAAAACTTACCCGTGAAACTTACCCGTGAAACCTTGACCCGTGAAACTTTCCAGTGAAACCTAGACCCGTGAAACGTCACCCGTGAAACATACCCGTGAAACTTACCCGTGAAACCTTGACCCGTGAAACTTACCAGTGAAACCTAGACCCGTGAAACGTCACCCGTGAAACTTACCCGTAAAACTTACCCGTGAAACTTACCCGTGAATCCTTGACTCGTGAAACTTACCAGTGAAACCTAGACCCGTGAAACGTCACCCGTGAAACATACCCGTGAAACTTACCCGTGAAACTTACCCGTAAAACCTTGACCCGTGAAACTTACCAGTGAAACCTAGACCCGTGAAACGTCACCCGTGAAACATACCCGTGAAACTTACCCGTGAAACTTACCCGTGAAACCTTGACCCGTGAAACTTACCAGTGAAACCTAGACCCGTGAAACGTCACCCGTGAAACATACCCGTAAAACTTACCCGTGAAACTTACCCGTGAATCCTTGACTCGTGAAACCTTGACCCGTGAAACTTACCAGTGAAACCTAGACCCGTGAAACGTCACCCGTGAAACATACCCGTGAAACTTACCCGTGAAACTTACCCGTGAAACCTTGACCCGTGAAACTTACCAGTGAAACCTAGACCCGTGAAACGTCACCCGTGAAACATACCCGTAAAACATACCCGTGAAACTTACCCGTAAAACTTACCCGTGAAACCTTGACCCGTTAAACTTACCAGTGAAACCTAGACCCGTGAAACGTCACCCGTGAAACATACCCGTGAAACTTACCCGTGAAACTTACCCGTGAAACTTACCCGTGAAACCTTGACCCGTGAAACTTACCAGTGAAACCTAGACCCGTGAAACGTCACCCGTGAAACATACCCGTGAAACTTACCCGTGAAACTTACCCGTGAAACCTTGACCCGTGAAACTTACCAGTGAAACCTAGACCCGTGAAACGTCACCCGTAAAACGTCACCCGTGAAACTTACCCGTAAAACTTACCCGTGAAACTTACCCGTGAAACCTTGACTCGTGAAACTTACCAGTGAAACCTAGACCCGTGAAACGTCACCCGTGAAACTTACCCGTAAAACTTACCCGTGAAACTTACCCGTGAAACCTTGACTCGTGAAACTTACCAGTGAAACCTAGACCCGTGAAACGTCACCCGTGAAACATACCCGTGAAACTTACCCGTGAAATTTACCCGTAAAACCTTGACCCGTGAAACTTACCAGTGAAACCTAGACCCGTGAAACGTCACCCGTGAAACATACCCGTGAAACTTACCCGTGAAACTTACCCGTGAAACCTTGACCCGTGAAACTTACCAGTGAAACCTAGACCCGTGAAACGTCACCCGTGAAACATACCCGTGAAACTTACCCGTGAAACTTACCCGTGAAACCTTGACCCGTGAAACTTACCAGTGAAACCTAGACCCGTGAAACGTCACCCGTGAAACATACCCGTGAAACTTACCCGTGAAACTTACCCGTAAAACTTACCCGTGAAACCTTGACCCGTGAAACTTACCAGTGAAACCTAGACCCGTAAAACGTCACCCGTGAAACATACCCGTGAAACTTACCCGTGAAACTTACCCGTGAAACCTTGACCCGCGAAACTTACCAGTGAAACCTAGACCCGTGAAACATCACCCATGAAACATACCCGTGAAACTTACCCGTGAAACTTACCCGTGAAACTTACCCGTGAAACCTTGACCCGTGAAACTTACCAGTGAAACCTAGACCCGTGAAATGTCACCTGTAAAACATACCCGTAAAACTTACCCGTGAAACTTACCCTTGAAACTTACCCGTGAAACCTTGACCCGTGAATCTTTCCAGTGAAACCTAGACCCGTGAAACGTCACCCGTGAAACATACCCGTGAAACTTACCCGTGAAACTTACCCGTGAAACCTTGACCCGTGAAACTTACCAGTGAAACCTAGACCCGTGAAACGTCACCCGTGAAACTTACCCGTGAAACTTACCCGTGAAACCTTGACCCGTGAAACTTACCAGTGAAACCTAGACCCGTGAAACGTCACCCGTAAAACTTACCCGTGAAACTTACACGTGAAACTTACCCGTGAAACCTTGACCCGTGAAACTTACCAGTGAAAAATAGACCCGTGAAACGTCACCCGTGAAACTTACCCGTGAAACTTACCCGTGAAACCTTGACCCGTGAAACTTACCAGTGAAACCTAGACCCGTGAAACGTCACCCGCGAAACATACCCGTGAAACTTACCCGTGAAACTTACCCGTGAAACCTTGACCCGTGAAACTTACCAGTGAAACCTAGACCCGTGAAACGTCACCTGTAAAACATACCCGTAAAACTTACCCGTGAAACTTACCCGTGAAACCTTGACCCGTGAAACTTTCCAGTGAAACCTAGACCCGTGAAACGTCACCCGTGAAACTTACCCGTGAAACTTACCCGTGAAACTTACCCGTGAAACCTTGACCCGTGTAACTTACCAGTGAAACCTAGACCCGTGAAACGTCACCCGTGAAACATACCCGTGAAACTTACCCGTGAAACTTACCCGTGAAACTTACCCGTGAAACCTTGACCCGTGAAACTTACCACTGAAACCTAGACCCGTGAAACTTACCCGTTAAACCTTGACCCGTGAAACTTTCCAGTGAAACCTAGACCCGTGAAACGTCACCCGTGAAACATACCCGTGAAACTTACCCGTAAAACTTACCCTTGAAACCTTGACCCGTGAAACTTACCAGTGAAACCTAGACCCGTGAAACGTCACCCGTGAAACTTACCCGTGAAACTTACCCGTAAAACCTTGACCCGTGAAACTTACCAGTGAAACCTAGACCCGTGAAACGTCACCCGTGAAACATACCCGTGAAACTTACCCGTGAAACTTACCTGTGAAACCTTGACCCGTGAAACTTACCAGTGAAACCTAGACCCGTGAAACGTCACCCGTGAAACATACCCGTGAAACTTACCCGTGAAACTTACCCGTGAAACCTTGACCCGTGAAACTTACCAGTGAAACCTAGACCCGTGAAACGTCACCCGTGAAACATACCCGTGAAACATACCCGTGAAATTTACCCGTGAAACTTACCCGTGAAACCTTGACCCGTGAAACTTACCAGTGAAACCTAGACCCGTGAAACGTCACCCGTGAAACATACCCGTGAAACTTACCCGTGAAACTTACCCGTGAAACCTTGACCCGTGAAACTTACCAGTGAAACCTAGACCCGTGAAACGTCACCCGTGAAACATACCCGTGAAACATACCCGTGAAACTTACCCGTGAAACCTTGACCCGTAAAACTTACCAGTGAAACCTAGACCCGTGAAACTTACCAGTGAAACCTAGACCCGTGAAACGTCACCCGTGAAACATACCCGTGAAACATACCCGTGAAACTTACCCGTGAAACCTTGACCCGTAAAACTTACCAGTGAAACCTAGACCCGTGAAACGTCACCCGTGAAACATACCCGTGAAACTTACCCGTGAAACTTACCCGTGAAACCTTGACCCGTGAAACTTACCAGTGAAACCTAGACCCGTGAAACGTCACCCGTGAAACATACCCGTGAAACATACCCGTGAAACTTACCCGTGAAACTTACCCGTGAAACCTTGACCCGTGAAACTTACCAGTGAAACCTAGACCCGTGAAACGTCACCCGTGAAACATACCCGTGAAACTTACCCGTGAAACTTACCCGTGAAACTTACCCGTGAAACCTTGACCCGTGAAACTCACCACTGAAACCTAGACCCGTGAAACTTACCCGTGAAACCTTGACCCGTGAAACTTACCAGTGAAACCTAGACCCGTGAAACGTCACCTGTAAAACATACCCGTAAAACTTACCCGTGAAACTTACCCGTGAAACCTTGACCCGTGAAACTTTCCAGTGAAACCTAGACTCGTGAAACGTCACCCGTGAAACATACCCGTGAAACTTACCCGTGAAACCTTGACCCGTGAAACTTACCAGTGAAACCTAGACCCGTGAAACGTCACCCGTGAAACTTACCCGTAAAACTTACCCGTGAAACTTACCCGTGAATCCTTGACTCGTGAAACTTACCAGTGAAACCTAGACCCGTGAAACGTCACCCGTGAAACATACCCGTGAAACTTACCCGTGAAACTTACCCGTAAAACCTTGACCCGTGAAACTTACCAGTGAAACCTAGACCCGTGAAACGTCACCCGTGAAACATACCCGTGAAACTTACCCGTGAAACTTACCCGTGAAACCTTGACCCGTGAAACTTACCAGTGAAACCTAGACCCGTGAAACGTCACCCGTGAAACATACCCGTAAAACTTACCCGTGAAACTTACCCGTGAAACCTTGACTCGTGAAACCTTGACCCGTGAAACTTACCAGTGAAACCTAGACCCGTGAAACGTCACCCGTGAAACATACCCGTGAAACTTACCCGTGAAACTTACCCGTGAAACCTTGACCCGTGAAACTTACCAGTGAAACCTAGACCCGTGAAACGTCACCCGTGAAACATACCCGTAAAACATACCCGTGAAACTTACCCGTAAAACTTACCCGTGAAACCTTGACCCGTTAAACTTACCAGTGAAACCTAGACCCGTGAAACGTCACCCGTGAAACATACCCGTGAAACTTACCCGTGAAACTTACCCGTGAAACTTACCCGTGAAACCTTGACCCGTGAAACTTACCAGTGAAACCTAGACCCGTGAAACGTCACCCGTGAAACATACCCGTGAAACTTACCCGTGAAACTTACCCGTGAAACCTTGACCCGTGAAACTTACCAGTGAAACCTAGACCCGTGAAACGTCACCCGTAAAACGTCACCCGTGAAACTTACCCGTAAAACTTACCCGTGAAACTTACCCGTGAAACCTTGACTCGTGAAACTTACCAGTGAAACCTAGACCCGTGAAACGTCACCCGTGAAACTTACCCGTAAAACTTACCCGTGAAACTTACCCGTGAAACCTTGACTCGTGAAACTTACCAGTGAAACCTAGACCCGTGAAACGTCACCCGTGAAACATACCCGTGAAACTTACCCGTGAAATTTACCCGTAAAACCTTGACCCGTGAAACTTACCAGTGAAACCTAGACCCGTGAAACGTCACCCGTGAAACATACCCGTGAAACTTACCCGTGAAACTTACCCGTGAAACCTTGACCCGTGAAACTTACCAGTGAAACCTAGACCCGTGAAACGTCACCCGTGAAACATACCCGTGAAACTTACCCGTGAAACTTACCCGTGAAACCTTGACCCGTGAAACTTACCAGTGAAACCTAGACCCGTGAAACGTCACCCGTAAAACGTCACCCGTGAAACTTACCCGTAAAACTTACCCGTGAAACTTACCCGTGAAACCTTGACTCGTGAAACTTACCAGTGAAACCTAGACCCGTGAAACGTCACCCGTGAAACTTACCCGTAAAACTTACCCGTGAAACTTACCCGTGAAACCTTGACTCGTGAAACTTACCAGTGAAACCTAGACCCGTGAAACGTCACCCGTGAAACATACCCGTGAAACTTACCCGTGAAATTTACCCGTAAAACCTTGACCCGTGAAACTTACCAGTGAAACCTAGACCCGTGAAACGTCACCCGTGAAACATACCCGTGAAACTTACCCGTGAAACTTACCCGTGAAACCTTGACCCGTGAAACTTACCAGTGAAACCTAGACCCGTGAAACGTCACCCGTGAAACATACCCGTGAAACTTACCCGTGAAACTTACCCGTGAAACTTACCCGTGAAACCTTGACCCGTGAAACTTACCAGTGAAACCTAGACCCGTAAAACGTCACCCGTGAAACATACCCGTGAAACTTACCCGTGAAACTTACCCGTGAAACCTTGACCCGCGAAACTTACCAGTGAAACCTAGACCCGTGAAACATCACCCATGAAACATACCCGTGAAACTTACCCGTGAAACTTACCCGTGAAACTTACCCGTGAAACCTTGACCCGTGAAACTTACCAGTGAAACCTAGACCCGTGAAATGTCACCTGTAAAACATACCCGTAAAACTTACCCGTGAAACTTACCCTTGAAACTTACCCGTGAAACCTTGACCCGTGAATCTTTCCAGTGAAACCTAGACCCGTGAAACGTCACCCGTGAAACATACCCGTGAAACTTACCCGTGAAACCTTGACCCGTGAAACTTACCAGTGAAACCTAGACCCGTGAAACGTCACCCGTGAAACTTACCCGTGAAACTTACCCGTGAAACCTTGACCCGTGAAACTTACCAGTGAAACCTAGACCCGTGAAACGTCACCCGTAAAACTTACCCGTGAAACTTACACGTGAAACTTACCCGTGAAACCTTGACCCGTGAAACTTACCAGTGAAAAATAGACCCGTGAAACGTCACCCGTGAAACTTACCCGTGAAACTTACCCGTGAAACCTTGACCCGTGAAACTTACCAGTGAAACCTAGACCCGTGAAACGTCACCCGCGAAACATACCCGTGAAACTTACCCGTGAAACTTACCCGTGAAACCTTGACCCGTGAAACTTACCAGTGAAACCTAGACCCGTGAAACGTCACCTGTAAAACATACCCGTAAAACTTACCCGTGAAACTTACCCGTGAAACCTTGACCCGTGAAACTTTCCAGTGAAACCTAGACCCGTGAAACGTCAACCGTGAAACATACCCGTGAAACTTACCCGTAAAACTTACCCTTGAAACCTTGACCCGTGAAACTTACCAGTGAAACCTAGACCCGCGAAACGTCACCCGTGAAACTTACCCGTGAAACTTACCCGTGAAACCTTGACCCGTGAAACTTACCAGTGAAACCTAGACCCGTGAAACGTCACCCGTGAAACATACCCGTGAAACTTACCCGTGAAACTTACCCGTGAAACCTTGACCCGTGAAACTTACCAGTGAAACCTAGACCCGTAAAACGTCACCCGTGAAACATACCCGTGAAACTTACCCGTGAAACCTTGACCCGTGAAACTTACCAGTGAAACCTAGACCCGTGAAACGTCACCCGTGAAACATACCCGTGAAACATACCCGTGAAACTTACCCGTGAATCCTTGACTCGTGAAACTTACCAGTGAAACCTAGACCCGTGAAACGTCACCCGTGAAACATACCCGTGAAACTTACCCGTGAAACTTACCCGTAAAACCTTGACCCGTGAAACTTACCAGTGAAACCTAGACCCGTGAAACGTCACCCGTGAAACATACCCGTGAAACTTACCCGTGAAACTTACCCGTGAAACCTTGACCCGTGAAACTTACCAGTGAACCCTAGACCCGTGAAACGTCACCCGTGAAACATACCCGTGAAACATAATCGTGAAACTTACCCGTGAAACCTTGACCCGTAAAACTTACCAGTGAAACCTAGTCCCGTGAAACGTCACCCGTGAAACATACCCGTGAAACTTACCCGTGAAACTTACCCGTGAAACCTTGACCCGTGAAACTTACCAGTAAAACCTAGACCCGTGAAACGTCACCCGTGAAACATACCCGTGAAACTTACCCGTGAAACTTACCCGTGAAACTTACCCGTGAAACCTTGACCCGTGAAACTTACCACTGAAACCTAGACCCGTGAAACTTACCCGTGAAACCTTGACCCGTGAAACTTACCAGTGAAACCTAGACCCGTGAAACGTCACCTGTAAAACATACCCGTAAAACTTACCCGTGAAACTTACCCGTGAAACCTTGACCCGTGAAACTTTCCAGTGAAACCTAGACCCGTGAAACGTCACCCGTGAAACATACCCGTGAAACTTACCCGTGAAACTTACCCGTGAAACCTTGACCCGTGAAACTTACCAGTGAAACCTAGACCCGTGAAACGTCACCCGTGAAACATACCCGTGAAACATACCCGTGAAACTTACCCGTGAAACCTTGACCCGTGAAACTTACCAGTGAAACCTAGACCCGTGAAACGTCACCCGTGAAACATACCCGTGAAACATACCCGTGAAACTTACCCGTGAATCCTTGACTCGTGAAACTTACCAGTGAAACCTAGACCCGTGAAACGTCACCCGTGAAACATACCCGTGAAACTTACCCGTGAAACTTACCCGTAAAACCTTGACCCGTGAAACTTACCAGTGAAACCTAGACCCGTGAAACGTCACCCGTGAAACATACCCGTGAAACTTACCCGTGAAACTTACCCGTGAAACCTTGACCCGTGAAACTTACCAGTGAACCCTAGACCCGTGAAACGTCACCCGTGAAACATACCCGTGAAACATACCCGTGAAACTTAGCCGTGAATCCTTGACTCGTGAAACTTACCAGTGAAACCTAGACCCGTGAAACGTCACCCGTGAAACATACCCGTGAAACTTACCCGTGAAACTTACCCGTAAAACCTTGACCCGTGAAACTTACCAGTGAAACCTAGACCCGTGAAACGTCACCCGTGAAACATACCCGTGAAACTTACCCGTGAAACTTACCCGTGAAACCTTGACCCGTGAAACTTACCAGTGAACCCTAGACCCGTGAAACGTCACCCGTGAAACATACCCGTGAAACATACCCGTGAAACTTACCCGTGAAACCTTGACCCGTAAAACTTACCAGTGAAACCTAGTCCCGTGAAACGTCACCCGTGAAACATACCCGTGAAACTTACCCGTGAAACTTACCCGTGAAACCTTGACCCGTGAAACTTACCAGTGAAACCTAGACCCGTGAAACGTCACCCGTGAAACATACCCGTGAAACATACCCGTGAAACTTACCCGTGAAACTTACCCGTGAAACCTTGACCCGTGAAACTTACCAGTGAAACCTAGACCCGTGAAACGTCACCCGTGAAACATACCCGTGAAACTTACCCGTGAAACTTACCCGTGAAACTTACCCGTGAAACCTTGACCCGTGAAACTTACCACTGAAACCTAGACCCGTGAAACTTACCCGTGAAACCTTGACCCGTGAAACTTACCAGTGAAACCTAGACCCGTGAAACGTCACCTGTAAAACATACCCGTAAAACTTACCCGTGAAACTTACCCGTGAAACCTTGACCCGTGAAACTTTCCAGTGAAACCTAGACCCGTGAAACGTCACCCGTGAAACATACCCGTGAAACTTACCCGTGAAACCTTGACCCGTGAAACTTACCAGTGAAACCTAGACCCGTGAAACGTCACCCGTGAAACATACCCGTGAAACTTACCCGTGAATCCTTGACTCGTGAAACTTACCAGTGAAACCTAGACCCGTGAAACGTCACCCGTAAAACTTACCCGTGAAACTTACCCGTGAATCCTTGACTCGTGAAACTTACCAGTGAAACCTAGACCCGTGAAACGTCACCCGTGAAACATACCCGTGAAACTTACCCGTGAAACTTACCCGTAAAACCTTGACCTGTGAAACTTACCAGTGAAACCTAGACCCGTGAAACGTCACCCGTGAAACATACCCGTGAAACTTACCCGTGAAACTTACCCGTGAAACCTTGACCCGTGAAACTTACCAGTGAAACCTAGACCCGTGAAACGTCACCCGTGAAACATACCCGTAAAACTTACCCGTGAAACTTACCCGTGAAACCTTGACCCGTGAAACCTGGACCCGTGAAACTTACCAGTGAAACCTAGACCCGTGAAACGTCACCCGTGAAACATACCCGTGAAACTTACCCGTGAAACTTACCCGTGAAACCTTGACCCGTGAAACTTACCAGTGAAACCTAGACCCGTGAAACGTCACCCGTAAAACGTCACCCGTGAAACTTACCCGTAAAACTTACCCGTGAAACTTACCCGTGAAACCTTGACTCGTGAAACTTACCAGTGAAACCTAGACCCGTAAACGTCACCCGTGAAACTTACCCGTAAAACTTACCCGTGAAACTTACCCGTGAAACCTTGACTCGTGAAACTTACCAGTGAAACCTAGACCCGTGAAACGTCACCCGTGAAACATACCCGTGAAACATACCCGTGAAATTTACCCGTAAAACCTTGACCCGTGAAACTTACCAGTGAAACCTAGACCCGTGAAACGTCACCCGTGAAACATACCCGTGAAACTTACCCGTGAAACTTACCCGTGAAACCTTGACCCGTGAAACTTACCAGTGAAACCTAGACCCGTGAAACGTCACCCGTGAAACATACCCGTGAAACTTACCCGTGAAACTTACCCGTGAAACCTTGACCCGTGAAACTTACCAGTGAAACCTAGACCCGTGAAACGTCACCCGTGAAACATACCCGTGAAACTTACCCGTGAAACTTACCCGTGAAACTTACCCGTGAAACTTACCCGTGAAACCTTGACCCGTGAAACTTACCAGTGAAACCTAGACCCGTAAAACGTCACCCGTGAAACATACCCGTGAAACTTACCCGTGAAACTTACCCGTGAAACCTTGACCCGCGAAACTTACCAGTGAAACCTAGACCCGTGAAACTTACCCGTGAAACTTACCCGTGAAACTTACCCGTGAAACCTTGACCCGTGAAACTTACCAGTGAAACCCAGACCCGTGAAATGTCACCTGTAAAACATACCCGTAAAACTTACCCGTGAAACTTACCCTTGAAACTTACCCGTGAAACCTTGACCCGTGAATCTTTCCAGTGAAACCTAGACCCGTGAAACGTCACCCGTGAAACATACCCGTGAAACTTACCCGTGAAACCTTGACCCGTGAAACTTACCAGTGAAACCTAGACCCGTGAAACGTCACCCGTGAAACTTACCCGTGAAACTTACCCGTGAAACCTTGACCCGTGAAACTTACCAGTGAAACCTAGACCCGTGAAACGTCACCCGTAAAACTTACCCGTGAAACTTACACGTGAAACTTACCCGTGAAACCTTGACCCGTGAAACTTACCAGTGAAAAATAGACCCGTGAAACGTCACCCGTGAAACTTACCCGTGAAACTTACCCGTGAAACCTTGACCCGTGAAACTTACCAGTGAAACCTAGACCCGTGAAACGTCACCCGCGAAACATACCCGTGAAACTTACCCGTGAAACTTACCCGTGAAACCTTGACCCGTGAAACTTACCAGTGAAACCTAGACCCGTGAAACGTCACCTGTAAAACATACCCGTAAAACTTACCCGTGAAACTTACCCGTGAAACCTTGACCCGTGAAACTTACCAGTGAAACCTAGACCCGTGAAACGTCACCCGCGAAACATACCCGTGAAACTTACCCGTGAAACTTACCCGTGAAACCTTGACCCGTGAAACTTACCAGTGAAACCTAGACCCGTGAAACGTCACCTGTAAAACATACCCGTAAAACTTACCCGTGAAACTTACCCGTGAAACCTTGACCCGTGAAACTTTCCAGTGAAACCTAGACCCGTGAAACGTCAACCGTGAAACATACCCGTGAAACTTACCCGTAAAACTTACCCTTGAAACCTTGACCCGTGAAACTTACCAGTGAAACCTAGACCCGTGAAACGTCACCCGTGAAACTTACCCGTGAAACTTACCCGTGAAACCTTGACCCGTGAAACTTACCAGTGAAACCTAGACCCGTGAAACGTCACCCGTGAAACATACCCGTGAAACTTACCCGTGAAACTTACCCGTGAAACCTTGACCCGTGAAACTTACCAGTGAAACCTAGACCCGTAAAACGTCACCCGTGAAACATACCCGTGAAACTTACCCGTGAAACCTTGACCCGTGAAACTTACCAGTGAAACCTAGACCCGTGAAACGTCACCCGTGAAACATACCCGTGAAACATACCCGTGAAACTTACCCGTGAATCCTTGACTCGTGAAACTTACCAGTGAAACCTAGACCCGTGAAACGTCACCCGTGAAACATACCCGTGAAACTTACCCGTGAAACTTACCCGTAAAACCTTGACCCGTGAAACTTACCAGTGAAACCTAGACCCGTGAAACGTCACCCGTGAAACATACCCGTGAAACTTACCCGTGAAACTTACCCGTGAAACCTTGACCCGTGAAACTTACCAGTGAACCCTAGACCCGTGAAACGTCACCCGTGAAACATACCCGTGAAACATAATCGTGAAACTTACCCGTGAAACCTTGACCCGTAAAACTTACCAGTGAAACCTAGTCCCGTGAAACGTCACCCGTGAAACATACCCGTGAAACTTACCCGTGAAACTTACCCGTGAAACCTTGACCCGTGAAACTTACCAGTAAAACCTAGACCCGTGAAACGTCACCCGTGAAACATACCCGTGAAACTTACCCGTGAAACTTACCCGTGAAACTTACCCGTGAAACCTTGACCCGTGAAACTTACCACTGAAACCTAGACCCGTGAAACTTACCCGTGAAACCTTGACCCGTGAAACTTACCAGTGAAACCTAGACCCGTGAAACGTCACCTGTAAAACATACCCGTAAAACTTACCCGTGAAACTTACCCGTGAAACCTTGACCCGTGAAACTTTCCAGTGAAACCTAGACCCGTGAAACGTCACCCGTGAAACATACCCGTGAAACTTACCCGTGAAACTTACCCGTGAAACCTTGACCCGTGAAACTTACCAGTGAAACCTAGACCCGTGAAACGTCACCCGTGAAACATACCCGTGAAACATACCCGTGAAACTTACCCGTGAAACCTTGACCCGTGAAACTTACCAGTGAAACCTAGACCCGTGAAACGTCACCCGTGAAACATACCCGTGAAACATACCCGTGAAACTTACCCGTGAATCCTTGACTCGTGAAACTTACCAGTGAAACCTAGACCCGTGAAACGTCACCCGTGAAACATACCCGTGAAACTTACCCGTGAAACTTACCCGTAAAACCTTGACCCGTGAAACTTACCAGTGAAACCTAGACCCGTGAAACGTCACCCGTGAAACATACCCGTGAAACTTACCCGTGAAACTTACCCGTGAAACCTTGACCCGTGAAACTTACCAGTGAACCCTAGACCCGTGAAACGTCACCCGTGCAACATACCCGTGAAACATACCCGTGAAACTTACCCGTGAATCCTTGACTCGTGAAACTTACCAGTGAAACCTAGACCCGTGAAACGTCACCCGTGAAACATACCCGTGAAACTTACCCGTGAAACTTACCCGTAAAACCTTGACCCGTGAAACTTACCAGTGAAACCTAGACCCGTGAAACGTCACCCGTGAAACATACCCGTGAAACTTACCCGTGAAACTTACCCGTGAAACCTTGACCCGTGAAACTTACCAGTGAACCCTAGACCCGTGAAACGTCACCCGTGAAACATACCCGTGAAACATACCCGTGAAACTTACCCGTGAAACCTTGACCCGTAAAACTTACCAGTGAAACCTAGTCCCGTGAAACGTCACCCGTGAAACATACCCGTGAAACTTACCCGTGAAACTTACCCGTGAAACCTTGACCCGTGAAACTTACCAGTGAAACCTAGACCCGTGAAACGTCACCCGTGAAACATACCCGTGAAACATACCCGTGAAACTTACCCGTGAAACTTACCCGTGAAACCTTGACCCGTGAAACTTACCAGTGAAACCTAGACCCGTGAAACGTCACCCGTGAAACATACCCGTGAAACTTACCCGTGAAACTTACCCGTGAAACTTACCCGTGAAACCTTGACCCGTGAAACTTACCACTGAAACCTAGACCCGTGAAACTTACCCGTGAAACCTTGACCCGTGAAACTTACCAGTGAAACCTAGACCCGTGAAACGTCACCTGTAAAACATACCCGTAAAACTTACCCGTGAAACTTACCCGTGAAACCTTGACCCGTGAAACTTTCCAGTGAAACCTAGACCCGTGAAACGTCACCCGTGAAACATACCCGTGAAACTTACCCGTGAAACCTTGACCCGTGAAACTTACCAGTGAAACCTAGACCCGTGAAACGTCACCCGTGAAACTTACCCGTAAAACTTACCCGTGAAACTTACCCGTGAATCCTTGACTCGTGAAACTTACCAGTGAAACCTAGACCCGTGAAACGTCACCCGTGAAACATACCCGTGAAACTTACCCGTGAAACTTACCCGTAAAACCTTGACCCGTGAAACTTACCAGTGAAACCTAGACCCGTGAAACGTCACCCGTGAAACATACCCGTGAAACTTACCCGTGAAACTTACCCGTGAAACCTTGACCCGTGAAACTTACCAGTGAAACCTAGACCCGTGAAACGTCACCCGTGAAACATACCCGTAAAACTTACCCGTGAAACTTACGAGTGAAACCTTGACCCGTGAAACCTTGACCCGTGAAACTTACCAGTGAAACCTAGACCCGTGAAACGTCACCCGTGAAACATACCCGTGAAACTTACCCGTGAAACTTACCCGTGAAACCTTGACCCGTGAAACTTACCAGTGAAACCTAGACCCGTGAAACGTCACCCGTAAAACGTCACCCGTGAAACTTACCCGTAAAACTTACCCGTGAAACTTACCCGTGAAACCTTGACTCGTGAAACTTACCAGTGAAACCTAGACCCGTAAACGTCACCCGTGAAACTTACCCGTAAAACTTACCCGTGAAACTTACCCGTGAAACCTTGACTCGTGAAACTTACCAGTGAAACCTAGACCCGTGAAACGTCACCCGTGAAACATACCCGTGAAACATACCCGTGAAATTTACCCGTAAAACCTTGACCCGTGAAACTTACCAGTGAAACCTAGACCCGTGAAACGTCACCCGTGAAACATACCCGTGAAACTTACCCGTGAAACTTACCCGTGAAACCTTGACCCGTGAAACTTACCAGTGAAACCTAGACCCGTGATACGTCACCCGTGAAACATACCCGTGAAACTTACCCGTGAAACTTACCCGTGAAACCTTGACCCGTGAAACTTACCAGTGAAACCTAGACCCGTGAAACGTCACCCGTGAAACATACCCGTGAAACTTACCCGTGAAACTTACCCGTGAAACTTACCCGTGAAACTTACCCGTGAAACCTTGACCCGTGAAACTTACCAGTGAAACCTAGACCCGTAAAACGTCACCCGTGAAACATACCCGTGAAACTTACCCGTGAAACTTACCCGTGAAACCTTGACCCGCGAAACTTACCAGTGAAACCTAGACCCGTGAAACTTACCCGTGAAACTTACCCGTGAAACTTACCCGTGAAACCTTGACCCGTGAAACTTACCAGTGAAACCCAGACCCGTGAAATGTCACCTGTAAAACATACCCGTAAAACTTACCCGTGAAACTTACCCTTGAAACTTACCCGTGAAACCTTGACCCGTGAATCTTTCCAGTGAAACCTAGACCCGTGAAACGTCACCCGTGAAACATACCCGTGAAACTTACCCGTGAAACCTTGACCCGTGAAACTTACCAGTGAAACCTAGACCCGTGAAACGTCACCCGTGAAACTTACCCGTGAAACTTACCCGTGAAACCTTGACCCGTGAAACTTACCAGTGAAACCTAGACCCGTGAAACGTCACCCGTAAAACTTACCCGTGAAACTTACACGTGAAACTTACCCGTGAAACCTTGACCCGTGAAACTTACCAGTGAAAAATAGACCCGTGAAACGTCACCCGTGAAACTTACCCGTGAAACTTACCCGTGAAACCTTGACCCGTGAAACTTACCAGTGAAACCTAGACCCGTGAAACGTCACCCGCGAAACATACCCGTGAAACTTACCCGTAAAACTTACCCGTGAAACCTTGACCCGTGAAACTTACCAGTGAAACCTAGACCCGTGAAACGTCACCTGTAAAACATACCCGTAAAACTTACCCGTGAAACTTACCCGTGAAACCTTGACCCGTGAAACTTTCCAGTGAAACCTAGACCCGTGAAACGTCAACCGTGAAACATACCCGTGAAACTTACCCGTAAAACTTACCCTTGAAACCTTGACCCGTGAAACTTACCAGTGAAACCTAGACCCGTGAAACGTCACCCGTGAAACTTACCCGTGAAACTTACCCGTGAAACCTTGACCCGTGAAACTTACCAGTGAAACCTAGACCCGTGAAACGTCACCCGTGAAACATACCCGTGAAACTTACCCGTGAAACTTACCCGTGAAACCTTGACCCGTGAAACTTACCAGTGAAACCTAGACCCGTAAAACGTCACCCGTGAAACATACCCGTGAAACTTACCCGTGAAACCTTGACCCGTGAAACTTACCAGTGAAACCTAGACCCGTGAAACGTCACCCGTGAAACATACCCGTGAAACATACCCGTGAAACTTACCCGTGAATCCTTGACTCGTGAAACTTACCAGTGAAACCTAGACCCGTGAAACGTCACCCGTGAAACATACCCGTGAAACTTACCCGTGAAACTTACCCGTAAAACCTTGACCCGTGAAACTTACCAGTGAAACCTAGACCCGTGAAACGTCACCCGTGAAACATACCCGTGAAACTTACCCGTGAAACTTACCCGTGAAACCTTGACCCGTGAAACTTACCAGTGAACCCTAGACCCGTGAAACGTCACCCGTGAAACATACCCGTGAAACATACCCGTGAAACTTACCCGTGAAACCTTGACCCGTAAAACTTACCAGTGAAACCTAGTCCCGTGAAACGTCACCCGTGAAACATACCCGTGAAACTTACCCGTGAAACTTACCCGTGAAACCTTGACCCGTGAAACTTACCAGTGAAACCTAGACCCGTGAAACGTCACCCGTGAAACATACCCGTGAAACATACCCGTGAAACTTACCCGTGAAACTTACCCATGAAACCTTGACCCGTGAAACTTACCAGTGAAACCTAGACCCGTGAAACGTCACCCGTGAAACATACCCGTGAAACTTACCCGTGAAACTTACCCGTGAAACTTACCCGTGAAACCTTGACCCGTGAAACTTACCACTGAAACCTAGACCCGTGAAACTTACCCGTGAAACCTTGACCCGTGAAACTTACCAGTGAAACCTAGACCCGTGAAACGTCACCTGTAAAACATACCCGTAAAACTTACCCGTGAAACTTACCCGTGAAACCTTGACCCGTGAAACTTTCCAGTGAAACCTAGACCCGTGAAACGTCACCCGTGAAACATACCCGTGAAACTTACCCGTGAAACCTTGACCCGTGAAACTTACCAGTGAAACCTAGACCCGTGAAACGTCACCCGTGAAACTTACCCGTAAAACTTACCCGTGAAACTTACCCGTGAATCCTTGACTCGTGAAACTTACCAGTGAAACCTAGACCCGTGAAACGTCACCCGTGAAACATACCCGTGAAACTTACCCGTGAAACTTACCCGTAAAACCTTGACCCGTGAAACTTACCAGTGAAACCTAGACCCGTGAAACGTCAACCGTGAAACATACCCGTGAAACTTACCCGTGAAACTTACCCGTGAAACCTTGACCCGTGAAACTTACCAGTGAAACCTAGACCCGTGAAACGTCACCCGTGAAACATACCCGTAAAACTTACCCGTGAAACTTACCCGTGAAACCTTGACCCGTGAAACCTTGACCCGTGAAACTTACCAGTGAAACCTAGACCCGTGAAACGTCACCCGTGAAACATACCCGTGAAACTTACCCGTGAAACTTACCCGTAAAACCTTGACCCGTGAAACTTACCAGTGAAACCTAGACCCGTGAAACGTCACCCGTGAAACATACCCGTAAAACATACCCGTGAAACTTACCCGTAAAACTTACCCGTGAAACCTTGACCCGTTAAACTTACCAGTGAAACCTAGACCCGTGAAACGTCACCCGTGAAATATACCCGTGAAACTTACCCGTGAAACTTACCCGTGAAACCTTGACCCGTGAAACTTACCAGTGAAACCTAGACCCGTGAAACGTCACCCGTGAAACATACCCGTGAAACTTACCCGTGAAACTTACCCGTGAAACCTTGACCCGTGAAACTTACCAGTGAAACCTAGACCCGTGAAACGTCACCCGTAAAACGTCACCCGTGAAACTTACCCGTAAAACTTACCCGTGAAACTTACCCGTGAAACCTTGACTCGTGAAACTTACCAGTGAAACCTAGACCCGTGAAACGTCACCCGTGAAACTTACCCGTAAAACTTACCCGTGAAACTTACCCGTGAAACCTTGACTCGTGATACTTACCAGTGAAACCTAGACCCGTGAAACGTCACCCGTGAAACATACCCGTGAAACTTACCCGTGAAATTTACCCGTAAAACCTTGACCCGTGAAACTTACCAGTGAAACCTAGACCCGTGAAACGTCACCCGTGAAACATACCCGTGAAACTTACCCGTAAAACTTACCCGTGAAACCTTGACCCGTGAAACTTACCAGTGAAACCTAGACCCGTGAAACGTCACCTGTAAAACATACCCGTAAAACTTACCCGTGAAACTTACCCGTGAAACCTTGACCCGTGAAACTTTCCAGTGAAACCTAGACCCGTGAAACGTCAACCGTGAAACATACCCGTGAAACTTACCCGTAAAACTTACCCTTGAAACCTTGACCCGTGAAACTTACCAGTGAAACCTAGACCCGTGAAACGTCACCCGTGAAACTTACCCGTGAAACTTACCCGTGAAACCTTGACCCGTGAAACTTACCAGTGAAACCTAGACCCGTGAAACGTCACCCGTGAAACATACCCGTGAAACTTACCCGTGAAACTTACCCGTGAAACCTTGACCCGTGAAACTTACCAGTGAAACCTAGACCCGTAAAACGTCACCCGTGAAACATACCCGTGAAACTTACCCGTGAAACCTTGACCCGTGAAACTTACCAGTGAAACCTAGACCCGTGAAACGTCACCCGTGAAACATACCCGTGAAACATACCCGTGAAACTTACCCGTGAATCCTTGACTCGTGAAACTTACCAGTGAAACCTAGACCCGTGAAACGTCACCCGTGAAACATATACGTGAAACTTACCCGTGAAACTTACCCGTAAAACCTTGACCCGTGAAACTTACCAGTGAAACCTAGACCCGTGAAACGTCACCCGTGAAACATACCCGTGAAACTTACCCGTGAAACTTACCCGTGAAACCTTGACCCGTGAAACTTACCAGTGAACCCTAGACCCGTGAAACGTCACCCGTGAAACATACCCGTGAAACATACCCGTGAAACTTACCCGTGAAACCTTGACCCGTAAAACTTACCAGTGAAACCTAGTCCCGTGAAACGTCACCCGTGAAACATACCCGTGAAACTTACCCGTGAAACTTACCCGTGAAACCTTGACCCGTGAAACTTACCAGTGAAACCTAGACCCGTGAAACGTCACCCGTGAAACATACCCGTGAAACATACCCGTGAAACTTACCCGTGAAACTTACCCATGAAACCTTGACCCGTGAAACTTACCAGTGAAACCTAGACCCGTGAAACGTCACCCGTGAAACATACCCGTGAAACTTACCCGTGAAACTTACCCGTGAAACTTACCCGTGAAACCTTGACCCGTGAAACTTACCACTGAAACCTAGACCCGTGAAACTTACCCGTGAAACCTTGACCCGTGAAACTTACCAGTGAAACCTAGACCCGTGAAACGTCACCTGTAAAACATACCCGTAAAACTTACCCGTGAAACTTACCCGTGAAACCTTGACCCGTGAAACTTTCCAGTGAAACCTAGACCCGTGAAACGTCACCCGTGAAACATACCCGTGAAACTTACCCGTGAAACCTTGACCCGTGAAACTTACCAGTGAAACCTAGACCCGTGAAACGTCACCCGTGAAACTTACCCGTAAAACTTACCCGTGAAACTTACCCGTGAATCCTTGACTCGTGAAACTTACCAGTGAAACCTAGACCCGTGAAACGTCACCCGTGAAACATACCCGTGAAACTTACCCGTGAAACTTACCCGTAAAACCTTGACCCGTGAAACTTACCAGTGAAACCTAGACCCGTGAAACGTCAACCGTGAAACATACCCGTGAAACTTACCCGTGAAACTTACCCGTAAAACCTTGACCCGTGAAACTTACCAGTGAAACCTAGACCCGTGAAACGTCAACCGTGAAACATACCCGTGAAACTTACCCGTGAAACTTACCCGTGAAACCTTGACCCGTGAAACTTACCAGTGAAACCTAGACCCGTGAAACGTCACCCGTGAAACATACCCGTAAAACTTACCCGTGAAACTTACCCGTGAAACCTTGACCCGTGAAACCTTGACCCGTGAAACTTACCAGTGAAACCTAGACCCGTGAAACGTCACCCGTGAAACATACCCGTGAAACTTACCCGTGAAACTTACCCGTAAAACCTTGACCCGTGAAACTTACCAGTGAAACCTAGACCCGTGAAACGTCACCCGTGAAACATACCCGTAAAACATACCCGTGAAACTTACCCGTAAAACTTACCCGTGAAACCTTGACCCGTTAAACTTACCAGTGAAACCTAGACCCGTGAAACGTCACCCGTGAAATATACCCGTGAAACTTACCCGTGAAACTTACCCGTGAAACCTTGACCCGTGAAACTTACCAGTGAAACCTAGACCCGTGAAACGTCACCCGTGAAACATACCCGTGAAACTTACCCGTGAAACTTACCCGTGAAACCTTGACCCGTGAAACTTACCAGTGAAACCTAGACCCGTGAAACGTCACCCGTAAAACGTCACCCGTGAAACTTACCCGTAAAACTTACCCGTGAAACTTACCCGTGAAACCTTGACTCGTGAAACTTACCAGTGAAACCTAGACCCGTGAAACGTCACCCGTGAAACTTACCCGTAAAACTTACCCGTGAAACTTACCCGTGAAACCTTGACTCGTGATACTTACCAGTGAAACCTAGACCCGTGAAACGTCACCCGTGAAACATACCCGTGAAACTTACCCGTGAAATTTACCCGTAAAACCTTGACCCGTGAAACTTACCAGTGAAACCTAGACCCGTGAAACGTCACCCGTGAAACATACCCGTGAAACTTACCCGTGAAACTTACCCGTGAAACCTTGACCTGTGAAACTTACCAGTGAAACCTAGACCCGTGAAACGTCACCCGTGAAACATACCCGTGATACTTACCCGTGAAACTTACCCATGAAACCTTGACCCGTGAAACTTACCAGTGAAACCTAGACCCGTGAAACGTCACCCGTGAAACATACCCGTGAAACTTACCCGTGAAACTTACCCGTGAAACTTACCCGTGAAACCTTGACCCGTGAAACTTACCAGTGAAACCTAGACCCGTAAAACGTCACCCGTGAAACATACCCGTGAAACTTACCCGTGAAACTTACCCGTGAAACCTTGACCCGTGAAACTTACCAGTGAAACCTAGACCCGTGAAACGTCACCCGTGAAACATACCCGTGAAACATACCCGTGAAACTTACCCGTGAATCCTTGACTCGTGAAACTTACCAGTGAAACCTAGACCCGTGAAACGTCACCCGTGAAACATACCCGTGAAACTTACCCGTGAAACTTACCCGTAAAACCTTGACCCGTGAAACTTACCAGTGAAACCTAGACCCGTGAAACGTCACCCGTGAAACATACCCGTGAAACTTACCCGTGAAACTTACCCGTGAAACCTTGACCCGTGAAACTTACCAGTGAACCCTAGACCCGTGAAACGTCACCCGTGAAACATACCCGTGAAACATACCCGTGAAACTTACCCGTGAAACCTTGACCCGTAAAACTTACCAGTGAAACCTAGTCCCGTGAAACGTCACCCGTGAAACATACCCGTGAAACTTACCCGTGAAACTTACCCGTGAAACCTTGACCCGTGAAACTTACCAGTGAAACCTAGACCCGTGAAACGTCACCCGTGAAACATACCCGTGAAACATACCCGTGAAACTTACCCGTGAAACTTACCCGTGAAACCTTGACCCGTGAAACTTACCAGTGAAACCTAGACCCGTGAAACGTCACCCGTGAAACATACCCGTGAAACTTACCCGTGAAACTTACCCGTGAAACTTACCCGTGAAACCTTGACCCGTGAAACTTACCACTGAAACCTAGACCCGTGAAACTTACCCGTGAAACCTTGACCCGTGAAACTTACCAGTGAAACCTAGACCCGTGAAACGTCACCTGTAAAACATACCCGTAAAACTTACCCGTGAAACTTACCCGTGAAACCTTGACCCGTGAAACTTTCCAGTGAAACCTAGACCCGTGAAACGTCACCCGTGAAACATACCCGTGAAACTTACCCGTGAAACCTTGACCCGTGAAACTTACCAGTGAAACCTAGACCCGTGAAACGTCACCCGTGAAACTTACCCGTAAAACTTACCCGTGAAACTTACCCGTGAATCCTTGACTCGTGAAACTTACCAGTGAAACCTAGACCCGTGAAACGTCACCCGTGAAACATACCCGTGAAACTTACCCGTGAAACTTACCCGTAAAACCTTGACCCGTGAATCTTACCAGTGAAACCTAGACCCGTGAAACGTCAACCGTGAAACATACCCGTGAAACTTACCCGTGAAACTTACCCGTGAAACCTTGACCCGTGAAACTTACCAGTGAAACCTAGACCCGTGAAACGTCACCCGTGAAACATACCCGTATAACTTACCCGTGAAACTTACCCGTGAAACCTTGACCCGTGAAACCTTGACCCGTGAAACTTACCAGTGAAACCTAGACCCGTGAAACGTCACCCGTGAAACATACCCGTGAAACTTACCCGTGAAACTTACCCGTAAAACCTTGACCCGTGAAACTTACCAGTGAAACCTAGACCCGTGAAACGTCACCCGTGAAACATACCCGTAAAACATACCCGTGAAACTTACCCGTAAAACTTACCCGTGAAACCTTGACCCGTTAAACTTACCAGTGAAACCTAGACCCGTGAAACGTCACCCGTGAAACATACCCGTGAAACTTACCCGTGAAACTTACCCGTGAAACCTTGACCCGTGAAACTTACCAGTGAAACCTAGACCCGTGAAACGTCACCCGTGAAACATACCCGTGAAACTTACCCGTGAAACTTACCCGTGAAACCTTGACCCGTGAAACTTACCAGTGAAACCTAGACCCGTGAAACGTCACCCGTAAAACGTCACCCGTGAAACTTACCCGTAAAACTTACCCGTGAAACTTACCCGTGAAACCTTGACTCGTGAAACTTACCAGTGAAACCTAGACCCGTGAAACGTCACCCGTGAAACTTACCCGTAAAACTTACCCGTGAAACTTACCCGTGAAACTTACCAGTGAAACCTAGACCCGTGAAACGTCACCCGTGAAACATACCCGTGAAACTTACCCGTGAAACTTACCCGTGAAACTTACCCGTGAAACCTTGACCCGTGAAACTTACCAGTGAAACCTAGACCCGTAAAACGTCACCCGTGAAACATACCCGTGAAACTTACCCGTGAAACTTACCCGTGAAACCTTGACCCGTGAAACTTACCAGTGAAACCTAGACCCGTGAAACGTCACCCGTGAAACATACCCGTGAAACATACCCGTGAAACTTACCCGTGAATCCTTGACTCGTGAAACTTACCAGTGAAACCTAGACCCGTGAAACGTCACCCGTGAAACATACCCGTGAAACTTACCCGTGAAACTTACCCGTAAAACCTTGACCCGTGAAACTTACCAGTGAAACCTAGACCCGTGAAACGTCACCCGTGAAACATACCCGTGAAACTTACCCGTGAAACTTACCCGTGAAACCTTGACCCGTGAAACTTACCAGTGAACCCTAGACCCGTGAAACGTCACCCGTGAAACATACCCGTGAAACATACCCGTGAAACTTACCCGTGAAACCTTGACCGGTAAAACTTACCAGTGAAACCTAGTCCCGTGAAACGTCACCCGTGAAACATACCCGTGAAACTTACCCGTGAAACTTACCCGTGAAACCTTGACCCGTGAAACTTACCAGTGAAACCTAGACCCGTGAAACGTCACCCGTGAAACATACCCGTGAAACATACCCGTGAAACTTACCCGTGAAACTTACCCGTGAAACCTTGACCCGTGAAACTTACCAGTGAAACCTAGACCCGTGAAACGTCACCCGTGAAACATACCCGTGAAACTTACCCGTGAAACTTACCCGTGAAACTTACCCGTGAAACCTTGACCCGTGAAACTTACCACTGAAACCTAGACCCGTGAAACTTACCCGTGAAACCTTGACCCGTGAAACTTACCAGTGAAACCTAGACCCGTGAAACGTCACCTGTAAAACATACCCGTAAAACTTACCCGTGAAACTTACCCGTGAAACCTTGACCCGTGAAACTTTCCAGTGAAACCTAGACCCGTGAAACGTCACCCGTGAAACATACCCGTGAAACTTACCCGTGAAACCTTGACCCGTGAAACTTACCAGTGAAACCTAGACCCGTGAAACGTCACCCGTGAAACTTACCCGTAAAACTTACCCGTGAAACTTACCCGTGAATCCTTGACTCGTGAAACTTACCAGTGAAACCTAGACCCGTGAAACGTCACCCGTGAAACATACCCGTGAAACTTACCCGTGAAACTTACCCGTAAAACCTTGACCCGTGAATCTTACCAGTGAAACCTAGACCCGTGAAACGTCAACCGTGAAACATACCCGTGAAACTTACCCGTGAAACTTACCCGTGAAACCTTGACCCGTGAAACTTACCAGTGAAACCTAGACCCGTGAAACGTCACCCGTGAAACATACCCGTATAACTTACCCGTGAAACTTACCCGTGAAACCTTGACCCGTGAAACCTTGACCCGTGAAACTTACCAGTGAAACCTAGACCCGTGAAACGTCACCCGTGAAACATACCCGTGAAACTTACCCGTGAAACTTACCCGTGAAACCTTGACCCGTGAATCTTACCAGTGAAACCTAGACCCGTGAAACGTCAACCGTGAAACATACCCGTGAAACTTACCCGTAAAACTTACCCGTGAAACCTTGACCCGTTAAACTTACCAGTGAAACCTAGACCCGTGAAACGTCACCCGTGAAACATACCCGTGAAACTTACCCGTGAAACTTACCCGTGAAACCTTGACCCGTGAAACTTACCAGTGAAACCTAGACCCGTGAAACGTCACCCGTGAAACATACCCGTGAAACTTACCCGTGAAACTTACCCGTGAAACCTTGACCCGTGAAACTTACCAGTGAAACCTAGACCCGTGAAACGTCACCCGTAAAACGTCACCCGTGAAACTTACCCGTAAAACTTACCCGTGAAACTTACCCGTGAAACCTTGACTCGTGAAACTTACCAGTGAAACCTAGACCCGTGAAACGTCACCCGTGAAACTTACCCGTAAAACTTACCCGTGAAACTTACCCGTGAAACCTTGACTCGTGAAACTTACCAGTGAAACCTAGACCCGTGAAACGTCACCCGTGAAACATACCCGTGAAACTTACCCGTGAAATTTACCCGTAAAACCTTGCCCCGTGAAACTTACCAGTGAAACCTAGACCCGTGAAACGTCACCCGTGAAACATACCCGTGAAACTTACCCGTGAAACTTACCCGTGAAACCTTGACCCGTGAAACTTACCAGTGAAACCTAGACCCGTGAAACGTCACCCGTGAAACATACCCGTGAAACTTACCCGTGAAACTTACCCGTGAAACCTTGACCCGTGAAACTTACCAGTGAAACCTAGACCCGTGAAACGTCACCCGTGAAACATACCCGTGAAACTTACCCGTGAAACTTACCCGTGAAACCTTGACCCGTGAAACTTACCAGTGAAACCTAGACCCGTAAAACGTCACCCGTGAAACATACCCGTGAAACTTACCCGTGAAACTTACCCGTGAAACCTTGACCCGCGAAACTTACCAGTGAAACCTAGACCCGTGAAACATCACCCATGAAACATACCCGTGAAACTTACCCGTGAAACTTACCCGTGAAACTTACCCGTGAAACCTTGACCCGTGAAACTTACCAGTGAAACCTAGACCCGTGAAATGTCACCTGTAAAACATACCCGTAAAACTTACCCGTGAAACTTACCCTTGAAACTTACCCGTGAAACCTTGACCCGTGAAACTTTCCAGTGAAACCTAGACCCGTGAAACGTCACCCGTGAAACATACCCGTGAAACTTACCCGTGAAACCTTGACCCGTGAAACTTACCAGTGAAACCTAGACCCGTGAAACGTCACCCGTGAAACTTACCCGTGAAACTTACCCGTGAAACCTTGACCCGTGAAACTTACCAGTGAAACCTAGACCCGTGAAACGTCACCCATGAAACTTACCCGTGAAACTTACCCGTAAAACTTACCCGTGAAAATTACCCGTGAAACCTTGACCCGTGAAACTTACCAGTGAAACCTAGACCCGTGAAACGTCACCTGTAAAACATACCCGTAAAACTTACCCGTGAAACTTACCCTTGAAACTTACCCGTGAAACCTTGACCCGTGAAACTTTCCAGTGAAACCTAGACCCGTGAAACGTCACCCGTGAAACATACCCGTGAAACTTACCCGTGAAACTTACCCTTGAAACCTTGACCCGTGAAACTTACCAGTGAAACCTAGACCCGTGAAACGTCACCCGTGAAACGTCACCCGTGAAACTTACCCGTAAAACTTACCCGTGAAACCTTGACCCGTGAAACTTACCAGTGAAACCTAGACCCGTGAAACGTCACCCGTGAAACATACCCGTGAAACTTACCCGTGAAACTTACCCGTGAAACCTTGACCCGTGAAACTTTCCAGTGAAACCTAGACCCGTGAAACGTCACCCGTGAAACAAACCCGTGAAACTTACCCGTGAAACTTACCCGTGAAACCTTGACCCGTGAAACTTACCAGTGAAACCTAGACCCGTGAAACTTACCCGTAAAACCTTGACCCGTGAAACTTACCAGTGAAACCTAGACCCGTGAAACGTCACCCGTGAAACATACCCGTGAAACTTACCCGTGAAACTTACCCGTGAAACCTTGACCCGTGAAACTTACCAGTGAAACCTAGACCCGTGAAACGTCACCCTTGAAACATACCCGTGAAACTTACCCGTGAAACTTACCCGTGAAACCTTGACCCGTGAAACTTACCAGTGAAACCTAGACCCGTGAAACGTCACCCGTGAAACTTACCCGTGAAACTTACCCGTGAAACCTTGACCCGTGAAACTTACCAGTGAAACCTAGACCCGTGAAACGTCACCCGCGAAACATACCCGTGAAACTTACCCGTGAAACTTACCCGTGAAACCTTGACCCGTGAAACTTACCAGTGAAACCTAGACCCGTGAAACGTCACCTGTAAAACATACCCGTAAAACTTACCCGTGAAACTTACCCGTGAAACCTTGACCCGTGAAACTTTCCAGTGAAACCTAGACCCGTGAAACGTCACCCGTGAAACATACCCGTGAAACTTACCCGTAAAACTTACCCTTGAAACCTTGACCCGTGAAACTTACCAGTGAAACCTAGACCCGTGAAACGTCACCCGTGAAACTTACCCGTGAAACTTACCCGTGAAACCTTGACCCGTGAAACTTACCAGTGAAACCTAGACCCGTGAAACTTACCCGTGAAACTTACCCGTGAAACCTTGACCCGTGAAACTTACCAGTGAAACCTAGACCCGTGAAACGTCACCCGTAAAACGTCACCCGTGAAACTTACCCGTAAAACTTACCCGTGAAACTTACCCGTGAAACCTTGACTCGTGAAACTTACCAGTGAAACCTAGACCCGTGAAACGTCACCCGTGAAACTTACCCGTAAAACTTACCCGTGAAACATACCCGTGAAACCTTGACTCGTGAAACTTACCAGTGAAACCTAGACCCGTGAAACGTCACCCGTGAAACATACCCGTGAAACTTACCCGTGAAACTTACCCGTAAAACCTTGACCCGTGAAACTTACCAGTGAAACCTAGACCCGTGAAACGTCAACCGTGAAACATACCCGTGAAACTTACCCGTGAAACTTACCCGTGAAACCTTGACCCGTGAAACTTACCAGTGAAACCTAGACCCGTGAAACGTCACCCGTGAAACATACCCGTAAAACTTACCCGTGAAACTTACCCGTGAAACCTTGACCCGTGAAACCTTGACCCGTGAAACTTACCAGTGAAACCTAGACCCGTGAAACGTCACCCGTGAAACATACCCGTGAAACTTACCCGTGAAACTTACCCGTAAAACCTTGACCCGTGAAACTTACCAGTGAAACCTAGACCCGTGAAACGTCACCCGTGAAACATACCCGTAAAACATACCCGTGAAACTTACCCGTAAAACTTACCCGTGAAACCTTGACCCGTTAAACTTACCAGTGAAACCTAGACCCGTGAAACGTCACCCGTGAAATATACCCGTGAAACTTACCCGTGAAACTTACCCGTGAAACCTTGACCCGTGAAACTTACCAGTGAAACCTAGACCCGTGAAACGTCACCCGTGAAACATACCCGTGAAACTTACCCGTGAAACTTACCCGTGAAACCTTGACCCGTGAAACTTACCAGTGAAACCTAGACCCGTGAAACGTCACCCGTAAAACGTCACCCGTGAAACTTACCCGTAAAACTTACCCGTGAAACTTACCCGTGAAACCTTGACTCGTGAAACTTACCAGTGAAACCTAGACCCGTGAAACGTCACCCGTGAAACTTACCCGTAAAACTTACCCGTGAAACTTACCCGTGAAACCTTGACTCGTGATACTTACCAGTGAAACCTAGACCCGTGAAACGTCACCCGTGAAACATACCCGTGAAACTTACCCGTGAAATTTACCCGTAAAACCTTGACCCGTGAAACTTACCAGTGAAACCTAGACCCGTGAAACGTCACCCGTGAAACATACCCGTGAAACTTACCCGTAAAACTTACCCGTGAAACCTTGACCCGTGAAACTTACCAGTGAAACCTAGACCCGTGAAACGTCACCTGTAAAACATACCCGTAAAACTTACCCGTGAAACTTACCCGTGAAACCTTGACCCGTGAAACTTTCCAGTGAAACCTAGACCCGTGAAACGTCAACCGTGAAACATACCCGTGAAACTTACCCGTAAAACTTACCCTTGAAACCTTGACCCGTGAAACTTACCAGTGAAACCTAGACCCGTGAAACGTCACCCGTGAAACTTACCCGTGAAACTTACCCGTGAAACCTTGACCCGTGAAACTTACCAGTGAAACCTAGACCCGTGAAACGTCACCCGTGAAACATACCCGTGAAACTTACCCGTGAAACTTACCCGTGAAACCTTGACCCGTGAAACTTACCAGTGAAACCTAGACCCGTAAAACGTCACCCGTGAAACATACCCGTGAAACTTACCCGTGAAACCTTGACCCGTGAAACTTACCAGTGAAACCTAGACCCGTGAAACGTCACCCGTGAAACATACCCGTGAAACATACCCGTGAAACTTACCCGTGAATCCTTGACTCGTGAAACTTACCAGTGAAACCTAGACCCGTGAAACGTCACCCGTGAAACATACCCGTGAAACTTACCCGTGAAACTTACCCGTAAAACCTTGACCCGTGAAACTTACCAGTGAAACCTAGACCCGTGAAACGTCACCCGTGAAACATACCCGTGAAACTTACCCGTGAAACTTACCCGTGAAACCTTGACCCGTGAAACTTACCAGTGAACCCTAGACCCGTGAAACGTCACCCGTGAAACATACCCGTGAAACATACCCGTGAAACTTACCCGTGAAACCTTGACCCGTAAAACTTACCAGTGAAACCTAGTCCCGTGAAACGTCACCCGTGAAACATACCCGTGAAACTTACCCGTGAAACTTACCCGTGAAACCTTGACCCGTGAAACTTACCAGTGAAACCTAGACCCGTGAAACGTCACCCGTGAAACATACCCGTGAAACATACCCGTGAAACTTACCCGTGAAACTTACCCATGAAACCTTGACCCGTGAAACTTACCAGTGAAACCTAGACCCGTGAAACGTCACCCGTGAAACATACCCGTGAAACTTACCCGTGAAACTTACCCGTGAAACTTACCCGTGAAACCTTGACCCGTGAAACTTACCACTGAAACCTAGACCCGTGAAACTTACCCGTGAAACCTTGACCCGTGAAACTTACCAGTGAAACCTAGACCCGTGAAACGTCACCTGTAAAACATACCCGTAAAACTTACCCGTGAAACTTACCCGTGAAACCTTGACCCGTGAAACTTTCCAGTGAAACCTAGACCCGTGAAACGTCACCCGTGAAACATACCCGTGAAACTTACCCGTGAAACCTTGACCCGTGAAACTTACCAGTGAAACCTAGACCCGTGAAACGTCACCCGTGAAACTTACCCGTAAAACTTACCCGTGAAACTTACCCGTGAATCCTTGACTCGTGAAACTTACCAGTGAAACCTAGACCCGTGAAACGTCACCCGTGAAACATACCCGTGAAACTTACCCGTGAAACTTACCCGTAAAACCTTGACCCGTGAAACTTACCAGTGAAACCTAGACCCGTGAAACGTCAACCGTGAAACATACCCGTGAAACTTACCCGTGAAACTTACCCGTGAAACCTTGACCCGTGAAACTTACCAGTGAAACCTAGACCCGTGAAACGTCACCCGTGAAACATACCCGTAAAACTTACCCGTGAAACTTACCCGTGAAACCTTGACCCGTGAAACCTTGACCCGTGAAACTTACCAGTGAAACCTAGACCCGTGAAACGTCACCCGTGAAACATACCCGTGAAACTTACCCGTGAAACTTACCCGTAAAACCTTGACCCGTGAAACTTACCAGTGAAACCTAGACCCGTGAAACGTCACCCGTGAAACATACCCGTAAAACATACCCGTGAAACTTACCCGTAAAACTTACCCGTGAAACCTTGACCCGTTAAACTTACCAGTGAAACCTAGACCCGTGAAACGTCACCCGTGAAATATACCCGTGAAACTTACCCGTGAAACTTACCCGTGAAACCTTGACCCGTGAAACTTACCAGTGAAACCTAGACCCGTGAAACGTCACCCGTGAAACATACCCGTGAAACTTACCCGTGAAACTTACCCGTGAAACCTTGACCCGTGAAACTTACCAGTGAAACCTAGACCCGTGAAACGTCACCCGTAAAACGTCACCCGTGAAACTTACCCGTAAAACTTACCCGTGAAACTTACCCGTGAAACCTTGACTCGTGAAACTTACCAGTGAAACCTAGACCCGTGAAACGTCACCCGTGAAACTTACCCGTAAAACTTACCCGTGAAACTTACCCGTGAAACCTTGACTCGTGATACTTACCAGTGAAACCTAGACCCGTGAAACGTCACCCGTGAAACATACCCGTGAAACTTACCCGTGAAATTTACCCGTAAAACCTTGACCCGTGAAACTTACCAGTGAAACCTAGACCCGTGAAACGTCACCCGTGAAACATACCCGTGAAACTTACCCGTGAAACTTACCCGTGAAACCTTGACCTGTGAAACTTACCAGTGAAACCTAGACCCGTGAAACGTCACCCGTGAAACATACCCGTGATACTTACCCGTGAAACTTACCCATGAAACCTTGACCCGTGAAACTTACCAGTGAAACCTAGACCCGTGAAACGTCACCCGTGAAACATACCCGTGAAACTTACCCGTGAAACTTACCCGTGAAACTTACCCGTGAAACCTTGACCCGTGAAACTTACCAGTGAAACCTAGACCCGTAAAACGTCACCCGTGAAACATACCCGTGAAACTTACCCGTGAAACTTACCCGTGAAACCTTGACCCGTGAAACTTACCAGTGAAACCTAGACCCGTGAAACGTCACCCGTGAAACATACCCGTGAAACATACCCGTGAAACTTACCCGTGAATCCTTGACTCGTGAAACTTACCAGTGAAACCTAGACCCGTGAAACGTCACCCGTGAAACATACCCGTGAAACTTACCCGTGAAACTTACCCGTAAAACCTTGACCCGTGAAACTTACCAGTGAAACCTAGACCCGTGAAACGTCACCCGTGAAACATACCCGTGAAACTTACCCGTGAAACTTACCCGTGAAACCTTGACCCGTGAAACTTACCAGTGAACCCTAGACCCGTGAAACGTCACCCGTGAAACATACCCGTGAAACATACCCGTGAAACTTACCCGTGAAACCTTGACCCGTAAAACTTACCAGTGAAACCTAGTCCCGTGAAACGTCACCCGTGAAACATACCCGTGAAACTTACCCGTGAAACTTACCCGTGAAACCTTGACCCGTGAAACTTACCAGTGAAACCTAGACCCGTGAAACGTCACCCGTGAAACATACCCGTGAAACATACCCGTGAAACTTACCCGTGAAACTTACCCGTGAAACCTTGACCCGTGAAACTTACCAGTGAAACCTAGACCCGTGAAACGTCACCCGTGAAACATACCCGTGAAACTTACCCGTGAAACTTACCCGTGAAACTTACCCGTGAAACCTTGACCCGTGAAACTTACCACTGAAACCTAGACCCGTGAAACTTACCCGTGAAACCTTGACCCGTGAAACTTACCAGTGAAACCTAGACCCGTGAAACGTCACCTGTAAAACATACCCGTAAAACTTACCCGTGAAACTTACCCGTGAAACCTTGACCCGTGAAACTTTCCAGTGAAACCTAGACCCGTGAAACGTCACCCGTGAAACATACCCGTGAAACTTACCCGTGAAACCTTGACCCGTGAAACTTACCAGTGAAACCTAGACCCGTGAAACGTCACCCGTGAAACTTACCCGTAAAACTTACCCGTGAAACTTACCCGTGAATCCTTGACTCGTGAAACTTACCAGTGAAACCTAGACCCGTGAAACGTCACCCGTGAAACATACCCGTGAAACTTACCCGTGAAACTTACCCGTAAAACCTTGACCCGTGAATCTTACCAGTGAAACCTAGACCCGTGAAACGTCAACCGTGAAACATACCCGTGAAACTTACCCGTGAAACTTACCCGTGAAACCTTGACCCGTGAAACTTACCAGTGAAACCTAGACCCGTGAAACGTCACCCGTGAAACATACCCGTATAACTTACCCGTGAAACTTACCCGTGAAACCTTGACCCGTGAAACCTTGACCCGTGAAACTTACCAGTGAAACCTAGACCCGTGAAACGTCACCCGTGAAACATACCCGTGAAACTTACCCGTGAAACTTACCCGTAAAACCTTGACCCGTGAAACTTACCAGTGAAACCTAGACCCGTGAAACGTCACCCGTGAAACATACCCGTAAAACATACCCGTGAAACTTACCCGTAAAACTTACCCGTGAAACCTTGACCCGTTAAACTTACCAGTGAAACCTAGACCCGTGAAACGTCACCCGTGAAACATACCCGTGAAACTTACCCGTGAAACTTACCCGTGAAACCTTGACCCGTGAAACTTACCAGTGAAACCTAGACCCGTGAAACGTCACCCGTGAAACATACCCGTGAAACTTACCCGTGAAACTTACCCGTGAAACCTTGACCCGTGAAACTTACCAGTGAAACCTAGACCCGTGAAACGTCACCCGTAAAACGTCACCCGTGAAACTTACCCGTAAAACTTACCCGTGAAACTTACCCGTGAAACCTTGACTCGTGAAACTTACCAGTGAAACCTAGACCCGTGAAACGTCACCCGTGAAACTTACCCGTAAAACTTACCCGTGAAACTTACCCGTGAAACTTACCAGTGAAACCTAGACCCGTGAAACGTCACCCGTGAAACATACCCGTGAAACTTACCCGTGAAACTTACCCGTGAAACTTACCCGTGAAACCTTGACCCGTGAAACTTACCAGTGAAACCTAGACCCGTAAAACGTCACCCGTGAAACATACCCGTGAAACTTACCCGTGAAACTTACCCGTGAAACCTTGACCCGTGAAACTTACCAGTGAAACCTAGACCCGTGAAACGTCACCCGTGAAACATACCCGTGAAACATACCCGTGAAACTTACCCGTGAATCCTTGACTCGTGAAACTTACCAGTGAAACCTAGACCCGTGAAACGTCACCCGTGAAACATACCCGTGAAACTTACCCGTGAAACTTACCCGTAAAACCTTGACCCGTGAAACTTACCAGTGAAACCTAGACCCGTGAAACGTCACCCGTGAAACATACCCGTGAAACTTACCCGTGAAACTTACCCGTGAAACCTTGACCCGTGAAACTTACCAGTGAACCCTAGACCCGTGAAACGTCACCCGTGAAACATACCCGTGAAACATACCCGTGAAACTTACCCGTGAAACCTTGACCGGTAAAACTTACCAGTGAAACCTAGTCCCGTGAAACGTCACCCGTGAAACATACCCGTGAAACTTACCCGTGAAACTTACCCGTGAAACCTTGACCCGTGAAACTTACCAGTGAAACCTAGACCCGTGAAACGTCACCCGTGAAACATACCCGTGAAACATACCCGTGAAACTTACCCGTGAAACTTACCCGTGAAACCTTGACCCGTGAAACTTACCAGTGAAACCTAGACCCGTGAAACGTCACCCGTGAAACATACCCGTGAAACTTACCCGTGAAACTTACCCGTGAAACTTACCCGTGAAACCTTGACCCGTGAAACTTACCACTGAAACCTAGACCCGTGAAACTTACCCGTGAAACCTTGACCCGTGAAACTTACCAGTGAAACCTAGACCCGTGAAACGTCACCTGTAAAACATACCCGTAAAACTTACCCGTGAAACTTACCCGTGAAACCTTGACCCGTGAAACTTTCCAGTGAAACCTAGACCCGTGAAACGTCACCCGTGAAACATACCCGTGAAACTTACCCGTGAAACCTTGACCCGTGAAACTTACCAGTGAAACCTAGACCCGTGAAACGTCACCCGTGAAACTTACCCGTAAAACTTACCCGTGAAACTTACCCGTGAATCCTTGACTCGTGAAACTTACCAGTGAAACCTAGACCCGTGAAACGTCACCCGTGAAACATACCCGTGAAACTTACCCGTGAAACTTACCCGTAAAACCTTGACCCGTGAATCTTACCAGTGAAACCTAGACCCGTGAAACGTCAACCGTGAAACATACCCGTGAAACTTACCCGTGAAACTTACCCGTGAAACCTTGACCCGTGAAACTTACCAGTGAAACCTAGACCCGTGAAACGTCACCCGTGAAACATACCCGTATAACTTACCCGTGAAACTTACCCGTGAAACCTTGACCCGTGAAACCTTGACCCGTGAAACTTACCAGTGAAACCTAGACCCGTGAAACGTCACCCGTGAAACATACCCGTGAAACTTACCCGTGAAACTTACCCGTGAAACCTTGACCCGTGAATCTTACCAGTGAAACCTAGACCCGTGAAACGTCAACCGTGAAACATACCCGTGAAACTTACCCGTAAAACTTACCCGTGAAACCTTGACCCGTTAAACTTACCAGTGAAACCTAGACCCGTGAAACGTCACCCGTGAAACATACCCGTGAAACTTACCCGTGAAACTTACCCGTGAAACCTTGACCCGTGAAACTTACCAGTGAAACCTAGACCCGTGAAACGTCACCCGTGAAACATACCCGTGAAACTTACCCGTGAAACTTACCCGTGAAACCTTGACCCGTGAAACTTACCAGTGAAACCTAGACCCGTGAAACGTCACCCGTAAAACGTCACCCGTGAAACTTACCCGTAAAACTTACCCGTGAAACTTACCCGTGAAACCTTGACTCGTGAAACTTACCAGTGAAACCTAGACCCGTGAAACGTCACCCGTGAAACTTACCCGTAAAACTTACCCGTGAAACTTACCCGTGAAACCTTGACTCGTGAAACTTACCAGTGAAACCTAGACCCGTGAAACGTCACCCGTGAAACATACCCGTGAAACTTACCCGTGAAATTTACCCGTAAAACCTTGACCCGTGAAACTTACCAGTGAAACCTAGACCCGTGAAACGTCACCCGTGAAACATACCCGTGAAACTTACCCGTGAAACTTACCCGTGAAACCTTGACCCGTGAAACTTACCAGTGAAACCTAGACCCGTGAAACGTCACCCGTGAAACATACCCGTGAAACTTACCCGTGAAACTTACCCGTGAAACCTTGACCCGTGAAACTTACCAGTGAAACCTAGACCCGTGAAACGTCACCCGTGAAACATACCCGTGAAACTTACCCGTGAAACTTACCCGTGAAACTTACCCGTGAAACCTTGACCCGTGAAACTTACCAGTGAAACCTAGACCCGTAAAACGTCACCCGTGAAACATACCCGTGAAACTTACCCGTGAAACTTACCCGTGAAACCTTGACCCGCGAAACTTACCAGTGAAACCTAGACCCGTGAAACATCACCCATGAAACATACCCGTGAAACTTACCCGTGAAACTTACCCGTGAAACTTACCCGTGAAACCTTGACCCGTGAAACTTACCAGTGAAACCTAGACCCGTGAAATGTCACCTGTAAAACATACCCGTAAAACTTACCCGTGAAACTTACCCTTGAAACTTACCCGTGAAACCTTGACCCGTGAAACTTTCCAGTGAAACCTAGACCCGTGAAACGTCACCCGTGAAACATACCCGTGAAACTTACCCGTGAAACCTTGACCCGTGAAACTTACCAGTGAAACCTAGACCCGTGAAACGTCACCCGTGAAACTTACCCGTGAAACTTACCCGTGAAACCTTGACCCGTGAAACTTACCAGTGAAACCTAGACCCGTGAAACGTCACCCATGAAACTTACCCGTGAAACTTACCCGTAAAACTTACCCGTGAAAATTACCCGTGAAACCTTGACCCGTGAAACTTACCAGTGAAACCTAGACCCGTGAAACGTCACCTGTAAAACATACCCGTAAAACTTACCCGTGAAACTTACCCTTGAAACTTACCCGTGAAACCTTGACCCGTGAAACTTTCCAGTGAAACCTAGACCCGTGAAACGTCACCCGTGAAACATACCCGTGAAACTTACCCGTGAAACTTACCCTTGAAACCTTGACCCGTGAAACTTACCAGTGAAACCTAGACCCGTGAAACGTCACCCGTGAAACGTCACCCGTGAAACTTACCCGTAAAACTTACCCGTGAAACCTTGACCCGTGAAACTTACCAGTGAAACCTAGACCCGTGAAACGTCACCCGTGAAACATACCCGTGAAACTTACCCGTGAAACTTACCCGTGAAACCTTGACCCGTGAAACTTTCCAGTGAAACCTAGACCCGTGAAACGTCACCCGTGAAACAAACCCGTGAAACTTACCCGTGAAACTTACCCGTGAAACCTTGACCCGTGAAACTTACCAGTGAAACCTAGACCCGTGAAACTTACCCGTAAAACCTTGACCCGTGAAACTTACCAGTGAAACCTAGACCCGTGAAACGTCACCCGTGAAACATACCCGTGAAACTTACCCGTGAAACTTACCCGTGAAACCTTGACCCGTGAAACTTACCAGTGAAACCTAGACCCGTGAAACGTCACCCTTGAAACATACCCGTGAAACTTACCCGTGAAACTTACCCGTGAAACCTTGACCCGTGAAACTTACCAGTGAAACCTAGACCCGTGAAACGTCACCCGTGAAACTTACCCGTGAAACTTACCCGTGAAACCTTGACCCGTGAAACTTACCAGTGAAACCTAGACCCGTGAAACGTCACCCGCGAAACATACCCGTGAAACTTACCCGTGAAACTTACCCGTGAAACCTTGACCCGTGAAACTTACCAGTGAAACCTAGACCCGTGAAACGTCACCTGTAAAACATACCCGTAAAACTTACCCGTGAAACTTACCCGTGAAACCTTGACCCGTGAAACTTTCCAGTGAAACCTAGACCCGTGAAACGTCACCCGTGAAACATACCCGTGAAACTTACCCGTAAAACTTACCCTTGAAACCTTGACCCGTGAAACTTACCAGTGAAACCTAGACCCGTGAAACGTCACCCGTGAAACTTACCCGTGAAACTTACCCGTGAAACCTTGACCCGTGAAACTTACCAGTGAAACCTAGACCCGTGAAACTTACCCGTGAAACTTACCCGTGAAACCTTGACCCGTGAAACTTACCAGTGAAACCTAGACCCGTGAAACGTCACCCGTAAAACGTCACCCGTGAAACTTACCCGTAAAACTTACCCGTGAAACTTACCCGTGAAACCTTGACTCGTGAAACTTACCAGTGAAACCTAGACCCGTGAAACGTCACCCGTGAAACTTACCCGTAAAACTTACCCGTGAAACATACCCGTGAAACCTTGACTCGTGAAACTTACCAGTGAAACCTAGACCCGTGAAACGTCACCCGTGAAACATACCCGTGAAACTTACCCGTGAAATTTACCCGTAAAACCTTGACCCGTGAAACTTACCAGTGAAACCTAGACCCGTGAAACGTCACCCGTGAAACATACCCGTGAAACTTACCCGTGAAACTTACCCGTGAAACCTTGACCCGTGAAACTTACCAGTGAAACCTAGACCCGTGAAACGTCACCCGTGAAACATACCCGTGAAACTTACCCGTGAAACTTACCCGTGAAACCTTGACCCGTGAAACTTACCAGTGAAATCTAGACCCGTGAAACGTCACCCGTGAAACATACCCGTGAAACTTACCCGTGAAACTTACCCGTGAAACTTACCCGTGAAACCTTGACCCGTGAAACTTACCAGTGAAACCTAGACCCGTAAAACGTCACCCGTGAAACATACCCGTGAAACTTACCCGTGAAACTTACCCGTGAAACCTTGACCCGCGAAACTTACCAGTGAAACCTAGACCCGTGAAACATCACCCATGAAACATACCCGTGAAACTTACCCGTGAAACTTACCCGTGAAACTTACCCGTGAAACCTTGACCCGTGAAACTTACCAGTGAAACCTAGACCCGTGAAATGTCACCTGTAAAACATACCCGTAAAACTTACCCGTGAAACTTACCCTTGAAACTTACCCGTGAAACCTTGACCCGTGAAACTTTCCAGTGAAACCTAGACCCGTGAAACGTCACCCGTGAAACATACCCGTGAAACTTACCCGTGAAACCTTGACCCGTGAAACTTACCAGTGAAACCTAGACCCGTGAAACGTCACCCGTGAAACTTACCCGTGAAACTTACCCGTGAAACCTTGACCCGTGAAACTTACCAGTGAAACCTAGACCCGTGAAACGTCACCCATGAAACTTACCCGTGAAACTTACCCGTAAAACTTACCCGTGAAACTTACCCGTGAAACCTTGACCCGTGAAACTTACCAGTGAAACCTAGACCCGTGAAACGTCACCTGTAAAACATACCCGTAAAACTTACCCGTGAAACTTACCCTTGAAACTTACCCGTGAAACCTTGACCCGTGAAACTTTCCAGTGAAACCTAGACCCGTGAAACGTCACCCGTGAAACATACCCGTGAAACTTACCCGTGAAACTTACCCTTGAAACCTTGACCCGTGAAACTTACCAGTGAAACCTAGACCCGTGAAACGTCACCCGTGAAACGTCACCCGTGAAACTTACCCGTAAAACTTACCCGCGAAACCTTGACCCGTGAAACTTACCAGTGAAACCTAGACCCGTGAAACGTCACCCGTGAAACATACCCGTGAAACTTACCCGTGAAACTTACCCGTGAAACCTTGACCCGTGAAACTTTCCAGTGAAACCTAGACCCGTGAAACGTCACCCGTGAAACAAACCCGTGAAACTTACCCGTGAAACTTACCCGTGAAACCTTGACCCGTGAAACTTATCAGTGAAACCTAGACCCGTGAAACTTACCCGTAAAACCTTGACCCGTGAAACTTACCAGTGAAACCTAGACCCGTGAAACGTCACCCGTGAAACATACCCGTGAAACTTACCCGTGAAACTTACCCGTGAAACCTTGACCCGTGAAACTTACCAGTGAAACCTAGACCCGTGAAACGTCACCCTTGTAACATACCCGTGAAACTTACCCGTGAAACTTACCCGTGAAACCTTGACCCGTGAAACTTACCAGTGAAACCTAGACCCGTGAAACGTCACCCGTGAAACTTACCCGTGAAACTTACCCGTGAAACCTTGACCCGTGAAACTTACCAGTGAAACCTTGACCCGTGAAACTTTCCAGTGAAACCTAGACCCGTGAAACGTCACCCGTGAAACAAACCCGTGAAACTTACCCGTGAAACTTACCCGTGAAACCTTGACCCGTGAAACTTACCAGTGAAACCTAGACCCGTGAAACTTACCCGTAAAACCTTGACCCGTGAAACTTACCAGTGAAACCTAGACCCGTGAAACGTCACCCGTGAAACATACCCGTGAAACTTACCCGTGAAACTTACCCGTGAAACTTACCCGTGAAACTTACCCGTGAAACCTTGACCCGTGAAACTTACCAGTGAAACCTAGACCCGTGAAACGTCACCCGTGAAACATACCCGTGAAACTTACCCGTGAAACTTACCCGTGAAACCTTGACCCGTGAAACTTACCAGTTAAACCAAGACCCGTGAAACGTCACCCGTGAAACATACCCGTGAAACTTACCCGTGAAACTTACCCGTGTAACCTTGACCCGTGAAACTTACCAGTGAAACCTAGACCCGTGAAACGTCACCCTTGAAACATACCCGTGAAACTTACCCGTGAAACTTACCCGTGAAACCTTGACCCGTGAAACTTACCAGTGAAACCTAGACCCGTGAAACGTCACCCGTGAAACTTACCCGTGAAACTTACCCGTGAAACCTTGACCCGTGAAACTTACCAGTGAAACCTAGACCCGTGAAACGTCACCCGTGAAACTTACCCGTGAAACTTACCCGTGAAACTTACCCGTGAAACTTACCCGTAAAACCTTGACCCGTGAAACTTACCAGTGAAACCTAGACCCGTGAAACGTCACCCGTGAAACTTACCCGTGAAACTTACCCGTGAAACCTTGACCCGTGAAACTTACCAGTGAAACCTAGACCCGTGAAACGTCACCCGTGAAACTTACCCGTGAAACTTATACGTGAAACTTACCCGTGAAACCTTGACCCGTGAAACTTACCAGTGAAAAATAGACCCGTGAAACGTCACCCGTGAAACTTACCCGTGAAACTTACCCGTGAAACCTTGACCCGTGAAACTTACCAGTAAAACCTAGACCCGTGAAACGTCACCCGCGAAACATACCCGTGAAACTTACCCGTGAAACTTACCCGTGAAACCTTGACCCGTGAAACTTACCAGTGAAACCTAGACCCGTGAAACGTCACCCTTGAAACATACCCGTGAAACTTACCCGTGAAACTTACCCGTGAAACCTTGACCCGTGAAACTTACCAGTGAAACCTAGACCCGTGAAACGTCACCCGTGAAACTTACCCGTGAAACTTACCCGTGAAACCTTGACCCGTGAAACTTACCAGTGAAACCTAGACCCGTGAAACGTCACCCGTGAAACTTACCCGTGAAACTTACCCGTGAAACTTACCCGTGAAACTTACCCGTAAAACCTTGACCCGTGAAACTTACCAGTGAAACCTAGACCCGTGAAACGTCACCCGTGAAACTTACCCGTGAAACTTACCCGTGAAACCTTGACCCGTGAAACTTACCAGTGAAACCTAGACCCGTGAAACGTCACCCGTGAAACTTACCCGTGAAACTTACACGTGAAACTTACCCGTGAAACCTTGACCCGTGAAACTTACCAGTGAAAAATAGACCCGTGAAACGTCACCCGTGAAACTTACCCGTGAAACTTACCCGTGAAACCTTGACCCGTGAAACTTACCAGTAAAACCTAGACCCGTGAAACGTCACCCGCGAAACATACCCGTGAAACTTACCCGTGAAACTTACCCGTGAAACCTTGACCCGTGAAACTTACCAGTGAAACCTAGACCCGTGAAACGTCATCTGTAAAACATACCCGTAAAACTTACCCGTGAAACTTACCCGTGAAACCTTGACCCGTGAAACTTTCCAGTGAAACCTAGACCCGTGAAACGTCACCCGTGAAACATACCCGTGAAACTTACCCGTAAAACTTACCCTTAAAACCTTGACCCGTGAAACTTACCAGTGAAACCTAGACCCGTGAAACGTCACCCGTGAAACTTACCCGTGAAACTTACCCGTGAAACCTTGACCCGTGAAACTTACCAGTGAAACCTAGACCCGTGAAACGTCACCCGTGAAACATACCCGTGAAACTTACCCGTGAAACTTACCCGTGAAACCTTGACCCGTGAAACTTACCAGTGAAACCTAGACCCGTGAAACGTCACCCGTGAAACATACCCGTGAAACTTACCCGTGAAACTTACCCGTGAAACCTTGACCCGTGAAACTTACCAGTGAAACCTAGACCCGTGAAACGTCACCCGTGAAACATACCCGTGAAACATACCCGTGAAACTTACCCGTGAAACTTACCCGTGAAACCTTGACCCGTGAAACTTACCAGTGAAACCTAGACCCGTGAAACGTCACCCGTGAAACATACCCGTGAAACTTACCCGTGAAACTTACCCGTGAAACTTACCCGTGAAACCTTGACCCGTGAAACTTACCACTGAAACCTAGACCCGTGAAACTTACCCGTGAAACCTTGACCCGTGAAACTTACCAGTGAAACCTAGACCCGTGAAACGTCACCTGTAAAACATACCCGTAAAACTTACCCGTGAAACTTACCCGTGAAACCTTGACCCGTGAAACTTTCCAGTGAAACCTAGACCCGTGAAACGTCACCCGTGAAACATACCCGTGAAACTTACCCGTGAAACCTTGACCCGTGAAACTTACCAGTGAAACCTAGACCCGTGAAACGTCACCCGTGAAACTTACCCGTAAAACTTACCCGTGAAACTTACCCGTGAATCCTTGACTCGTGAAACTTACCAGTGAAACCTAGACCCGTGAAACGTCACCCGTGAAACATACCCGTGAAACTTACCCGTGAAACTTACCCGTAAAACCTTGACCCGTGAAACTTACCAGTGAAACCTAGACCCGTGAAACGTCACCCGTGAAACATACCCGTGAAACTTACCCGTGAAACTTACCCGTGAAACCTTGACCCGTGAAACTTACCAGTGAAACCTAGACCCGTGAAACGTCACCCGTGAAACATACCCGTAAAACTTACCCGTGAAACTTACCCGTGAAACCTTGACCCGTGAAACCTTGACCCGTGAAACTTACCAGTGAAACCTAGACCCGTGAAACGTCACCCGTGAAACATACCCGTGAAACTTACCCGTGAAACTTACCCGTGAAACCTTGACCCGTGAAACTTACCAGTGAAACCTAGACCCGTGAAACGTCACCCGTGAAACATACCCGTAAAACATACCCGTGAATCTTACCCGTAAAACTTACCCGTGAAACCTTGACCCGTTAAACTTACCAGTGAAACCTAGACCCGTGAAACGTCACCCGTGAAACATACCCGTGAAACTTACCCGTGAAACTTACCCGTGAAACCTTGACCCGTGAAACTTACCAGTGAAACCTAGACCCGCGAAACGTCACACGTAAAACGTCACCCGTGAAACTTACCCGTAAAACTTACCCGTGAAACTTACCCGTGAAACCTTGACTCGTGAAACTTACCAGTGAAACCTAGACCCGTGAAACGTCACCCGTGAAACTTACCCGTAAAACTTACCCGTGAAACTTACCCGTGAAACCTTGACTCGTGAAACTTACCAGTGAAACCTAGACCCGTGAAACTTCACCCGTGAAACATACCCGTAAAACTTACCCGTGAAATTTACCCGTAAAACCTTGACCCGTGAAACTTACCAGTGAAACCTAGACCCGTGAAACGTCACCCGTGAAACATACCCGTGAAACTTACCCGTGAAACTTACCCGTGAAACCTTGACCCGTGAAACTTACCAGTGAAACCTAGACCCGTGAAACGTCACCCGTGAAACATACCCGTGAAACTTACCCGTGAAACTTACCCGTGAAACTTACCCGTGAAACCTTGACCCGTGAAACTTACCAGTGAAACCTAGACCCGTAAAACGTCACCCGTGAAACATACCCGTGAAACTTACCCGTGAAACTTACCCGTGAAACCTTGACCCGCGAAACTTACCAGTGAAACCTAGACCCGTGAAACATCACCCATGAAACATACCCGTGAAACTTACCCGTGAAACTTACCCGTGAAACTTACCCGTGAAACCTTGACCCGTGAAATTTACCAGTGAAACCTAGACCCGTGAAATGTCACCTGTAAAACATACCCGTAAAACTTACCCGTGAAACTTACCCTTGAAACTTACCCGTGAAACCTTGACCCGTGAAACTTTCCAGTGAAACCTAGACCCGTGAAACGTCACCCGTGAAACATACCCGTGAAACTTACCCGTGAAACCTTGACCCGTGAAACTTACCAGTGAAACCTAGACCCGTGAAACGTCACCCGTGAAACTTACCCGTGAAACTTACCCGTGAAACCTTGACCCGTGAAACTTACCAGTGAAACCTAGACCCGTGAAACGTCACCCGTAAAACTTACCCGTGAAACTTACACGTGAAACTTTCCCGTGAAACCTTGACCCGTGAAACTTACCAGTGAAAAATAGACCCGTGAAACGTCACCCGTGAAACTTACCCGTGAAACTTACCCGTGAAACCTTGACCCGTGAAACTTACCAGTGAAACCTAGACCCGTGAAACGTCACCCGCGAAACATACCCGTGAAACTTACCCGTGAAACTTACCCGTGAAACCTTGACCCGTGAAACTTACCAGTGAAACCTAGACCCGTGAAACGTCACCTGTAAAACATACCCGTAAAACTTACCCGTGAAACTTACCCGTGAAACCTTGACCCGTGAAACTTTCCAGTGAAACCTAGACCCGTGAAACGTCACCCGTGAAACATACCCGTGAAACTTACCCGTAAAACTTACCCTTGAAACCTTGACCCGTGAAACTTACCAGTGAAACCTAGACCCGTGAAACGTCACCCGTGAAACTTACCCGTGAAACCTTGACCCGTGAAACTTACCAGTGAAACCTAGACCCGTGAAACGTCACCCGTGAAACATACCCGTGAAACTTACCCGTGAAACTTACCCGTGAAACCTTGACCCGTGAAACTTACCAGTGAAACCTAGACCCGTGAAACGTCACCCGTGAAACATACCCGTGAAACTTACCCGTGAAACTTACCCGTGAAACCTTGACCCGTGAAACTTACCAGTGAAACCTAGACCCGTGAAACGTCACCCGTGAAACATACCCGTGAAACATACCCGTGAAACTTACCCGTGAATCCTTGACTCGTGAAACTTACCAGTGAAACCTAGACCCGTGAAACGTCACCCGTGAAACATACCCGTGAAACTTACCCGTGAAACTTACCCGTAAAACCTTGACCCGTGAAACTTACCAGTGAAACCTAGACCCGTGAAACGTCACCCGTGAAACATACCCGTGAAACTTACCCGTGAAACTTACCCGTGAAACCTTGACCCGTGAAACTTACCAGTGAACCCTAGACCCGTGAAACGTCACCCGTGAAACATACCCGTGAAACATACCCGTGAAACTTACCCGTGAAACCTTGACCCGTAAAACTTACCAGTGAAACCTAGTCCCGTGAAACGTCACCCGTGAAACATACCCGTGAAACTTACCCGTGAAACTTACCCGTGAAACCTTGACCCGTGAAACTTACCAGTGAAACCTAGACCCGTGAAACGTCACCCGTGAAACATACCCGTGAAACATACCCGTGAAACTTACCCGTGAAACTTACCCGTGAAACCTTGACCCGTGAAACTTACCAGTGAAACCTAGACCCGTGAAACGTCACCCGTGAAACATACCCGTGAAACTTACCCGTGAAACTTACCCGTGAAACTTACCCGTGAAACTTACCCGTGAAACCTTGACCCGTGAAACTTTCCAGTGAAACCTAGACCCGTGAAACGTCACCCGTGAAACATACCCGTGAAACTTACCCGTGAAACCTTGACCCGTGAAACTTACCAGTGAAACCTAGACCCGTGAAACGTCACCCGTGAAACTTACCCGTAAAACTTACCCGTGAAACTTACCCGTGAATCCTTGACTCGTGAAACTTACCAGTGAAACCTAGACCCGTGAAACGTCACCCGTGAAACATACCCGTGAAACTTACCCGTGAAACTTACCCGTAAAACCTTGACCCGTGAAACTTACCAGTGAAACCTAGACCCGTGAAACGTCACCCGTGAAACATACCCGTGAAACTTACCCGTGAAACTTACCCGTGAAACCTTGACCCGTGAAACTTACCAGTGAAACCTAGACCCGTGAAACGTCACCCGTGAAACATACCCGTAAAACTTACCCGTGAAACTTACCCGTGAAACCTTGACCCGTGAAACCTTGACCCGTGAAACTTACCAGTGAAACCTAGACCCGTGAAACGTCACCCGTGAAACATACCCGTGAAACTTACCCGTGAAACTTACCCGTGAAACCTTGACCCGTGAAACTTACCAGTGAAACCTAGACCCGTGAAACGTCACCCGTGAAACATACCCGTAAAACATACCCGTGAAACTTACCCGTAAAACTTACCCGTGAAACCTTGACCCGTTAAACTTACCAGTGAAACCTAGACCCGTGAAACGTCACCCGTGAAACATACCCGTGAAACTTACCCGTGAAACTTACCCGTGAAACCTTGACCCGTGAAACTTACCAGTGAAACCTAGACCCGTGAAACGTCACCCGTGAAACATACCCGTGAAACTTACCCGTGAAACTTACCCGTGAAACCTTGACCCGTGAAACTTACCAGTGAAACCTAGACCCGTGAAACGTCACCCGTAAAACGTCACCCGTGAAACTTACCCGTAAAACTTACCCGTGAAACTTACCCGTGAAACCTTGACTCGTGAAACTTACCAGTGAAACCTAGACCCGTGAAACTTACCCGTAAAACTTACCCGTGAAACTTACCCGTGAAACCTTGACTCGTGAAACTTACTAGTGAAACCTAGACCCGTGAAACGTCACCCGTGAAACATACCCGTGAAACTTACCCGTGAAATTTACCCGTAAAACCTTGACCCGTGAAACTTACCAGTGAAACCTAGACCCGTGAAACGTCACCCGTGAAACATACCCGTGAAACTTACCCGTGAAACTTACCCGTGAAACCTTGACCCGTGAAACTTACCAGTGAAACCTAGACCCGTGAAACGTCACCCGTGAAACATACCCGTGAAACTTACCCGTGAAACTTACCCGTGAAACCTTGACCCGTGAAACTTACCAGTGAAACCTAGACCCGTGAAACGTCACCCGTGAAACATACCCGTGAAACTTACCCGTGAAACTTACCCGTGAAACTTACCCGTGAAACCTTGACCCGTGAAACTTACCAGTGAAACCTAGACCCGTAAAACGTCACCCGTGAAACATACCCGTGAAACTTACCCGTGAAACTTACCCGTGAAACCTTGACCCGCGAAACTTACCAGTGAAACCTAGACCCGTGAAACATCACCCATGAAACATACCCGTGAAACTTACCCGTGAAACTTACCCGTGAAACTTACCCGTGAAACCTTGACCCGTGAAACTTACCAGTGAAACCTAGACCCGTGAAATGTCACCTGTAAAACATACCCGTAAAACTTACCCGTGAAACTTACCCTTGAAACTTACCCGTGAAACCTTGACCCGTGAAACTTTCCAGTGAAACCTAGACCCGTGAAACGTCACCCGTGAAACATACCCGTGAAACTTACCCGTGAAACCTTGACCCGTGAAACTTACCAGTGAAACCTAGACCCGTGAAACGTCACCCGTGAAACTTACCCGTGAAACTTACCCGTGAAACCTTGACCCGTGAAACTTACCAGTGAAACCTAGACCCGTGAAACGTCACCCATGAAACTTACCCGTAAAACTTACCCGTGAAACTTACCCGTGAAACCTTGACCCGTGAAACTTACCAGTGAAACCTAGACCCGTGAAACGTCACCTGTAAAACATACCCGTAAAACTTACCCGTGAAACTTACCCTTGAAACTTACCCGTGAAACCTTGACCCGTGAAACTTTCCAGTGAAACCTAGACCCGTGAAACGTCACCCGTGAAACATACCCGTGAAACTTACCCGTGAAACTTACCCTTGAAACCTTGACCCGTGAAACTTACCAGTGAAACCTAGACCCGTGAAACGTCACCCGTGAAACGTCACCCGTGAAACTTACCCGTAAAACTTACCCGTGAAACCTTGACCCGTGAAACTTACCAGTGAAACCTAGACCCGTGAAACGTCACCCGTGAAACATACCCGTGAAACTTACCCGTGAAACTTACCCGTGAAACCTTGACCCGTGAAACTTTCCAGTGAAACCTAGACCCGTGAAACGTCACCCGTGAAACAAACCCGTGAAACTTACCCGTGAAACTTACCCGTGAAACCTTGACCCGTGAAACTTACCAGTGAAACCTAGACCCGTGAAACTTACCCGTAAAACCTTGACCCGTGAAACTTACCAGTGAAACCTAGACCCGTGAAACGTCACCCGTGAAACATACCCGTGAAACTTACCCGTGAAACTTACCCGTGAAACCTTGACCCGTGAAACTTACCAGTGAAACTTACCAGTGAAACCTAGACCCGTGAAACGTCACCCTTGAAACATACCCGTGAAACTTACCCGTGAAACTTACCCGTGAAACCTTGACCCGTGAAACTTACCAGTGAAACCTAGACCCGTGAAACGTCACCCGTGAAACTTACCCGTGAAACTTACCCGTGAAACCTTGACCCGTGAAACTTTCCAGTGAAACCTAGACCCGTGAAACGTCACCCGTGAAACAAACCCGTGAAACTTACCCGTGAAACTTACCCGTGAAACCTTGACCCGTGAAACTTACCAGTGAAACCTAGACCCGTGAAACTTACCCGTAAAACCTTGACCCGTGAAACTTACCAGTGAAACCTAGACCCGTGAAACGTCACCCGTGAAACATACCCGTGAAACTTACCCGTGAAACTTACCCGTGAAACTTACCCGTGAAACTTACCCGTGAAACCTTGACCCGTGAAACTTACCAGTGAAACCTAGACCCGTGAAACGTCACCCGTGAAACATACCCGTGAAACTTACCCGTGAAACTTACCCGTGAAACCTTGACCCGTGAAACTTACCAGTTAAACCAAGACCCGTGAAACGTCACCCGTGAAACATACCCGTGAAACTTACCCGTGAAACCTTGACCCGTGAAACTTACCAGTGAAACCTAGACCCGTGAAACGTCACCCTTGAAACATACCCGTGAAACTTACCCGTGAAACTTACCCGTGAAACCTTGACCCGTGAAACTTACCAGTGAAACCTAGACCCGTGAAACGTCACCCGTGAAACTTACCCGTGAAACTTACCCGTGAAACCTTGACCCGTGAAACTTACCAGTGAAACCTAGACCCGTGAAACGTCACCCGTGAAACTTACCCGTGAAACTTACCCGTGAAACCTTGACCCGTAAAACTTACCAGTGAAACCTAGACCCGTGAAACGTCACCCGTGAAACTTACCCGTGAAACTTACACGTGAAACTTACCAGTGAAACCTAGACCCGTGAAACGTCACCCGTGAAACATACCCGTGAAACTTACCCGTGAAACTTACCCGTGAAACTTACTCGTGAAACCTTGACCCGTGAAACTTACCAGTGAAACCTAGACCCGTGAAACGTCACCCGTGAAACATACCCGTGAAACTTACCCGTGAAACTTACCCGTGAAACCTTGACCCGCGAAACTTACCAGTGAAACCTAGACCCGTGAAACATCACCCATGAAACATACCCGTGAAACTTACCCGTGAAACTTACCCGTGAAACTTACCCGTGAAACCTTGACCCGTGAAACTTACCAGTGAAACCTAGACCCGTGAAATGTCACCTGTAAAACATACCCGTAAAACTTACCCGTGAAACTTACCCTTGAAACTTACCCGTGAAACCTTGACCCGTGAAACTTTCCAGTGAAACCTAGACCCGTGAAACGTCACCCGTGAAACATACCCGTGAAACTTACCCGTGAAACCTTGACCCGTGAAACTTACCAGTGAAACCTAGACCCGTGAAACGTCACCCGTGAAACTTACCCGTGAAACTTACCCGTGAAACCTTGACCCGTGAAACTTACCAGTGAAACCTAGACCCGTGAAACGTCACCCATGAAACTTACCCGTGAAACTTACCCGTGAAACTTACCCGTGAAACTTACCTGTGAAACCTTGACCCGTGAAACTTACCAGTGAAACCTAGACCCGTGAAACGTCACCTGTAAAACATACCCGTAAAACTTACCCGTGAAACTTACCCTTGAAACTTACCCGTGAAACCTTGACCCGTGAAACTTTCCAGTGAAACCTAGACCCGTGAAACGTCACCCGTGAAACATACCCGTGAAACTTACCCGTGAAACTTACCCGTGAAACCTTGACCCGTGAAACTTATCAGTGAAACCTAGACCCGTGAAACTTACCCGTAAAACCTTGACCCGTGAAACTTACCAGTGAAACCTAGACCCGTGAAACGTCACCCGTGAAACATACCCGTGAAACTTACCCGTGAAACTTACCCGTGAAACCTTGACCCGTGAAACTTACCAGTGAAACCTAGACCCGTGAAACGTCACCCTTGAAACATACCCGTGAAACTTACCCGTGAAACTTACCCGTGAAACCTTGACCCGTGAAACTTACCAGTGAAACCTAGACCCGTGAAACGTCACCCGTGAAACTTACCCGTGAAACTTACCCGTGAAACCTTGACCCGTGAAACTTACCAGTGAAACCTTGACCCGTGAAACTTTCCAGTGAAACCTAGACCCGTGAAACGTCACCCGTGAAACAAACCCGTGAAACTTACCCGTGAAACTTACCCGTGAAACCTTGACCCGTGAAACTTACCAGTGAAACCTAGACCCGTGAAACTTACCCGTAAAACCTTGACCCGTGAAACTTACCAGTGAAACCTAGACCCGTGAAACGTCACCCGTGAAACATACCCGTGAAACTTACCCGTGAAACTTACCCGTGAAACTTACCCGTGAAACTTACCCGTGAAACCTTGACCCGTGAAACTTACCAGTGAAACCTAGACCCGTGAAACGTCACCCGTGAAACATACCCGTGAAACTTACCCGTGAAACTTACCCGTGAAACCTTGACCCGTGAAACTTACCAGTTAAACCAAGACCCGTGAAACGTCACCCGTGAAACATACCCGTGAAACTTACCCGTGAAACTTACCCGTGTAACCTTGACCCGTGAAACTTACCAGTGAAACCTAGACCCGTGAAACGTCACCCTTGAAACATACCCGTGAAACTTACCCGTGAAACTTACCCGTGAAACCTTGACCCGTGAAACTTACCAGTGAAACCTAGACCCGTGAAACGTCACCCGTGAAACTTACCCGTGAAACTTACCCGTGAAACCTTGACCCGTGAAACTTACCAGTGAAACCTAGACCCGTGAAACGTCACCCGTGAAACTTACCCGTGAAACTTACCCGTGAAACTTACCCGTGAAACTTACCCGTAAAACCTTGACCCGTGAAACTTACCAGTGAAACCTAGACCCGTGAAACGTCACCCGTGAAACTTACCCGTGAAACTTACCCGTGAAACCTTGACCCGTGAAACTTACCAGTGAAACCTAGACCCGTGAAACGTCACTTGTGAAACTTACCCGTGAAACTTACACGTGAAACTTACCCGTGAAACCTTGACCCGTGAAACTTACCAGTGAAAAATAGACCCGTGAAACGTCACCCGTGAAACTTACCCGTGAAACTTACCCGTGAAACCTTGACCCGTGAAACTTACCAGTAAAACCTAGACCCGTGAAACGTCACCCGCGAAACATACCCGTGAAACTTACCCGTGAAACTTACCCGTGAAACCTTGACCCGTGAAACTTACCAGTGAAACCTAGACCCGTGAAACGTCACCCTTGAAACATACCCGTGAAACTTACCCGTGAAACTTACCCGTGAAACCTTGACCCGTGAAACTTACCAGTGAAACCTAGACCCGTGAAACGTCACCCGTGAAACTTACCCGTGAAACTTACCCGTGAAACCTTGACTCGTGAAACTTACCAGTGAAACCTAGACCCGTGAAACGTCACCCGTGAAACTTACCCGTGAAACTTACCCGTGAAACTTACCCGTAAAACCTTGACCCGTGAAACTTACCAGTGAAACCTAGACCCGTGAAACGTCACCCGTGAAACTTACCCGTGAAACTTACCCGTGAAACCTTGACCCGTGAAACTTACCAGTGAAACCTAGACCCGTGAAACGTCACCCGTGAAACTTACCCGTGAAACTTACACGTGAAACTTACCCGTGAAACCTTGACCCGTGAAACTTACCAGTGAAAAATAGACCCGTGAAACGTCACCCGTGAAACTTACCCGTGAAACTTACCCGTGAAACCTTGACCCGTGAAACTTACCAGTAAAACCTAGACCCGTGAAACGTCACCCGCGAAACATACCCGTGAAACTTACCCGTGAAACTTACCCGTGAAACCTTGACCCGTGAAACTTACCAGTGAAACCTAGACCCGTGAAACGTCACCCGTGAAACTTACCCGTGAAACTTACCCGTGAAACCTTGACCCGTGAAACTTTCCAGTGAAACCTAGACCCGTGAAACGTCACCCGTGAAACAAACCCGTGAAACTTACCCGTGAAACTTACCCGTGAAACCTTGACCCGTGAAACTTACCAGTGAAACCTAGACCCGTGAAACTTACCCGTAAAACCTTGACCCGTGAAACTTACCAGTGAAACCTAGACCCGTGAAACGTCACCCGTGAAACATACCCGTGAAACTTACCCGTGAAACTTACCCGTGAAACTTACCCGTGAAACTTACCCGTGAAACCTTGACCCGTGAAACTTACCAGTGAAACCTAGACCCGTGAAACGTCACCCGTGAAACATACCCGTGAAACTTACCCGTGAAACTTACCCGTGAAACCTTGACCCGTGAAACTTACCAGTTAAACCAAGACCCGTGAAACGTCACCCGTGAAACTTACCCGTGAAACCTTGACCCGTGAAACTTACCAGTGAAACCTAGACCCGTGAAACGTCACCCTTGAAACATACCCGTGAAACTTACCCGTGAAACTTACCCGTGAAACCTTGACCCGTGAAACTTACCAGTGAAACCTAGACCCGTGAAACGTCACCCGTGAAACTTACCCGTGAAACTTACCCGTGAAACCTTGACCCGTGAAACTTACCAGTGAAACCTAGACCCGTGAAACGTCACCCGTGAAACTTACCCGTGAAACTTACCCGTGAAACCTTGACCCGTAAAACTTACCAGTGAAACCTAGACCCGTGAAACGTCACCCGTGAAACTTACCCGTGAAACTTACACGTGAAACTTACCAGTGAAACCTAGACCCGTGAAACGTCACCCGTGAAACATACCCGTGAAACTTACCCGTGAAACTTACCCGTGAAACTTACCCGTGAAACCTTGACCCGTGAAACTTACCAGTGAAACCTAGACCCGTGAAACGTCACCCGTGAAACATACCCGTGAAACTTACCCGTGAAACTTACCCGTGAAACCTTGACCCGCGAAACTTACCAGTGAAACCTAGACCCGTGAAACATCATCCATGAAACATACCCGTGAAACTTACCCGTGAAACTTACCCGTGAAACTTACCCGTGAAACCTTGACCCGTGAAACTTACCAGTGAAACCTAGACCCGTGAAATGTCACCTGTAAAACATACCCGTAAAACTTACCCGTGAAACTTACCCTTGAAACTTACCCGTGAAACCTTGACCCGTGAAACTTTCCAGTGAAACCTAGACCCGTGAAACGTCACCCGTGAAACATACCCGTGAAACTTACCCGTGAAACCTTGACCCGTGAAACTTACCAGTGAAACCTAGACCCGTGAAACGTCACCCGTGAAACTTACCCGTGAAACTTACCCGTGAAACCTTGACCCGTGAAACTTACCAGTGAAACCTAGACCCGTGAAACGTCACCCATGAAACTTTCCCGTGAAACTTACCCGTGAAACTTACCCGTGAAACTTACCTGTGAAACCTTGACCCGTGAAACTTACCAGTGAAACCTAGACCCGTGAAACGTCACCTGTAAAACATACCCGTAAAACTTACCCGTGAAACTTACCCTTGAAACTTACCCGTGAAACCTTGACCCGTGAAACTTTCCAGTGAAACCTAGACCCGTGAAACGTCACCCGTGAAACATACCCGTGAAACTTACCCGTGAAACTTACCCGTGAAACCTTGACCCGTGAAACTTATCAGTGAAACCTAGACCCGTGAAACTTACCCGTAAAACCTTGACCCGTGAAACTTACCAGTGAAACCTAGACCCGTGAAACGTCACCCGTGAAACATACCCGTGAAACTTACCCGTGAAACTTACCCGTGAAACCTTGACCCGTGAAACTTACCAGTGAAACCTAGACCCGTGAAACGTCACCCTTGAAACATACCCGTGAAACTTACCCGTGAAACTTACCCGTGAAACCTTGACCCGTGAAACTTACCAGTGAAACCTAGACCCGTGAAACGTCACCCGTGAAACTTACCCGTGAAACTTACCCGTGAAACCTTGACCCGTGAAACTTACCAGTGAAACCTTGACCCGTGAAACTTTCCAGTGAAACCTAGACCCGTGAAACGTCACCCGTGAAACAAACCCGTGAAACTTACCCGTGAAACTTACCCGTGAAACCTTGACCCGTGAAACTTACCAGTGAAACCTAGACCCGTGAAACTTACCCGTAAAACCTTGACCCGTGAAACTTACCAGTGAAACCTAGACCCGTGAAACGTCACCCGTGAAACATACCCGTGAAACTTACCCGTGAAACTTACCCGTGAAACTTACCCGTGAAACTTACCCGTGAAACCTTGACCCGTGAAACTTACCAGTGAAACCTAGACCCGTGAAACGTCACCCGTGAAACATACCCGTGAAACTTACCCGTGAAACTTACCCGTGAAACCTTGACCCGTGAAACTTACCAGTTAAACCAAGACCCGTGAAACGTCACCCGTGAAACATACCCGTGAAACTTACCCGTGAAACTTACCCGTGTAACCTTGACCCGTGAAACTTACCAGTGAAACCTAGACCCGTGAAACGTCACCCTTGAAACATACCCGTGAAACTTACCCGTGAAACTTACCCGTGAAACCTTGACCCGTGAAACTTACCAGTGAAACCTAGACCCGTGAAACGTCACCCGTGAAACTTACCCGTGAAACTTACCCGTGAAACCTTGACCCGTGAAACTTACCAGTGAAACCTAGACCCGTGAAACGTCACCCGTGAAACTTACCCGTGAAACTTACCCGTGAAACTTACCCGTGAAACTTACCCGTAAAACCTTGACCCGTGAAACTTACCAGTGAAACCTAGACCCGTGAAACGTCACCCGTGAAACTTACCCGTGAAACTTACCCGTGAAACCTTGACCCGTGAAACTTACCAGTGAAACCTAGACCCGTGAAACGTCACTTGTGAAACTTACCCGTGAAACTTACACGTGAAACTTACCCGTGAAACCTTGACCCGTGAAACTTACCAGTGAAAAATAGACCCGTGAAACGTCACCCGTGAAACTTACCCGTGAAACTTACCCGTGAAACCTTGACCCGTGAAACTTACCAGTGAAACCTAGACCCGTGAAACGTCACCTGTAAAACATACCCGTAAAACTTACCCGTGAAACTTACCCGTGAAACCTTGACCCGTGAAACTTTCCAGTGAAACCTAGACCCGTGAAACGTCACCCGTGAAACATACCCGTGAAACTTACCCGTAAAACTTACCCTTGAAACCTTGACCCGTGAAACTTACCAGTGAAACCTAGACCCGTGAAACGTCACCCGTGAAACTTACCCGTGAAACCTTGACCCGTGAAACTTACCAGTGAAACCTAGACCCGTGAAACGTCACCCGTGAAACATACCCGTGAAACTTACCCGTGAAACTTACCCGTGAAACCTTGACCCGTGAAACTTACCAGTGAAACCTAGACCCGTGAAACGTCACCCGTGAAACATACCCGTGAAACTTACCCGTGAAACTTACCCGTGAAACCTTGACCCGTGAAACTTACCAGTGAAACCTAGACCCGTGAAACGTCACCCGCGAAACATACCCGTGAAACTTACCCGTGAAACTTACCCGTGAAACTTACCCGTGAAACCTTGACCCGTGAAACTTACCAGTGAAACCTAGACCCGTGAAACGTCACCCTTGAAACATACCCGTGAAACTTACCCGTGAAACTTACCCGTGAAACCTTGACCCGTGAAACTTACCAGTGAAACCTAGACCCGTGAAACGTCACCCGTGAAACTTACCCGTGAAACTTACCCGTGAAACCTTGACCCGTGAAACTTACCAGTGAAACCTAGACCCGTGAAACGTCACCCGTGAAACTTACCCGTGAAACTTACCCGTGAAATTACCCGTAAAACCTTGACCCGTGAAACTTACCAGTGAAACCTAGACCCGTGAAACGTCACCCGTGAAACTTACCCGTGAAACTTACCCGTGAAACCTTGACCCGTGAAACTTACCAGTGAAACCTAGACCCGTGAAACGTCACCCGTGAAACTTACCCGTGAAACTTACACGTGAAACTTACCCGTGAAACCTTGACCCGTGAAACTTACCAGTGAAAAATAGACCCGTGAAACGTCACCCGTGAAACTTACCCGTGAAACTTACCCGTGAAACCTTGACCCGTGAAACTTACCAGTAAAACCTAGACCCGTGAAACGTCACCCGCGAAACATACCCGTGAAACTTACCCGTGAAACTTACCCGTGAAACCTTGACCCGTGAAACTTACCAGTGAAACCTAGACCCGTGAAACGTCATCTGTAAAACATACCCGTAAAACTTACCCGTGAAACTTACCCGTGAAACCTTGACCCGTGAAACTTTCCAGTGAAACCTAGACCCGTGAAACGTCACCCGTGAAACATACCCGTGAAACTTACCCGTAAAACTTACCCTTGAAACCTTGACCCGTGAAACTTACCAGTGAAACCTAGACCCGTGAAACGTCACCCGTGAAACTTACCCGTGAAACTTACCCGTGAAACCTTGACCCGTGAAACTTACCAGTGAAACCTAGACCCGTGAAACGTCACCCGTGAAACATACCCGTGAAACTTACCCGTGAAACTTACCCGTGAAACCTTGACCCGTGAAACTTACCAGTGAAACCTAGACCCGTGAAACGTCACCCGTGAAACATACCCGTGAAACTTACCCGTGAAACTTACCCGTGAAACCTTGACCCGTGAAACTTACCAGTGAAACCTAGACCCGTGAAACGTCACCCGTGAAACATACCCGTGAAACATACCCGTGAAACTTACCCGTGAAACTTACCCGTGAAACCTTGACCCGTGAAACTTACCAGTGAAACCTAGACCCGTGAAACATCACCCGTGAAACATACCCGTGAAACTTACCCGTGAAACTTACCCGTGAAACTTACCCGTGAAACCTTGACCCGTGAAACTTACCACTGAAACCTAGACCCGTGAAACTTACCCGTGAAACCTTGACCCGTGAAACTTACCAGTGAAACCTAGACCCGTGAAACGTCACCTGTAAAACATACCCGTAAAACTTACCCGTGAAACTTACCCGTGAAACCTTGACCCGTGAAACTTTCCAGTGAAACCTAGACCCGTGAAACGTCACCCGTGAAACATACCCGTGAAACTTACCCGTGAAACCTTGACCCGTGAAACTTACCAGTGAAACCTAGACCCGTGAAACGTCACCCGTGAAACTTACCCGTGAAACTTACCCGTGAAACTTACCCGTGAATCCTTGACTCGTGAAACTTACCAGTGAAACCTAGACCCGTGAAACGTCACCCGTGAAACATACCCGTGAAACTTACCCGTGAAACTTACCCGTAAAACCTTGACCCGTGAAACTTACCAGTGAAACCTAGACCCGTGAAACGTCACCCGTGAAACATACCCGTGAAACTTACCCGTGAAACTTACCCGTGAAACCTTGACCCGTGAAACTTACCAGTGAAACCTAGACCCGTGAAACGTCACCCGTGAAACATACCCGTAAAACTTACCCGTGAAACTTACCCGTGAAACCTTGACCCGTGAAACCTTGACCCGTGAAACTTACCAGTGAAACCTAGACCCGTGAAACGTCACCCGTGAAACATACCCGTGAAACTTACCCGTGAAACTTACCCGTGAAACCTTGACCCGTGAAACTTACCAGTGAAACCTAGACCCGTGAAACGTCACCCGTGAAACATACCCGTAAAACATACCCGTGAATCTTACCCGTAAAACTTACCCGTGAAACCTTGACCCGTTAAACTTACCAGTGAAACCTAGACCCGTGAAACGTCACCCGTGAAACATACCCGTGAAACTTACCCGTGAAACCTTGACCCGTGAAACTTACCAGTGAAACCTAGACCCGTGAAACGTCACACGTAAAACGTCACCCGTGAAACTTACCCGTAAAACTTACCCGTGAAACTTACCCGTGAAACCTTGACTCGTGAAACTTACCAGTGAAACCTAGACCCGTGAAACGTCACCCGTGAAACTTACCCGTAAAACTTACCCGTGAAACTTACCCGTGAAACCTTGACTCGTGAAACTTACCAGTGAAACCTAGACCCGTGAAACTTCACCCGTGAAACATACCCGTAAAACTTACCCGTGAAATTTACCCGTAAAACCTTGACCCGTGAAACTTACCAGTGAAACCTAGACCCGTGAAACGTCACCCGTGAAACATACCCGTGAAACTTACCCGTGAAACTTACCCGTGAAACCTTGACCCGTGAAACTTACCAGTGAAACCTAGACCCGTGAAACGTCACCCGTGAAACATACCCGTGAAACTTACCCGTGAAACTTACCCGTGAAACTTACCCGTGAAACCTTGACCCGTGAAACTTACCAGTGAAACCTAGACCCGTAAAACGTCACCCGTGAAACATACCCGTGAAACTTACCCGTGAAACTTACCCGTGAAACCTTGACCCGCGAAACTTACCAGTGAAACCTAGACCCGTGAAACATCACCCATGAAACATACCCGTGAAACTTACCCGTGAAACTTACCCGTGAAACTTACCCGTGAAACCTTGACCCGTGAAACTTACCAGTGAAACCTAGACCCGTGAAATGTCACCTGTAAAACATACCCGTAAAACTTACCCGTGAAACTTACCCTTGAAACTTACCCGTGAAACCTTGACCCGTGAAACTTTCCAGTGAAACCTAGACCCGTGAAACGTCACCCGTGAAACATACCCGTGAAACTTACCCGTGAAACCTTGACCCGTGAAACTTACCAGTGAAACCTAGACCCGTGAAACGTCACCCGTGAAACTTACCCGTGAAACTTACCCGTGAAACCTTGACCCGTGAAACTTACCAGTGAAACCTAGACCCGTGAAACGTCACCCGTAAAACTTACCCGTGAAACTTACACGTGAAACTTACCCGTGAAACCTTGACCCGTGAAACTTACCAGTGAAAAATAGACCCGTGAAACGTCACCCGTGAAACTTACCCGTGAAACTTACCCGTGAAACCTTGACCCGTGAAACTTACCAGTGAAACCTAGACCCGTGAAACGTCACCCGCGAAACATACCCGTGAAACTTACCCGTGAAACTTACCCGTGAAACCTTGACCCGTGAAACTTACCAGTGAAACCTAGACCCGTGAAACGTCACCTGTAAAACATACCCGTAAAACTTACCCGTGAAACTTACCCGTGAAACCTTGACCCGTGAAACTTTCCAGTGAAACCTAGACCCGTGAAACGTCACCCGTGAAACATACCCGTGAAACTTACCCGTAAAACTTACCCTTGAAACCTTGACCCGTGAAACTTACCAGTGAAACCTAGACCCGTGAAACGTCACCCGTGAAACTTACCCGTGAAACCTTGACCCGTGAAACTTACCAGTGAAACCTAGACCCGTGAAACGTCACCCGTGAAACATACCCGTGAAACTTACCCGTGAAACTTACCCGTGAAACCTTGACCCGTGAAACTTACCAGTGAAACCTAGACCCGTGAAACGTCACCCGTGAAACATACCCGTGAAACTTACCCGTGAAACTTACCCGTGAAACCTTGACCCGTGAAACTTACCAGTGAAACCTAGACCCGTGAAACGTCACCCGTGAAACATACCCGTGAAACATACCCGTGAAACTTACCCGTGAATCCTTGACTCGTGAAACTTACCAGTGAAACCTAGACCCGTGAAACGTCACCCGTGAAACATACCCGTGAAACTTACCCGTGAAACTTACCCGTAAAACCTTGACCCGTGAAACTTACCAGTGAAACCTAGACCCGTGAAACGTCACCCGTGAAACATACCCGTGAAACTTACCCGTGAAACTTACCCGTGAAACCTTGACCCGTGAAACTTACCAGTGAACCCTAGACCCGTGAAACGTCACCCGTGAAACATACCCGTGAAACATACCCGTGAAACTTACCCGTGAAACCTTGACCCGTAAAACTTACCAGTGAAACCTAGTCCCGTGAAACGTCACCCGTGAAACATACCCGTGAAACTTACCCGTGAAACTTACCCGTGAAACCTTGACCCGTGAAACTTACCAGTGAAACCTAGACCCGTGAAACGTCACCCGTGAAACATACCCGTGAAACATACCCGTGAAACTTACCCGTGAAACTTACCCGTGAAACCTTGACCCGTGAAACTTACCAGTGAAACCTAGACCCGTGAAACGTCACCCGTGAAACATACCCGTGAAACTTACCCGTGAAACTTACCCGTGAAACTTACCCGTGAAACTTACCCGTGAAACCTTGACCCGTGAAACTTTCCAGTGAAACCTAGACCCGTGAAACGTCACCCGTGAAACATACCCGTGAAACTTACCCGTGAAACCTTGACCCGTGAAACTTACCAGTGAAACCTAGACCCGTGAAACGTCACCCGTGAAACTTACCCGTAAAACTTACCCGTGAAACTTACCCGTGAATCCTTGACTCGTGAAACTTACCAGTGAAACCTAGACCCGTGAAACGTCACCCGTGAAACATACCCGTGAAACTTACCCGTGAAACTTACCCGTAAAACCTTGACCCGTGAAACTTACCAGTGAAACCTAGACCCGTGAAACGTCACCCGTGAAACATACCCGTGAAACTTACCCGTGAAACTTACCCGTGAAACCTTGACCCGTGAAACTTACCAGTGAAACCTAGACCCGTGAAACGTCACCCGTGAAACATACCCGTAAAACTTACCCGTGAAACTTACCCGTGAAACCTTGACCCGTGAAACCTTGACCCGTGAAACTTACCAGTGAAACCTAGACCCGTGAAACGTCACCCGTGAAACATACCCGTGAAACTTACCCGTGAAACTTACCCGTGAAACCTTGACCCGTGAAACTTACCAGTGAAACCTAGACCCGTGAAACGTCACCCGTGAAACATACCCGTAAAACATACCCGTGAAACTTACCCGTAAAACTTACCCGTGAAACCTTGACCCGTTAAACTTACCAGTGAAACCTAGACCCGTGAAACGTCACCCGTGAAACATACCCGTGAAACTTACCCGTGAAACTTACCCGTGAAACCTTGACCCGTGAAACTTACCAGTGAAACCTAGACCCGTGAAACGTCACCCGTGAAACATACCCGTAAAACTTACCCGTGAAACTTACCCGTGAAACCTTGACCCGTGAAACTTACCAGTGAAACCTAGACCCGTGAAACGTCACCCGTAAAACGTCACCCGTGAAACTTACCCGTAAAACTTACCCGTGAAACTTACCCGTGAAACCTTGACTCGTGAAACTTACCAGTGAAACCTAGACCCGTGAAACTTACCCGTAAAACTTACCCGTGAAACTTACCCGTGAAACCTTGACTCGTGAAACTTACCAGTGAAACCTAGACCCGTGAAACGTCACCCGTGAAACATACCCGTGAAACTTACCCGTGAAATTTACCCGTAAAACCTTGACCCGTGAAACTTACCAGTGAAACCTAGACCCGTGAAACGTCACCCGTGAAACATACCCGTGAAACTTACCCGTGAAACTTACCCGTGAAACCTTGACCCGTGAAACTTACCAGTGAAACCTAGACCCGTGAAACGTCACCCGTGAAACATACCCGTGAAACTTACCCGTGAAACTTACCCGTGAAACCTTGACCCGTGAAACTTACCAGTGAAACCTAGACCCGTGAAACGTCACCCGTGAAACATACCCGTGAAACTTACCCGTGAAACTTACCCGTGAAACTTACCCGTGAAACCTTGACCCGTGAAACTTACCAGTGAAACCTAGACCCGTAAAACGTCACCCGTGAAACATACCCGTGAAACTTACCCGTGAAACTTACCCGTGAAACCTTGACCCGCGAAACTTACCAGTGAAACCTAGACCCGTGAAACATCACCCATGAAACATACCCGTGAAACTTACCCGTGAAACTTACCCGTGAAACTTACCCGTGAAACCTTGACCCGTGAAACTTACCAGTGAAACCTAGACCCGTGAAATGTCACCTGTAAAACATACCCGTAAAACTTACCCGTGAAACTTACCCTTGAAACTTACCCGTGAAACCTTGACCCGTGAAACTTTCCAGTGAAACCTAGACCCGTGAAACGTCACCCGTGAAACATACCCGTGAAACTTACCCGTGAAACCTTGACCCGTGAAACTTACCAGTGAAACCTAGACCCGTGAAACGTCACCCGTGAAACTTACCCGTGAAACTTACCCGTGAAACCTTGACCCGTGAAACTTACCAGTGAAACCTAGACCCGTGAAACGTCACCCATGAAACTTACCCGTGAAACTTACCCGTAAAACTTACCCGTGAAACTTACCCGTGAAACCTTGACCCGTGAAACTTACCAGTGAAACCTAGACCCGTGAAACGTCACCTGTAAAACATACCCGTAAAACTTACCCGTGAAACTTACCCTTGAAACTTACCCGTGAAACCTTGACCCGTGAAACTTTCCAGTGAAACCTAGACCCGTGAAACGTCACCCGTGAAACATACCCGTGAAACTTACCCGTGAAACTTACCCTTGAAACCTTGACCCGTGAAACTTACCAGTGAAACCTAGACCCGTGAAACGTCACCCGTGAAACGTCACCCGTGAAACTTACCCGTAAAACTTACCCGTGAAACCTTGACCCGTGAAACTTACCAGTGAAACCTAGACCCGTGAAACGTCACCCGTGAAACATACCCGTGAAACTTACCCGTGAAACTTACCCGTGAAACCTTGACCCGTGAAACTTTCCAGTGAAACCTAGACCCGTGAAACGTCACCCGTGAAACAAACCCGTGAAACTTACCCGTGAAACTTACCCGTGAAACCTTGACCCGTGAAACTTACCAGTGAAACCTAGACCCGTGAAACTTACCCGTAAAACCTTGACCCGTGAAACTTACCAGTGAAACCTAGACCCGTGAAACGTCACCCGTGAAACATACCCGTGAAACTTACCCGTGAAACTTACCCGTGAAACCTTGACCCGTGAAACTTACCAGTGAAACTTACCAGTGAAACCTAGACCCGTGAAACGTCACCCTTGAAACATACCCGTGAAACTTACCCGTGAAACTTACCCGTGAAACCTTGACCCGTGAAACTTACCAGTGAAACCTAGACCCGTGAAACGTCACCCGTGAAACTTACCCGTGAAACTTACCCGTGAAACCTTGACCCGTGAAACTTTCCAGTGAAACCTAGACCCGTGAAACGTCACCCGTGAAACAAACCCGTGAAACTTACCCGTGAAACTTACCCGTGAAACCTTGACCCGTGAAACTTACCAGTGAAACCTAGACCCGTGAAACTTACCCGTAAAACCTTGACCCGTGAAACTTACCAGTGAAACCTAGACCCGTGAAACGTCACCCGTGAAACATACCCGTGAAACTTACCCGTGAAACTTACCCGTGAAACTTACCCGTGAAACTTACCCGTGAAACCTTGACCCGTGAAACTTACCAGTGAAACCTAGACCCGTGAAACGTCACCCGTGAAACATACCCGTGAAACTTACCCGTGAAACTTACCCGTGAAACCTTGACCCGTGAAACTTACCAGTTAAACCAAGACCCGTGAAACGTCACCCGTGAAACATACCCGTGAAACTTACCCGTGAAACCTTGACCCGTGAAACTTACCAGTGAAACCTAGACCCGTGAAACGTCACCCTTGAAACATACCCGTGAAACTTACCCGTGAAACCTTGACCCGTGAAACTTACCAGTGAAACCTAGACCCGTGAAACGTCACCCGTGAAACTTACCCGTGAAACTTACCCGTGAAACCTTGACCCGTGAAACTTACCAGTGAAACCTAGACCCGTGAAACGTCACCCGTGAAACTTACCCGTGAAACTTACCCGTGAAACCTTGACCCGTAAAACTTACCAGTGAAACCTAGACCCGTGAAACGTCACCCGTGAAACTTACCCGTGAAACTTACACGTGAAACTTACCAGTGAAACCTAGACCCGTGAAACGTCACCCGTGAAACATACCCGTGAAACTTACCCGTGAAACTTACCCGTGAAACCTTGACCCGTGAAACTTACCAGTGAAACCTAGACCCGTGAAACGTCACCCGTGAAACATACCCGTGAAACTTACCCGTGAAACTTACCCGTGAAACCTTGACCCGCGAAACTTACCAGTGAAACCTAGACCCGTGAAACATCACCCATGAAACATACCCGTGAAACTTACCCGTGAAACTTACCCGTGAAACTTACCCGTGAAACCTTGACCCGTGAAACTTACCAGTGAAACCTAGACCCGTGAAATGTCACCTGTAAAACATACCCGTAAAACTTACCCGTGAAACTTACCCTTGAAACTTACCCGTGAAACCTTGACCCGTGAAACTTTCCAGTGAAACCTAGACCCGTGAAACGTCACCCGTGAAACATACCCGTGAAACTTACCCGTGAAACCTTGACCCGTGAAACTTACCAGTGAAACCTAGACCCGTGAAACGTCACCCGTGAAACTTACCCGTGAAACTTACCCGTGAAACCTTGACCCGTGAAACTTACCAGTGAAACCTAGACCCGTGAAACGTCACCCATGAAACTTACCCGTGAAACTTACCCGTGAAACTTACCCGTGAAACTTACCTGTGAAACCTTGACCCGTGAAACTTACCAGTGAAACCTAGACCCGTGAAACGTCACCTGTAAAACATACCCGTAAAACTTACCCGTGAAACTTACCCTTGAAACTTACCCGTGAAACCTTGACCCGTGAAACTTTCCAGTGAAACCTAGACCCGTGAAACGTCACCCGTGAAACATACCCGTGAAACTTACCCGTGAAACTTACCCTTGAAACCTTGACCCGTGAAACTTACCAGTGAAACCTAGACCCGTGAAACGTCACCCGTGAAACGTCACCCGTGAAACTTACCCGTAAAACTTACCCGTGAAACCTTGACCCGTGAAACTTACCAGTGAAACCTAGACCCGTGAAACGTCACCCGTGAAACATACCCGTGAAACTTACCCGTGAAACTTACCCGTGAAACCTTGACCCGTGAAACTTTCCAGTGAAACCTAGACCCGTGAAACGTCACCCGTGAAACAAACCCGTGAAACTTACCCGTGAAACTTACCCGTGAAACCTTGACCCGTGAAACTTACCAGTGAAACCTAGACCCGTGAAACTTACCCGTAAAACCTTGACCCGTGAAACTTACCAGTGAAACCTAGACCCGTGAAACGTCACCCGTGAAACATACCCGTGAAACTTACCCGTGAAACTTACCCGTGAAACCTTGACCCGTGAAACTTACCAGTGAAACCTAGACCCGTGAAACGTCACCCTTGAAACATACCCGTGAAACTTACCCGTGAAACTTACCCGTGAAACCTTGACCCGTGAAACTTACCAGTGAAACCTAGACCCGTGAAACGTCACCCGTGAAACTTACCCGTGAAACTTACCCGTGAAACCTTGACCCGTGAAACTTACCAGTGAAACCTAGACCCGTGAAACGTCACCCGTGAAACTTACCCGAAAAACTTACCCGTGAAACTTACCCGTGAATCCTTGACTCGTGAAACTTACCAGTGAAACCTAGACCCGTGAAACGTCACCCGTGAAACATACCCGTGAAACTTACCCGTGAAACTTACCCGTAAAACCTTGACCCGTGAAACTTACCAATGAAACCTAGACCCGTGAAACGTCACCCGTGAAACATACCCGTGAAACTTACCCGTGAAACTTACCCGTGAAACCTTGACCCGTGAAACTTACCAGTGAAACCTAGACCCGTGAAACGTCACCCGTGAAACATACCCGTGAAACTTACCCGTGAAACTTACCCGTGAAACCTTGACCCGTGAAACTTACCAGTGAAACCTAGACCCGTGAAACGTCACCCGTGAAACATACCCGTGAAACTTACCCGTGAAACTTACCCGTGAAACCTTGACCCGTGAAACTTACCAGTGAAACCTAGACCCGTGAAACGTCACCCGTGAAACATACCCGTAAAACATACCCGTGAAACTTACTCGTAAAACTTACCCGTGAAACCTTGACCCGTTAAACTTACCAGTGAAACCTAGACCCGTGAAACGTCACCCGTGAAACATACCCGTTAAACTTACCCGTGAAACTTACCCGTGAAACCTTGACCCGTGAAACTTACCAGTGAAACCTAGACCCGTGAAACGTCACCCGTGAAACATACCCGTGAAACTTACCCGTGAAACTTACCCGTGAAACCTTGACCCGTGAAACTTACCAGTGAAACCTAGACCCGTGAAACGTCACCCGTAAAACGTCACCCGTGAAACTTACCCGTAAAACTTACCCGTGAAACTTACCCGTGAAACCTTGACTCGTGAAACTTACCAGTGAAACCTAGACCCGTGAAACGTCACCCGTGAAACTTACACGTGAAACTTACCCGTGAAACCTTGACCCGTGAAACTTACCAGTGAAACCTAGACCCGTGAAACATCACTAATGAAACATACCCGTGAAACTTACCCGTGAAACTTACCCGTGAAACTTACCCGTTAAACCTTGACCCGTGAAACTTACCAGTGAAACCTAGATCCGTGAAATGTCACCTGTAAAACATACCCGTAAAACTTACCCGTGAAACTTACCCTTGAAACTTACCCGTGAAACCTTGACCCGTGAAACTTTCCAGTGAAACCTAGACCCGTGAAACGTCACCCGTGAAACATACCCGTGAAACTTACCCGTGAAACCTTGACCCGTGAAACTTACCAGTGAAACCTAGACCCGTGAAACGTCACCCGTGAAACTTACCCGTGAAACTTACCCGTGAAACCTTGACCCGTGAAACTTACCAGTGAAACCTAGACCCGTGAAACGTCACCCATGAAACTTACCCGTGAAACTTACCCGTGAAACTTACCCGTGAAACCTTGACCCGTGAAACTTACCAGTGAAACCTAGACCCGTGAAACGTCACCCGTGAAACTTACCCGTGAAACTTACCCGTGAAACTTACCCGTGAAACTTACCCGTGAAACCTTGACCCGTGAAACTTACCAGTGAAACCTAGACCCGTAAAACGTCACCCGTGAAACATACCCGTGAAACTTACCCGTGAAACTTACCCGTGAAACCTTGACCCGCGAAACTTACCAGTGAAACCTAGACCCGTGAAACATCACCCATGAAACATACCCGTGAAACTTACCCGTGAAACTTACCCGTGAAACTTACCCGTGAAACCTTGACCCGTGAAACTTACCAGTGAAACCTAGACCCGTGAAATGTCACCTGTAAAACATACCCGTAAAACTTACCCGTGAAACTTACCCTTGAAACTTACCCGTGAAACCTTGACCCGTGAAACTTTCCAGTGAAACCTAGACCCGTGAAACGTCACCCGTGAAACATACCCGTGAAACTTACCCGTGAAACCTTGACCCGTGAAACTTACCAGTGAAACCTAGACCCGTGAAACGTCACCCGTGAAACTTACCCGTGAAACTTTCCCGTGAAACCTTGACCCGTGAAACTTACCAGTGAAACCTAGACCCGTGAAACGTCACCCATGAAACTTACCCGTGAAACTTACCCGTAAAACTTACCCGTGAAAATTACCCGTGAAACCTTGACCCGTGAAACTTACCAGTGAAACCTAGACCCGTGAAACGTCACCTGTAAAACATACCCGTAAAACTTACCCGTGAAACTTACCCTTGAAACTTACCCGTGAAACCTTGACCCGTGAAACTTTCCAGTGAAACCTAGACCCGTGAAACGTCACCCGTGAAACATACCCGTGAAACTTACCCGTGAAACTTACCCTTGAAACCTTGACCCGTGAAACTTACCAGTGAAACCTAGACCCGTGAAACGTCACCCGTGAAACGTCACCCGTGAAACTTACCCGTAAAACTTACCCGTGAAACCTTGACCCGTGAAACTTACCAGTGAAACCTAGACCCGTGAAACGTCACCCGTGAAACATACCCGTGAAACTTACCCGTGAAACTTACCCGTGAAACCTTGACCCGTGAAACTTTCCAGTGAAACCTAGACCCGTGAAACGTCACCCGTGAAACAAACCCGTGAAACTTACCCGTGAAACTTACCCGTGAAACCTTGACCCGTGAAACTTACCAGTGAAACCTTGACCCGTGAAACTTACCCGTAAAACCTTGACCCGTGAAACTTACCAGTGAAACCTAGACCCGTGAAACGTCACCCGTGAAACATACCCGTGAAACTTACCCGTGAAACTTACCCGTGAAACCTTGACCCGTGAAACTTACCAGTGAAACCTAGACCCGTGAAACGTCACCCTTGAAACATACCCGTGAAACTTACCCGTGAAACTTACCCGTGAAACCTTGACCCGTGAAACTTACCAGTGAAACCTAGACCCGTGAAACGTCACCCGTGAAACTTACCCGTGAAACTTACCCGTGAAACCTTGACCCGTGAAACTTACCAGTGAAACCTAGACCCGTGAAACGTCACCCGCGAAACATACCCGTGAAACTTACCCGTGAAACTTACCCGTGAAACCTTGACCCGTGAAACTTACCAGTGAAACCTAGACCCGTGAAACGTCACCTGTAAAACATACCCGTAAAACATACCCGTGAAACTTACCCGTGAAACCTTGACCCGTGAAACTTTCCAGTGAAACCTAGACCCGTGAAACGTCACCCGTGAAACATACCCGTGAAACTTACCCGTAAAACTTACCCTTGAAACCTTGACCCGTGAAACTTACCAGTGAAACCTAGACCCGTGAAACGTCACCCGTGAAACTTACCCGTGAAACTTACCCGTGAAACCTTGACCCGTGAAACTTACCAGTGAAACCTAGACCCGTGAAACTTACCCGTGAAACTTACCCGTGAAACCTTGACCCGTGAAACTTACCAGTGAAACCTAGACCCGTGAAACGTCACCCGTAAAACGTCACCCGTGAAACTTACCCGTAAAACTTACCCGTGAAACTTACCCGTGAAACCTTGACTCGTGAAACTTACCAGTGAAACCTAGACCCGTGAAACGTCACCCGTGAAACTTACCCGTAAAACTTACCCGTGAAACTTACCCGTGAAACCTTGACTCGTGAAACTTACCAGTGAAACCTAGACCCGTGAAACGTCACCCGTGAAACATACCCGTGAAACTTACCCGTGAAATTTACCCGTAAAACCTTGACCCGTGAAACTTACCAGTGAAACCTAGACCCGTGAAACGTCACCCGTGAAACATACCCGTGAAACTTACCCGTGAAACTTACCCGTGAAACCTTGACCCGTGAAACTTACCAGTGAAACCTAGACCCGTGAAACGTCACCCGTGAAACATACCCGTGAAACTTACCCGTGAAACTTACCCGTGAAACCTTGACCCGTGAAACTTACCAGTGAAATCTAGACCCGTGAAACGTCACCCGTGAAACATACCCGTGAAACTTACCCGTGAAACTTACCCGTGAAACTTACCCGTGAAACCTTGACCCGTGAAACTTACCAGTGAAACCTAGACCCGTAAAACGTCACCCGTGAAACATACCCGTGAAACTTACCCGTGAAACTTACCCGTGAAACCTTGACCCGCGAAACTTACCAGTGAAACCTAGACCCGTGAAACATCACCCATGAAACATACCCGTGAAACTTACCCGTGAAACTTACCCGTGAAACTTACCCGTGAAACCTTGACCCGTGAAACTTACCAGTGAAACCTAGACCCGTGAAATGTCACCTGTAAAACATACCCGTAAAACTTACCCGTGAAACTTACCCTTGAAACTTACCCGTGAAACCTTGACCCGTGAAACTTTCCAGTGAAACCTAGACCCGTGAAACGTCACCCGTGAAACATACCCGTGAAACTTACCCGTGAAACCTTGACCCGTGAAACTTACCAGTGAAACCTAGACCCGTGAAACGTCACCCGTGAAACTTACCCGTGAAACTTACCCGTGAAACCTTGACCCGTGAAACTTACCAGTGAAACCTAGACCCGTGAAACGTCACCCATGAAACTTACCCGTGAAACTGACCCGTAAAACTTACCCTTGAAACTTACCCGTGAAACCTTGACCCGTGAAACTTACCAGTGAAACCTAGACCCGTGAAACGTCACCTGTAAAACATACCCGTAAAACTTACCCGTGAAACTTACCCTTGAAACTTACCCGTGAAACCTTGACCCGTGAAACTTTCCAGTGAAACCTAGACCCGTGAAACGTCACCCGTGAAACATACCCGTGAAACTTACCCGTGAAACTTACCCTTGAAACCTTGACCCGTGAAACTTACCAGTGAAACCTAGACCCGTGAAACGTCACCCGTGAAACGTCACCCGTGAAACTTACCCGTAAAACTTACCCGCGAAACCTTGACCCGTGAAACTTACCAGTGAAACCTAGACCCGTGAAACGTCACCCGTGAAACATACCCGTGAAACTTACCCGTGAAACTTACCCGTGAAACCTTGACCCGTGAAACTTTCCAGTGAAACCTAGACCCGTGAAACGTCACCCGTGAAACAAACCCGTGAAACTTACCCGTGAAACTTACCCGTGAAACCTTGACCCGTGAAACTTATCAGTGAAACCTAGACCCGTGAAACTTACCCGTAAAACCTTGACCCGTGAAACTTACCAGTGAAACCTAGACCCGTGAAACGTCACCCGTGAAACATACCCGTGAAACTTACCCGTGAAACTTACCCGTGAAACCTTGACCCGTGAAACTTACCAGTGAAACCTAGACCCGTGAAACGTCACCCTTGAAACATACCCGTGAAACTTACCCGTGAAACTTACCCGTGAAACCTTGACCCGTGAAACTTACCAGTGAAACCTAGACCCGTGAAACGTCACCCGTGAAACTTACCCGTGAAACTTACCCGTGAAACCTTGACCCGTGAAACTTACCAGTGAAACCTTGACCCGTGAAACTTTCCAGTGAAACCTAGACCCGTGAAACGTCACCCGTGAAACAAACCCGTGAAACTTACCCGTGAAACTTACCCGTGAAACCTTGACCCGTGAAACTTACCAGTGAAACCTAGACCCGTGAAACTTACCCGTAAAACCTTGACCCGTGAAACTTACCAGTGAAACCTAGACCCGTGAAACGTCACCCGTGAAACATACCCGTGAAACTTACCCGTGAAACTTACCCGTGAAACTTACCCGTGAAACTTACCCGTGAAACCTTGACCCGTGAAACTTACCAGTGAAACCTAGACCCGTGAAACGTCACCCGTAAAACATACCCGTGAAACTTACCCGTGAAACTTACCCGTGAAACCTTGACCCGTGAAACTTACCAGTTAAACCAAGACCCGTGAAACGTCACCCGTGAAACATACCCGTGAAACTTACCCGTGAAACTTACCCGTGAAACCTTGACCCGTGAAACTTACCAGTGAAACCTAGACCCGTGAAACGTCACCCTTGAAACATACCCGTGAAACTTACCCGTGAAACTTACCCGTGAAACCTTGACCCGTGAAACTTACCAGTGAAACCTAGACCCGTGAAACGTCACCCGTGAAACTTACCCGTGAAACTTACCCGTGAAACCTTGACCCGTGAAACTTACCAGTGAAACCTAGACCCGTGAAACGTCACCCGTGAAACTTACCCGTGAAACTTACCCGTGAAACTTACCCGTGAAACTTACCCGAAAAAACCTTGACCCGTGAAACTTACCAGTGAAACCTAGACCCGTGAAACGTCACCCGTGAAACTTACCCGTGAAACTTACCCGTGAAACCTTGACCCGTGAAACTTACCAGTGAAACCTAGACCCGTGAAACGTCACCCGTGAAACTTACCCGTGAAACTTACACGTGAAACTTACCCGTGAAACCTTGACCCGTGAAACTTACCAGTGAAAAATAGACCCGTGAAACGTCACCCGTGAAACTTACCCGTGAAACTTACCCGTGAAACCTTGACCCGTGAAACTTACCAGTAAAACCTAGACCCGTGAAACGTCACCCGCGAAACATACCCGTGAAACTTACCCGTGAAACTTACCCGTGAAACCTTGACCCGTGAAACTTACCAGTGAAACCTAGACCCGTGAAACGTCACCCTTGAAACATACCCGTGAAACTTACCCGTGAAACTTACCCGTGAAACCTTGACCCGTGAAACTTACCAGTGAAACCTAGACCCGTGAAACGTCACCCGTGAAACTTACCCGTGAAACTTACCCGTGAAACCTTGACCCGTGAAACTTACCAGTGAAACCTAGACCCGTGAAACGTCACCCGTGAAACTTACCCGTGAAACTTACCCGTGAAACTTACCCGTGAAACTTACCCGTAAAACCTTGACCCGTGAAACTTACCAGTGAAACCTAGACCCGTGAAACGTCACCCGTGAAACTTACCCGTGAAACTTACCCGTGAAACCTTGACCCGTGAAACTTACCAGTGAAACCTAGACCCGTGAAACGTCACCCGTGAAACTTACCCGTGAAACTTACACGTGAAACTTACCCGTGAAACCTTGACCCGTGAAACTTACCAGTGAAAAATAGACCCGTGAAACGTCACCCGTGAAACTTACCCGTGAAACTTACCCGTGAAACCTTGACCCGTGAAACTTACCAGTAAAACCTAGACCCGTGAAACATCACCCGCGAAACATACCCGTGAAACTTACCCGTGAAACTTACCCGTGAAACCTTGACCCGTGAAACTTACCAGTGAAACCTAGACCCGTGAAACGTCACCCTTGAAACATACCCGTGAAACTTACCCGTGAAACTTACCCGTGAAACCTTGACCCGTGAAACTTACCAGTGAAACCTAGACCCGTGAAACGTCACCCGTGAAACTTACCCGTGAAACTTACCCGTGAAACTTACCCGTAAAACCTTGACCCGTGAAACTTACCAGTGAAACCTAGACCCGTGAAACGTCACCCGTGAAACTTACCCGTGAAACTTACCCGTGAAACCTTGACCCGTGAAACTTACCAGTGAAACCTAGACCCGTGAAACGTCACCCGTGAAACTTACCCGTGAAACTTACACGTGAAACTTACCCGTGAAACCTTGACCCGTGAAACTTACCAGTGAAAAATAGACCCGTGAAACGTCACCCGTGAAACTTACCCGTGAAACTTACCCGTGAAACCTTGACCCGTGAAACTTACCAGTAAAACCTAGACCCGTGAAACGTCACCCGCGAAACATACCCGTGAAACTTACCCGTGAAACTTACCCGTGAAACCTTGACCCGTGAAACTTACCAGTGAAACCTAGACCCGTGAAACGTCATCTGTAAAACATACCCGTAAAACTTACCCGTGAAACTTACCCGTGAAACCTTGACCCGTGAAACTTTCCAGTGAAACCTAGACCCGTGAAACGTCACCCGTGAAACATACCCGTGAAACTTACCCGTAAAACTTACCCTTGAAACCTTGACCCGTGAAACTTACCAGTGAAACCTAGACCCGTGAAACGTCACCCGTGAAACTTACCCGTGAAACTTACCCGTGAAACTTACCCGTGAAACCTTGACCCGTGAAACTTACCAGTGAAACCTAGACCCGTGAAACGTCACCCGTGAAACATACCCGTGAAACTTACCCGTGAAACTTACCCGTGAAACCTTGACCCGTGAAACTTACCAGTGAAACCTAGACCCGTGGAACGTCACCCGTGAAACATACCCGTGAAACTTACCCGTGAAACTTACCCGTGAAACCTTGACCCGTGAAACTTACCAGTGAAACCTAGACCCGTGAAACGTCACCCGTGAAACATACCCGTGAAACATACCCGTGAAACTTACCCGTGAAACTTACCCGTGAAACCTTGACCCGTGAAACTTACCAGTGAAACCTAGACCCGTGAAACGTCACCCGTGAAACATACCCGTGAAACTTACCCGTGAAACTTACCCGTGAAACTTACCCGTGAAACCTTGACCCGTGAAACTTACCACTGAAACCTAGACCCGTGAAACTTACCCGTGAAACCTTGACCCGTGAAACTTACCAGTGAAACCTAGACCCGTGAAACGTCACCTGTAAAACATACCCGTAAAACTTACCCGTGAAACTTACCCGTGAAACCTTGACCCGTGAAACTTTCCAGTGAAACCTAGACCCGTGAAACGTCACCCGTGAAACATACCCGTGAAACCTTGACCCGTGAAACTTACCAGTGAAACCTAGACCCGTGAAACGTCACCCGTGAAACTTACCCGTAAAACTTACCCGTGAAACTTACCCGTGAATCCTTGACTCGTGAAACTTACCAGTGAAACCTAGACCCGTGAAACGTCACCCGTGAAACATACCCGTGAAACTTACCCGTGAAACTTACCCGTAAAACCTTGACCCGTGAAACTTACCAGTGAAACCTAGACCCGTGAAACGTCACCCGTGAAACATACCCGTGAAACTTACCCGTGAAACTTACCCGTGAAACCTTGACCCGTGAAACTTACCAGTGAAACCTAGACCCGTGAAACGTCACCCGTGAAACATACCCGTAAAACTTACCCGTGAAACTTACCCGTGAAACCTTGACCCGTGAAACCTTGACCCGTGAAACTTACCAGTGAAACCTAGACCCGTGAAACGTCACCCGTGAAACATACCCGTGAAACTTACCCGTGAAACTTACCCGTGAAACCTTGACCCGTGAAACTTACCAGTGAAACCTAGACCCGTGAAACGTCACCCGTGAAACATACCCGTAAAACATACCCGTGAAACTTACCCGTAAAACTTACCCGTGAAACCTTGACCCGTTAAACTTACCAGTGAAACCTAGACCCGTGAAACGTCACCCGTGAAACATACCCGTGAAACTTACCCGTGAAACTTACCCGTGAAACCTTGACCCGTGAAACTTACCAGTGAAACCTAGACCCGTGAAACGTCACACGTAAAACGTCACCCGTGAAACTTACCCGTAAAACTTACCCGTGAAACTTACCCGTGAAACCTTGACTCGTGAAACTTACCAGTGAAACCTAGACCCGTGAAACGTCACCCGTGAAACTTACCCGTAAAACTTACCCGTGAAACTTACCCGTGAAACCTTGACTCGTGAAACTTACCAGTGAAACCTAGACCCGTGAAACGTCACCCGTGAAACATACCCGTAAAACTTACCCGTGAAATTTACCCGTAAAACCTTGACCCGTGAAACTTACCAGTGAAACCTAGACCCGTGAAACGTCACCCGTGAAACATACCCGTGAAACTTACCCGTGAAACTTACCCGTGAAACCTTGACCCGTGAAACTTACCAGTGAAACCTAGACCCGTGAAACGTCACCCGTGAAACATACCCGTGAAATTTACCCGTGAAACTTACCCGTGAAACTTACCCGTGAAACCTTGACCCGTGAAACTTACCAGTGAAACCTAGACCCGTAAAACGTCACCCGTGAAACATACCCGTGAAACTTACCCGTGAAACTTACCCGTGAAACCTTGACCCAAGAAACTTACCAGTGAAACCTAGACCCGTGAAACATCACCCATGAAACATACCCGTGAAACTTACCCGTGAAACTTACCCGTGAAACTTACCCGTGAAACCTTGACCCGTGAAACTTACCAGTGAAACCTAGACCCGTGAAATGTCACCTGTAAAACATACCCGTAAAACTTACCCGTGAAACTTACCCTTGAAACTTACCCGTGAAACCTTGACCCGTGAAACTTTCCAGTGAAACCTAGACCCGTGAAACGTCACCCGTGAAACATACCCGTGAAACTTACCCGTGAAACCTTGACCCGTGAAACTTACCAGTGAAACCTAGACCCGTGAAACGTCACCCGTGAAACTTACCCGTGAAACTTACCCGTGAAACCTTGACCCGTGAAACTTACCAGTGAAACCTAGACCCGTGAAACGTCACCCGTAAAACTTACCCGTGAAACTTACACGTGAAACTTACCCGTGAAACCTTGACCCGTGAAACTTACCAGTGAAAAATAGACCCGTGAAACGTCACCCGTGAAACTTACCCGTGAAACTTACCCGTGAAACCTTGACCCGTGAAACTTACCAGTGAAACCTAGACCCGTGAAACGTCACCCGCGAAACATACCCGTGAAACTTACCCGTGAAACTTACCCGTGAAACCTTGACCCGTGAAACTTACCAGTGAAACCTAGACCCGTGAAACGTCACCTGTAAAACATACCCGTAAAACTTACCCGTGAAACTTACCCGTGAAACCTTGACCCGTGAAACTTTCCAGTGAAACCTAGACCCGTGAAACGTCACCCGTGAAACATACCCGTGAAACTTACCCGTAAAACTTACCCTTGAAACCTTGACCCGTGAAACTTACCAGTGAAACCTAGACCCGTGAAACGTCACCCGTGAAACTTACCCGTGAAACCTTGACCCGTGAAACTTACCAGTGAAACCTAGACCCGTGAAACGTCACCCGTGAAACATACCCGTGAAACTTACCCGTGAAACTTACCCGTGAAACCTTGACCCGTGAAACTTACCAGTGAAACCTAGACCCGTGAAACGTCACCCGTGAAACATACCCGTGAAACTTACCCGTGAAACTTACCCGTGAAACCTTGACCCGTGAAACTTACCAGTGAAACCTAGACCCGTGAAACGTCACCCGTGAAACATACCCGTGAAACATACCCGTGAAACTTACCCGTGAATCCTTGACTCGTGAAACTTACCAGTGAAACCTAGACCCGTGAAACGTCACCCGTGAAACATACCCGTGAAACTTACCCGTGAAACTTACCCGTAAAACCTTGACCCGTGAAACTTACCAGTGAAACCTAGACCCGTGAAACGTCACCCGTGAAACATACCCGTGAAACTTACCCGTGAAACTAACCCGTGAAACCTTGACCCGTGAAACTTACCAGTGAACCCTAGACCCGTGAAACGTCACCCGTGAAACATACCCGTGAAACATACCCGTGAAACTTACCCGTGAAACCTTGACCCGTAAAACTTACCAGTGAAACCTAGTCCCGTGAAACGTCACCCGTGAAACATACCCGTGAAACTTACCCGTGAAACTTACCCGTGAAACCTTGACCCGTGAAACTTACCAGTGAAACCTAGACCCGTGAAACGTCACCCGTGAAACATACCCGTGAAACATACCCGTGAAACTTACCCGTGAAACTTACCCGTGAAACCTTGACCCGTGAAACTTACCAGTGAAACCTAGACCCGTGAAACGTCACCCGTGAAACATACCCGTGAAACTTACCCGTGAAACTTACCCGTGAAACTTACCCGTGAAACTTACCCGTGAAACCTTGACCCGTGAAACTTTCCAGTGAAACCTAGACCCGTGAAACGTCACCCGTGAAACATACCCGTGAAACTTACCCGTGAAACCTTGACCCGTGAAACTTACCAGTGAAACCTAGACCCGTGAAACGTCACCCGTGAAACTTACCCGTAAAACTTACCCGTGAAACTTACCCGTGAATCCTTGACTCGTGAAACTTACCAGTGAAACCTAGACCCGTGAAACGTCACCCGTGAAACATACCCGTGAAACTTACCCGTGAAACTTACCCGTAAGACCTTGACCCGTGAAACTTACCAGTGAAACCTAGACCCGTGAAACGTCACCCGTGAAACATACCCGTGAAACTTACCCGTGAAACTTACCCGTGAAACCTTGACCCGTGAAACTTACCAGTGAAACCTAGACCCGTGAAACATACCCGTAAAACTTACCCGTGAAACTTACCCGTGAAACCTTGACCCGTGAAACCTTGACCCGTGAAACTTACCAGTGAAACCTAGACCCGTGAAACGTCACCCGTGAAACATACCCGTGAAACTTACCCGTGAAACTTACCCGTGAAACCTTGACCCGTGAAACTTACCAGTGAAACCTAGACCCGTGAAACGTCACCCGTGAAACATACCCGTAAAACATACCCGTGAAACTTACCCGTAAAACTTACCCGTGAAACCTTGACCCGTTAAACTTACCAGTGAAACCTAGACCCGTGAAACGTCACCCGTGAAACATACCCGTGAAACTTACCCGTGAAACTTACCCGTGAAACCTTGACCCGTGAAACTTACCAGTGAAACCTAGACCCGTGAAACGTCACCCGTGAAACATACCCGTGAAACTTACCCGTGAAACTTACCCGTGAAACCTTGACCCGTGAAACTTACCAGTGAAACCTAGACCCGTGAAACGTCACCCGTAAAACGTCACCCGTGAAACTTACCCGTAAAACTTACCCGTGAAACTTACCCGTGAAACCTTGACTCGTGAAACTTACCAGTGAAACCTAGACCCGTGAAACTTACCCGTAAAACTTACCCGTGAAACTTACCCGTGAAACCTTGACTCGTGAAACTTACCAGTGAAACCTAGACCCGTGAAACGTCACCCGTGAAACATACCCGTGAAACTTACCCGTGAAATTTACCCGTAAAACCTTGACCCGTGAAACTTACCAGTGAAACCTAGACCCGTGAAACGTCACCCGTGAAACATACCCGTGAAACTTACCCGTGAAACTTACCCGTGAAACCTTGACCCGTGAAACTTACCAGTGAAACCTAGACCCGTGAAACGTCACCCGTGAAACATACCCGTGAAACTTACCCGTGAAACTTACCCGTGAAACCTTGACCCGTGAAACTTACCAGTGAAACCTAGACCCGTGAAACGTCACCCGTGAAACATACCCGTGAAACTTACCCGTGAAACTTACCCGTGAAACTTACCCGTGAAACCTTGACCCGTGAAACTTACCAGTGAAACCTAGACCCGTAAAACGTCACCCGTGAAACATACCCGTGAAACTTACCCGTGAAACTTACCCGTGAAACCTTGACCCGCGAAACTTACCAGTGAAACCTAGACCCGTGAAACATCACCCATGAAACATACCCGTGAAACTTACCCGTGAAACTTACCCGTGAAACTTACCCGTGAAACCTTGACCCGTGAAACTTACCAGTGAAACCTAGACCCGTGAAATGTCACCTGTAAAACATACCCGTAAAACTTACCCGTGAAACTTACCCTTGAAACTTACCCGTGAAACCTTGACCCGTGAAACTTTCCAGTGAAACCTAGACCCGTGAAACGTCACCCGTGAAACATACCCGTGAAACTTACCCGTGAAACCTTGACCCGTGAAACTTACCAGTGAAACCTAGACCCGTGAAACGTCACCCGTGAAACTTACCCGTGAAACTTACCCGTGAAACCTTGACCCGTGAAACTTACCAGTGAAACCTAGACCCGTGAAACGTCACCCATGAAACTTACCCGTGAAACTTACCCGTAAAACTTACCCGTGAAACTTACCCGTGAAACCTTGACCCGTGAAACTTACCAGTGAAACCTAGACCCGTGAAACGTCACCTGTAAAACATACCCGTAAAACTTACCCGTGAAACTTACCCTTGAAACTTACCCGTGAAACCTTGACCCGTGAAACTTTCCAGTGAAACCTAGACCCGTGAAACGTCACCCGTGAAACATACCCGTGAAACTTACCCGTGAAACTTACCCTTGAAACCTTGACCCGTGAAACTTACCAGTGAAACCTAGACCCGTGAAACGTCACCCGTGAAACGTCACCCGTGAAACTTACCCGTAAAACTTACCCGTGAAACCTTGACCCGTGAAACTTACCAGTGAAACCTAGACCCGTGAAACGTCACCCGTGAAACATACCCGTGAAACTTACCCGTGAAACTTACCCGTGAAACCTTGACCCGTGAAACTTTCCAGTGAAACCTAGACCCGTGAAACGTCACCCGTGAAACAAACCCGTGAAACTTACCCGTGAAACTTACCCGTGAAACCTTGACCCGTGAAACTTACCAGTGAAACCTAGACCCGTGAAACTTACCCGTAAAACCTTGACCCGTGAAACTTACCAGTGAAACCTAGACCCGTGAAACGTCACCCGTGAAACATACCCGTGAAACTTACCCGTGAAACTTACCCGTGAAACCTTGACCCGTGAAACTTACCAGTGAAACTTACCAGTGAAACCTAGACCCGTGAAACGTCACCCTTGAAACATACCCGTGAAACTTACCCGTGAAACTTACCCGTGAAACCTTGACCCGTGAAACTTACCAGTGAAACCTAGACCCGTGAAACGTCACCCGTGAAACTTACCCGTGAAACTTACCCGTGAAACCTTGACCCGTGAAACTTTCCAGTGAAACCTAGACCCGTGAAACGTCACCCGTGAAACAAACCCGTGAAACTTACCCGTGAAACTTACCCGTGAAACCTTGACCCGTGAAACTTACCAGTGAAACCTAGACCCGTGAAACTTACCCGTAAAACCTTGACCCGTGAAACTTACCAGTGAAACCTAGACCCGTGAAACGTCACCCGTGAAACATACCCGTGAAACTTACCCGTGAAACTTACCCGTGAAACTTACCCGTGAAACTTACCCGTGAAACCTTGACCCGTGAAACTTACCAGTGAAACCTAGACCCGTGAAACGTCACCCGTGAAACATACCCGTGAAACTTACCCGTGAAACTTACCCGTGAAACCTTGACCCGTGAAACTTACCAGTTAAACCAAGACCCGTGAAACGTCACCCGTGAAACATACCCGTGAAACTTACCCGTGAAACCTTGACCCGTGAAACTTACCAGTGAAACCTAGACCCGTGAAACGTCACCCTTGAAACATACCCGTGAAACTTACCCGTGAAACTTACCCGTGAAACCTTGACCCGTGAAACTTACCAGTGAAACCTAGACCCGTGAAACGTCACCCGTGAAACTTACCCGTGAAACTTACCCGTGAAACCTTGACCCGTGAAACTTACCAGTGAAACCTAGACCCGTGAAACGTCACCCGTGAAACTTACCCGTGAAACTTACCCGTGAAACCTTGACCCGTGAAACTTACCAGTGAAACCTAGACCCGTGAAACGTCACCCTTGAAACTTACCCGTGAAACTTACACGTGAAACTTACCAGTGAAACCTAGACCCGTGAAACGTCACCCGTGAAACATACCCGTGAAACTTACCCGTGAAACTTACCCGTGAAACTTACCCGTGAAACCTTGACCCGTGAAACTTACCAGTGAAACCTAGACCCGTGAAACGTCACCCGTGAAACATACCCGTGAAACTTACCCGTGAAACTTACCCGTGAAACCTTGACCCGCGAAACTTACCAGTGAAACCTAGACCCGTGAAACATCACCCATGAAACATACCCGTGAAACTTACCCGTGAAACTTACCCGTGAAACTTACCCGTGAAACCTTGACCCGTGAAACTTACCAGTGAAACCTAGACCCGTGAAATGTCACCTGTAAAACATACCCGTAAAACTTACCCGTGAAACTTACCCTTGAAACTTACCCGTGAAACCTTGACCCGTGAAACTTTCCAGTGAAACCTAGACCCGTGAAACGTCACCCGTGAAACATACCCGTGAAACTTACCCGTGAAACCTTGACCCGTGAAACTTACCAGTGAAACCTAGACCCGTGAAACGTCACCCGTGAAACTTACCCGTGAAACTTACCCGTGAAACCTTGACCCGTGAAACTTACCAGTGAAACCTAGACCCGTGAAACGTCACCCATGAAACTTACCCGTGAAACTTACCCGTGAAACTTACCCGTGAAACTTACCTGTGAAACCTTGACCCGTGAAACTTACCAGTGAAACCTAGACCCGTGAAACGTCACCTGTAAAACATACCCGTAAAACTTACCCGTGAAACTTACCCTTGAAACTTACCCGTGAAACCTTGACCCGTGAAACTTTCCAGTGAAACCTAGACCCGTGAAACGTCACCCGTGAAACATACCCGTGAAACTTACCCGTGAAACTTACCCGTGAAACCTTGACCCGTGAAACTTACCAGTGAAACCTAGACCCGTGAAACGTCACCCGTGAAACTTACCCGTGAAACTTACCCGTGAAACCTTGACCCGTGAAACTTACCAGTGAAACCTAGACCCGTGAAACGTCACCCTTGAAACTTACCCGTGAAACTTACACGTGAAACTTACCAGTGAAACCTAGACCCGTGAAACGTCACCCGTGAAACATACCCGTGAAACTTACCCGTGAAACTTACCCGTGAAACTTACCCGTGAAACCTTGACCCGTGAAACTTACCAGTGAAACCTAGACCCGTGAAACGTCACCCGTGAAACATACCCGTGAAACTTACCCGTGAAACTTACCCGTGAAACCTTGACCCGCGAAACTTACCAGTGAAACCTAGACCCGTGAAACATCACCCATGAAACATACCCGTGAAACTTACCCGTGAAACTTACCCGTGAAACTTACCCGTGAAACCTTGACCCGTGAAACTTACCAGTGAAACCTAGACCCGTGAAATGTCACCTGTAAAACATACCCGTAAAACTTACCCGTGAAACTTACCCTTGAAACTTACCCGTGAAACCTTGACCCGTGAAACTTTCCAGTGAAACCTAGACCCGTGAAACGTCACCCGTGAAACATACCCGTGAAACTTACCCGTGAAACCTTGACCCGTGAAACTTACCAGTGAAACCTAGACCCGTGAAACGTCACCCGTGAAACTTACCCGTGAAACTTACCCGTGAAACCTTGACCCGTGAAACTTACCAGTGAAACCTAGACCCGTGAAACGTCACCCATGAAACTTACCCGTGAAACTTACCCGTGAAACTTACCCGTGAAACTTACCTGTGAAACCTTGACCCGTGAAACTTACCAGTGAAACCTAGACCCGTGAAACGTCACCTGTAAAACATACCCGTAAAACTTACCCGTGAAACTTACCCTTGAAACTTACCCGTGAAACCTTGACCCGTGAAACTTTCCAGTGAAACCTAGACCCGTGAAACGTCACCCGTGAAACATACCCGTGAAACTTACCCGTAAAACTTACCCTTGAAACCTTGACCCGTGAAACTTACCAGTGAAACCTAGACCCGTGAAACGTCACCCGTGAAACGTCACCCGTGAAACGTCACCCGTGAAACTTACCCGTAAAACTTACCCGTGAAACCTTGACCCGTGAAACTTACCAGTGAAACCTAGACCCGTGAAACGTCACCCGTGAAACATACCTGTGAAACTTACCCGTGAAACTTACCCGTGAAACTTACCCGTGAAACCTTGACCCGTGAAACTTTCCAGTGAAACCTAGACCCGTGAAACGTCACCCGTGAAACGTCACCCGTGAAACAAACCCGTGAAACTTACCCGTGAAACTTACCCGTGAAACCTTGACCCGTGAAACTTACCAGTGAAACCTAGACCCGTGAAACTTACCCGTAAAACCTTGACCCGTGAAACTTACCAGTGAAACCTAGACCCGTGAAACGTCACCCGTGAAACATACCCGTGAAACTTACCCGTGAAACTTACCCGTGAAACCTTGACCCGTGAAACTTACCAGTGAAACCTAGACCCGTGAAACGTCACCCTTGAAACATACCCGTGAAACTTACCCGTGAAACTTACCCGTGAAACCTTGACCCGTGAAACTTACCAGTGAAACCTAGACCCGTGAAACGTCACCCGTGAAACTTACCCGTGAAACTTACCCGTGAAACCTTGACCCGTGAAACTTACCAGTGAAACCTAGACCCGTGAAACGTCACCCGTGAAACTTACCCGAAAAACTTACCCGTGAAACTTACCCGTGAATCCTTGACTCGTGAAACTTACCAGTGAAACCTAGACCCGTGAAACGTCACCCGTGAAACATACCCGTGAAACTTACCCGTGAAACTTACCCGTAAAACCTTGACCCGTGAAACTTACCAATGAAACCTAGACCCGTGAAACGTCACCCGTGAAACATACCCGTGAAACTTACCCGTGAAACTTACCCGTGAAACCTTGACCCGTGAAACTTACCAGTGAAACCTAGACCCGTGAAACGTCACCCGTGAAACATACCCGTGAAACTTACCCGTGAAACTTACCCGTGAAACCTTGACCCGTGAAACTTACCAGTGAAACCTAGACCCGTGAAACGTCACCCGTGAAACATACCCGTGAAACTTACCCGTGAAACTTACCCGTGAAACCTTGACCCGTGAAACTTACCAGTGAAACCTAGACCCGTGAAACGTCACCCGTGAAACATACCCGTAAAACATACCCGTGAAACTTACTCGTAAAACTTACCCGTGAAACCTTGACCCGTTAAACTTACCAGTGAAACCTAGACCCGTGAAACGTCACCCGTGAAACATACCCGTTAAACTTACCCGTGAAACTTACCCGTGAAACTTACCCGTGAAACCTTGACCCGTGAAACTTACCAGTGAAACCTAGACCCGTGAAACGTCACCCGTGAAACATACCCGTGAAACTTACCCGTGAAACTTACCCGTGAAACCTTGACCCGTGAAACTTACCAGTGAAACCTAGACCCGTGAAACGTCACCCGTAAAACGTCACCCGTGAAACTTACCCGTAAAACTTACCCGTGAAACTTACCCGTGAAACCTTGACTCGTGAAACTTACCAGTGAAACCTAGACCCGTGAAACGTCACCCGTGAAACTTACACGTGAAACTTACCCGTGAAACCTTGACCCGTGAAACTTACCAGTGAAACCTAGACCCGTGAAACATCACTAATGAAACATACCCGTGAAACTTACCCGTGAAACTTACCCGTGAAACTTACCCGTTAAACCTTGACCCGTGAAACTTACCAGTGAAACCTAGACCCGTGAAATGTCACCTGTAAAACATACCCGTAAAACTTACCCGTGAAACTTACCCTTGAAACTTACCCGTGAAACCTTGACCCGTGAAACTTTCCAGTGAAACCTAGACCCGTGAAACGTCACCCGTGAAACATACCCGTGAAACTTACCCGTGAAACCTTGACCCGTGAAACTTACCAGTGAAACCTAGACCCGTGAAACGTCACCCGTGAAACTTACCCGTGAAACTTACCCGTGAAACCTTGACCCGTGAAACTTACCAGTGAAACCTAGACCCGTGAAACGTCACCCATGAAACTTACCCGTGAAACTTACCCGTGAAACTTACCCGTGAAACCTTGACCCGTGAAACTTACCAGTGAAACCTAGACCCGTGAAACGTCACCCGTGAAACTTACCCGTGAAACTTACCCGTGAAACTTACCCGTGAAACTTACCCGTGAAACCTTGACCCGTGAAACTTACCAGTGAAACCTAGACCCGTGAAACGTCACCCGTGAAACTTACACGTGAAACTTACCCGTGAAACCTTGACCCGTGAAACTTACCAGTGAAAAATAGACCGGTGAAACGTCACCCGTGAAACTTATGCGTGAAACTTACCCGTGAAACTTACCCGTGAAACCTTGACCCGTGAAACTTACCAGTGAAACCTAGACCCGTGAAACGTCACCCGTGAAACATACCCGTGAAACTTACCCGTGAAACTTACCCGTGAAACCTTGACCCGTGAAACTTACCAGTGAAATCTAGACCCGTGAAACGTCACCCGTGAAACATACCCGTGAAACTTACCCGTGAAACTTACCCGTGAAACCTTGACCCGTGAAACTTACCAGTGAAACCTAGACCCGGGAAACGTCACCCGTGAAACATACCCGTGAAACTTACCCGTGAAACTTACCCGTGAAACCTTGACCCGTGAAACTTACCAGTGAAACCTAGACCCGTGAAACGTCACCTGTAAAACATACCCGTAAAACTTACCCGTGAAACTTACCCGTGAAACCTTTACCCGTGAAACTTACCAGTGAAACCTAGACCCGTGAAACATCACCCATGAAACATACCCGTGAAACTTACCCGTGAAACTTACCCGTGAAACCTTGACCCGTGAAACTTACCAGTGAAACCTAGACCCGTTAAACGTCACCTGTGAAACATACTTGTAAAACTTACCCGTGAAACTTACCCGTGAAACCTTGACCCGTGAAACTTTCCAGTAAAACCTAGACCCGTGAAACGTCACCCGTGAAACATACCCGTAAAACATACCCGTGAAACTTACCCGTGAAACTTACCCGTGAAACCTTGACCCGTGAAACTTACCAGTGAAACCTAGACCCGTGAAACGTCACCTGTAAAACATACCCGTAAAACTTACCCGTGAAACTTACCCTTGAAACTTACCCGTGAAACCTTGACCCGTGAAACTTTCCAGTGAAACCTAGACCCGTGAAACGTCACCCGTGAAACATACCCGTGAAACTTACCCGTGAAACTTACCCGTGAAACCTTGACCCGTGAAACTTACCAGTGAAACCTAGACCCGTGAAACGTCACCCGTGAAACGTCACCCGTGAAACTTACCCGTAAAACTTACCCGTGAAACCTTGACCCGTGAAACTTACCAGTGAAACCTAGACCCGTGAAACGTCACCCGTGAAACATACCCGTGAAACTTACCCGTGAAACCTTGACCCGTGAAACTTTCCAGTGAAACCTAGACCCGTGAAACGTCACCCGTGAAACAAACCCGTGAAACTTACCCGTGAAACTTACCCGTGAAACCTTGACCCGTGAAACTTACCAGTGAAACCTAGACCCGTGAAACGTCACCCGTGAAACATACCCGTAAAACTTACCCGTGAAACTTACCCGTGAAACCTTGACCCGTGAAACCTTGACCCGTGAAACTTACCAGTGAAACCTAGACCCGTGAAACGTCACCCGTGAAACATACCCGTGAAACTTACCCGTGAAACTTACCCGTGAAACCTTGACCCGTGAAACTTACCAGTGAAACCTAGACCCGTGAAACGTCACCCGTGAAACATACCCGTAAAACATACCCGTGAAACTTATCCGTAAAACTTACCCGTGAAACCTTGACCCGTTAAACTTACCAGTGAAACCTAGACCCGTGAAACGTCACCCGTGAAACATACCCGTGAAACTTACCCGTGAAACTTACCCGTGAAACCTTGACCCGTGAAACTTACCAGTGAAACCTAGACCCGTGAAACGTCACCTGTAAAACATACCCGTAAAACTTACCCGTGAAACTTACCCGTGAAACCTTGACCAGTGAAACTTTCCAGTGAAACCTAGACCCGTGAAACGTCACCCGTGAAACATACCCGTGAAACTTACCCGTGAAACCTTGACCCGTGAAACATACCCGTGAAACATACCCGTGAAACTTACCCGTGAAACTTACCCGTGAAACCTTGACCCGTGAAACTTACCAGTGAAACCTAGACCCGTGAAACGTCACCCGTGAAACATACCCGTGAAACTTACCAGTGAAACCTAGACCCGTGAAACGTCACCTGTAAAACATACCCGTAAAACTTACCCGTGAAACTTACCCGTGAAACCTTGACCCGTGAAACTTTCCAGTGAAACCTAGACCCGTGAAACGTCACCCGTGAAACATACCCGTGAAACTTACCCGTGAAACTTACCCGTGAAACCTTGACCCGTGAAAATAACCAGTGAAACCTAGACTTGTGTAACATCACCCATGAAACATACCCGTGAAACTTACCCGTAAAACCTTGACCCGTGAAACTTACCAGTGAAACCTAGACCCGTGAAACGTCACCTGTAAAACATACCCGTAAAACTTACCCGTGAAACTTACCCGTGAAACTTACCCGTGAAACCTTGACCCGTGAAACTTACCAGTGAAACCTAGACCCGTGAAACGTCACCCGTGAAACATACCCGTGAAACTTACCCGTGAAACCTTGACCCGTGAAACTTACCAGTGAAACCTAGACCCGTGAAACTTACCCGTAAAACCTTGACCCGTGAAACTTACCAGTGAAACCTAGACCCGTGAAACGTCACCCGTGAAACGTCACCCGTGAAACTTACCCGTGAAACTTACCCGTAAAACCTTGACCCGTGAAACTTACCAGTGAAACCTAGACCCGTGAAACGTCACCCGTGAAACATACCCGTGAAACTTACCCGTGAAACTTACCCGTGAAACCTTGACCCGTGAAACTTACCAGTGAAACCTAGACCCGTGAAACGTCACCCGTGAAACATACCCGTGAAACTTACCCGTGAAACTTACCCGTAAAACCTTGACCCGAGAAACTTACCAGTGAAACCTAGACCCGTGAAACGTCACCCGTGAAACATACCCGTGAAACTTACCCGTGAAACTTACCCGTGAAACATTGACCCGTGAAACTAACCAGTGAAACCTAGACCCGTGAAACGTCACCCGTGAAACATACCCGTGAAACTTACCCGTGAAACCTTGACCCGTGAAACTTACCAGTGAAACCTAGACCCGTGAAACGTCACCCGTGAAACATACCCGTGAAACTTACCCGTGAAACCTTGACCCGTGAAACTTACCAGTGAAACCTAGACCCGTGAAACGTCACCCGTGAAACATACCCGTGAAACTTACCCGTGAAACTTACCCGTGAAACCTTGACCCGTGAAACTTACCAGTGAAACCTAGACCCGTGAAACGTCACCCGTGAAACATACCCGTGAAACTTACCCGTGAAACTTACCCGTGAAACCTTGACCCGTGAAACTTTCCAGTGAAACCTAGACCCGTGAAACGTCACCCGTGAAACAAACCCGTGAAACTTACCCGTGAAACTTACCCGTGAAACCTTGACCCGTGAAACTTACCAGTGAATCCTAGACCCGTGAAACTTACCCGTTAAACCTTGACCCGTGAAACTTACCAGTGAAACCTATACCCGTGAAACGTCACCCGTGAAACATACCCGTGAAACTTACCAGTGAAACCTAGACCCGTGAAACGTCACCCGTGAAACATACCCGTGAAACTTACCCGTGAAACCTTGACCCGTGAAACATACCCGTGAAACATACCCGTGAAACTTACCCGTGAAACTTACCCGTGAAACCTTGACCCGTGAAACTTACCAGTGAAACCTAGACCCGTGAAACGTCACCCGTGAAACATACCCGTGAAACTTACCAGTGAAACCTAGACCCGTGAAACGTCACCTGTAAAACATACCCGTAAAACTTACCCGTGAAACTTACCCGTGAAACCTTGACCCGTGAAACTTTCCAGTGAAACCTAGACCCGTGAAACGTCACCCGTGAAACATACCCGTGAAACTTACCCGTGAAACTTACCCGTGAAACCTTGACCCGTGAAAATAACCAGTGAAACCTAGACTTGTGTAACATCACCCATGAAACATACCCGTGAAACTTACCCGTAAAACATTGACCCGTGAAACTTACCAGTGAAACCTAGACCCGTGAAACGTCACCTGTAAAACATACCCGTAAAACTTACCCGTGAAACTTACCCGTGAAACCTTTACCCGTGAAACTTACCAGTGAAACCTAGACCCGTGAAACATCACCCATGAAACATACCCGTGAAACTTACCCGTGAAACTTACCCGTGAAACCTTGACCCGTGAAACTTACCAGTGAAACCTAGACCCGTTAAACGTCACCTGTGAAACATACTTGTAAAACTTACCCGTGAAACTTACCCGTGAAACCTTGACCCGTGAAACTTTCCAGTAAAACCTAGACCCGTGAAACGTCACCCGTGAAACATACCCGTGAAACTTACCCGTGAAACTTACCCGTGAAACCTTGACCCGCGAAACTTACCAGTGAAACCTAGACCCGTGAAACATCACCCATGAAACATACCCGTGAAACTTACCCGTGAAACTTACCCGTGAAACTTACCCGTGAAACCTTGACCCGTGAAACTTACCAGTGAAACCTAGACCCGTGAAACGTCACCTGTAAAACATACCCGTAAAACTTACCCGTGAAACTTACCCTTGAAACTTACCCGTGAAACCTTGACCCGTGAAACTTTCCAGTGAAACCTAGACCCGTGAAACGTCACCCGTGAAACATACCCGTGAAACTTACCCGTGAAACTTACCCGTGAAACCTTGACCCGTGAAACTTACCAGTGAAACCTAGACCCGTGAAACGTCACCCGTGAAACGTCACCCGTGAAACTTACCCGTAAAACTTACCCGTGAAACCTTGACCCGTGAAACTTACCAGTGAAACCTAGACCCGTGAAACGTCACCCGTGAAACATACCCGTGAAACTTACCCGTGAAACCTTGACCCGTGAAACTTTCCAGTGAAACCTAGACCCGTGAAACGTCACCCGTGAAACAAACCCGTGAAACTTACCCGTGAAACTTACCCGTGAAACCTTGACCCGTGAAACTTACCAGTGAAACCTAGACCCGTGAAACGTCACCCGTGAAACATACCCGTAAAACTTACCCGTGAAACTTACCCGTGAAACCTTGACCCGTGAAACCTTGACCCGTGAAACTTACCAGTGAAACCTAGACCCGTGAAACGTCACCCGTGAAACATACCCGTGAAACTTACCCGTGAAACTTACCCGTGAAACCTTGACCCGTGAAACTTACCAGTGAAACCTAGACCCGTGAAACGTCACCCGTGAAACATACCCGTAAAACATACCCGTGAAACTTATCCGTAAAACTTACCCGTGAAACCTTGACCCGTTAAACTTACCAGTGAAACCTAGACCCGTGAAACGTCACCCGTGAAACATACCCGTGAAACTTACCCGTGAAACTTACCCGTGAAACCTTGACCCGTGAAACTTACCAGTGAAACCTAGACCCGTGAAACGTCACCTGTAAAACATACCCGTAAAACTTACCCGTGAAACTTACCCGTGAAACCTTGACCAGTGAAACTTTCCAGTGAAACCTAGACCCGTGAAACGTCACCCGTGAAACATACCCGTGAAACTTACCCGTGAAACCTTGACCCGTGAAACATACCCGTGAAACATACCCGTGAAACTTACCCGTGAAACTTACCCGTGAAACCTTGACCCGTGAAACTTACCAGTGAAACCTAGACCCGTGAAACGTCACCCGTGAAACATACCCGTGAAACTTACCAGTGAAACCTAGACCCGTGAAACGTCACCTGTAAAACATACCCGTAAAACTTACCCGTGAAACTTACCCGTGAAACCTTGACCCGTGAAACTTTCCAGTGAAACCTAGACCCGTGAAACGTCACCCGTGAAACATACCCGTGAAACTTACCCGTGAAACTTACCCGTGAAACCTTGACCCGTGAAAATAACCAGTGAAACCTAGACTTGTGTAACATCACCCATGAAACATACCCGTGAAACTTACCCGTAAAACCTTGACCCGTGAAACTTACCAGTGAAACCTAGACCCGTGAAACGTCACCTGTAAAACATACCCGTAAAACTTACCCGTGAAACTTACCCGTGAAACTTACCCGTGAAACCTTGACCCGTGAAACTTACCAGTGAAACCTAGACCCGTGAAACGTCACCCGTGAAACATACCCGTGAAACTTACCCGTGAAACCTTGACCCGTGAAACTTACCAGTGAAACCTAGACCCGTGAAACTTACCCGTAAAACCTTGACCCGTGAAACTTACCAGTGAAACCTAGACCCGTGAAACGTCACCCGTGAAACGTCACCCGTGAAACTTACCCGTGAAACTTACCCGTAAAACCTTGACCCGTGAAACTTACCAGTGAAACCTAGACCCGTGAAACGTCACCCGTGAAACATACCCGTGAAACTTACCCGTGAAACTTACCCGTGAAACCTTGACCCGTGAAACTTACCAGTGAAACCTAGACCCGTGAAACGTCACCCGTGAAACATACCCGTGAAACTTACCCGTGAAACTTACCCGTAAAACCTTGACCCGAGAAACTTACCAGTGAAACCTAGACCCGTGAAACGTCACCCGTGAAACATACCCGTGAAACTTACCCGTGAAACTTACCCGTGAAACATTGACCCGTGAAACTAACCAGTGAAACCTAGACCCGTGAAACGTCACCCGTGAAACATACCCGTGAAACTTACCCGTGAAACCTTGACCCGTGAAACTTACCAGTGAAACCTAGACCCGTGAAACGTCACCCGTGAAACATACCCGTGAAACTTACCCGTGAAACCTTGACCCGTGAAACTTACCAGTGAAACCTAGACCCGTGAAACGTCACCCGTGAAACATACCCGTGAAACTTACCCGTGAAACTTACCCGTGAAACCTTGACCCGTGAAACTTACCAGTGAAACCTAGACCCGTGAAACGTCACCCGTGAAACATACCCGTGAAACTTACCCGTGAAACTTACCCGTGAAACCTTGACCCGTGAAACTTTCCAGTGAAACCTAGACCCGTGAAACGTCACCCGTGAAACAAACCCGTGAAACTTACCCGTGAAACTTACCCGTGAAACCTTGACCCGTGAAACTTACCAGTGAAACCTAGACCCGTGAAACTTACCCGTTAAACCTTGACCCGTGAAACTTACCAGTGAAACCTATACCCGTGAAACGTCACCCGTGAAACATACCCGTGAAACTTACCAGTGAAACCTAGACCCGTGAAACGTCACCCGTGAAACATACCCGTGAAACTTACCCGTGAAACCTTGACCCGTGAAACATACCCGTGAAACATACCCGTGAAACTTACCCGTGAAACTTACCCGTGAAACCTTGACCCGTGAAACTTACCAGTGAAACCTAGACCCGTGAAACGTCACCCGTGAAACATACCCGTGAAACTTACCAGTGAAACCTAGACCCGTGAAACGTCACCTGTAAAACATACCCGTAAAACTTACCCGTGAAACTTACCCGTGAAACCTTGACCCGTGAAACTTTCCAGTGAAACCTAGACCCGTGAAACGTCACCCGTGAAACATACCCGTGAAACTTACCCGTGAAACTTACCCGTGAAACCTTGACCCGTGAAAATAACCAGTGAAACCTAGACTTGTGTAACATCACCCATGAAACATACCCGTGAAACTTACCCGTAAAACCTTGACCCGTGAAACTTACCAGTGAAACCTAGACCCGTGAAACGTCACCTGTAAAACATACCCGTAAAACTTACCCGTGAAACTTACCCGTGAAACCTTTACCCGTGAAACTTACCAGTGAAACCTAGACCCGTGAAACATCACCCATGAAACATACCCGTGAAACTTACCCGTGAAACTTACCCGTGAAACCTTGACCCGTGAAACTTACCAGTGAAACCTAGACCCGTTAAACGTCACCTGTGAAACATACTTGTAAAACTTACCCGTGAAACTTACCCGTGAAACCTTGACCCGTGAAACTTTCCAGTAAAACCTAGACCCGTGAAACGTCACCCGTGAAACATACCCGTGAAACTTACCCGTGAAACTTACCCGTGAAACCTTGACCCGCGAAACTTACCAGTGAAACCTACACCCGTGAAACATCACCCATGAAACATACCCGTGAAACTTACCCTTGAAACTTACCCGTGAAACTTACCCGTGAAACCTTGACCCGTGAAACTTACCAGTGAAACCTAGACCCGTGAAACGTCACCTGTAAAACATACCCGTAAAACTTACCCGTGAAACTTACCCTTGAAACTTACCCGTGAAACCTTGACCCGTGAAACTTTCCAGTGAAACCTAGACCCGTGAAACGTCACCCGTGAAACATACCCGTGAAACTTACCCGTGAAACTTACCCGTGAAACCTTGACCCGTGAAACTTACCAGTGAAACCTAGACCCGTGAAACGTCACCCGTGAAACGTCACCCGTGAAACTTACCCGTAAAACTTACCCGTGAAACCTTGACCCGTGAAACTTACCAGTGAAACCTAGACCCGTGAAACGTCACCCGTGAAACATACCCGTGAAACTTACCCGTGAAACCTTGACCCGTGAAACTTTCCAGTGAAACCTAGACCCGTGAAACGTCACCCGTGAAACAAACCCGTGAAACTTACCCGTGAAACTTACCCGTGAAACCTTGACCCGTGAAACTTACCAGTGAAACCTAGACCCGTGAAACGTCACCCGTGAAACATACCCGTAAAACTTACCCGTGAAACTTACCCGTGAAACCTTGACCCGTGAAACTTACCAGTGAAACCTAGACCCGTGAAACGTCACCCGTGAAACATACCCGTAAAACATACCCGTGAAACTTATCCGTAAAACTTACCCGTGAAACCTTGACCCGTTAAACTTACCAGTGAAACCTAGACCCGTGAAACGTCACCCGTGAAACATACCCGTGAAACTTACCCGTGAAACTTACCCGTGAAACCTTGACCCGTGAAACTTACCAGTGAAACCTAGACCCGTGAAACGTCACCTGTAAAACATACCCGTAAAACTTACCCGTGAAACTTACCCGTGAAACCTTGACCAGTGAAACTTTCCAGTGAAACCTAGACCCGTGAAACGTCACCCGTGAAACATACCCGTGAAACTTACCCGTGAAACCTTGACCCGTGAAACATACCCGTGAAACATACCCGTGAAACTTACCCGTGAAACTTACCCGTGAAACCTTGACCCGTGAAACTTACCAGTGAAACCTAGACCCGTGAAACGTCACCCGTGAAACATACCCGTGAAACTTACCAGTGAAACCTAGACCCGTGAAACGTCACCTGTAAAACATACCCGTAAAACTTACCCGTGAAACTTACCCGTGAAACCTTGACCCGTGAAACTTTCCAGTGAAACCTAGACCCGTGAAACGTCACCCGTGAAACATACCCGTGAAACTTACCCGTGAAACTTACCCGTGAAACCTTGACCCGTGAAAATAACCAGTGAAACCTAGACTTGTGTAACATCACCCATGAAACATACCCGTGAAACTTACCCGTAAAACCTTGACCCGTGAAACTTACCAGTGAAACCTAGACCCGTGAAACGTCACCTGTAAAACATACCCGTAAAACTTACCCGTGAAACTTACCCGTGAAACTTACCCGTGAAACCTTGACCCGTGAAACTTACCAGTGAAACCTAGACCCGTGAAACGTCACCCGTGAAACATACCCGTGAAACTTACCCGTGAAACCTTGACCCGTGAAACTTACCAGTGAAACCTAGACCCGTGAAACTTACCCGTAAAACCTTGACCCGTGAAACTTACCAGTGAAACCTAGACCCGTGAAACGTCACCCGTGAAACGTCACCCGTGAAACTTACCCGTGAAACTTACCCGTAAAACCTTGACCCGTGAAACTTACCAGTGAAACCTAGACCCGTGAAACGTCACCCGTGAAACATACCCGTGAAACTTACCCGTGAAACTTACCCGTGAAACCTTGACCCGTGAAACTTACCAGTGAAACCTAGACCCGTGAAACGTCACCCGTGAAACATACCCGTGAAACTTACCCGTGAAACTTACCCGTAAAACCTTGACCCGAGAAACTTACCAGTGAAACCTAGACCCGTGAAACGTCACCCGTGAAACATACCCGTGAAACTTACCCGTGAAACTTACCCGTGAAACATTGACCCGTGAAACTAACCAGTGAAACCTAGACCCGTGAAACGTCACCCGTGAAACATACCCGTGAAACTTACCCGTGAAACCTTGACCCGTGAAACTTACCAGTGAAACCTAGACCCGTGAAACGTCACCCGTGAAACATACCCGTGAAACTTACCCGTGAAACCTTGACCCGTGAAACTTACCAGTGAAACCTAGACCCGTGAAACGTCACCCGTGAAACATACCCGTGAAACTTACCCGTGAAACTTACCCGTGAAACTTACCCGTGAAACCTTGACCCGTGAAACTTACCAGTGAAACCTAGACCCGTGAAACGTCACCCGTGAAACATACCCGTGAAACTTACCCGTGAAACTTACCCGTGAAACCTTGACCCGTGAAACTTTCCAGTGAAACCTAGACCCGTGAAACGTCACCCGTGAAACAAACCCGTGAAACTTACCCGTGAAACTTACCCGTGAAACCTTGACCCGTGAAACTTACCAGTGAAACCTAGACCCGTGAAACTTACCCGTTAAACCTTGACCCGTGAAACTTACCAGTGAAACCTATACCCGTGAAACGTCACCCGTGAAACATACCCGTGAAACTTACCAGTGAAACCTAGACCCGTGAAACGTCACCCGTGAAACATACCCGTGAAACTTACCCGTGAAACCTTGACCCGTGAAACATACCCGTGAAACATACCCGTGAAACTTACCCGTGAAACTTACCCGTGAAACCTTGACCCGTGAAACTTACCAGTGAAACCTAGACCCGTGAAACGTCACCCGTGAAACATACCCGTGAAACTTACCAGTGAAACCTAGACCCGTGAAACGTCACCTGTAAAACATACCCGTAAAACTTACCCGTGAAACTTACCCGTGAAACCTTGACCCGTGAAACTTTCCAGTGAAACCTAGACCCGTGAAACGTCACCCGTGAAACATACCCGTGAAACTTACCCGTGAAACTTACCCGTGAAACCTTGACCCGTGAAAATAACCAGTGAAACCTAGACTTGTGTAACATCACCCATGAAACATACCCGTGAAACTTACCCGTAAAACCTTGACCCGTGAAACTTACCAGTGAAACCTAGACCCGTGAAACGTCACCTGTAAAACATACCCGTAAAACTTACCCGTGAAACTTACCCGTGAAACTTACCCGTGAAACTTACCCGTGAAACCTTGACCCGTGAAACTTACCAGTGAAACCTAGACCCGTGAAACGTCACCCGTGAAACATACCCGTGAAACTTACCCGTGAAACCTTGACCCGTGAAACTTACCAGTGAAACCTAGACCCGTGAAACTTACCCGTAAAACCTTGACCCGTGAAACTTACCAGTGAAACCTAGACCCGTGAAACGTCACCCGTGAAACGTCACCCGTGAAACTTACCCGTGAAACTTACCCGTAAAACCTTGACCCGTGAAACTTACCAGTGAAACCTAGACCCGTGAAACGTCACCCGTGAAACATACCCGTGAAACTTACCCGTGAAACTTACCCGTGAAACCTTGACCCGTGAAACTTACCAGTGAAACCTAGACCCGTGAAACGTCACCCGTGAAACATACCCGTGAAACTTACCCGTGAAACTTACCCGTAAAACCTTGACCCGAGAAACTTACCAGTGAAACCTAGACCCGTGAAACGTCACCCGTGAAACATACCCGTGAAACTTACCCGTGAAACTTACCCGTGAAACATTGACCCGTGAAACTTACCAGTGAAACCTAGACCCGTGAAACGTCACCCGTGAAACATACCCGTGAAACTTACCCGTGAAACCTTGACCCGTGAAACTTACCAGTGAAACCTAGACCCGTGAAACGTCACCCGTGAAACATACCCGTGAAACTTACCCGTGAAACCTTGACCCGTGAAACTTACCAGTGAAACCAAGACCCGTGAAACGTCACCCGTGAAACATACCCGTGAAACTTACCCGTGAAACTTACCCGTGAAACCTTGACCCGTGAAACTTACCAGTGAAACCTAGACCCGTGAAACGTCACCCGTGAAACATACCCGTGAAACTTACCCGTGAAACTTACCCGTGAAACCTTGACCCGTGAAACTTTCCAGTGAAACCTAGACCCGTGAAACGTCACCCGTGAAACAAACCCGTGAAACTTACCCGTGAAACTTACCCGTGAAACCTTGACCCGTGAAACTTACCAGTGAAACCTAGACCCGTGAAACTTACCCGTAAAACCTTGACCCGTGAAACTTACCAGTGAAACCTATACCCGTGAAACGTCACCCGTGAAACTTACCCGTGAAACTTACCCGTAAAACCTTGACCCGTGAAACTTACCAGTGAAACCTAGACCCGTGAAACGTCACCCGTGAAACATACCCGTGAAACTTACCCGTGAAACTTACCCGTGAAACCTTGACCCGTGAAACTTACCAGTGAAACCTAGACCCGTGAAACGTCACCCGTGAATCATACCCGTGAAACTTACCCGTGAAACTTAACCATGAAACCTTGACCAGTGAAACTTACCAGTGAAACCTAGACCCGTGAAACGTCACCCGTGAAACATACCCGTGAAACTTACCAGTGAAACTTACCCGTGAAACCTTGACCCGTGAAACTTACCAGTGAAACCTAGACCCGTGAAACGTCACCCGTGAAACATACCCGTGAAACTTACCAGTGAAACCTTGACCCGTGAAACTTACCAGTGAAACCTAGACCCGTGAAACGTCACCCGTAAAACATACCCGTGAAACTTACCCGTGAAACTTACCCGTGAAACCTTGACCCGTGAAACTTACCAGTGAAACCTAGACCCGTGAAACGTCACCTGTAAAACATACCCGTAAAACTTACCCGTGAAACTTACCCGTGAAACCTTGACCCGTGAAACTTTCCAGTGAAACCTAGACCCGTGAAACGTCACCCGTGAAACATACCCGTGAAACTTACCCGTGAAACCTTGACCCGTGAAACATACCCGTGAAACATACCCGTGAAACTTACCCGTGAAACTTACCCGTGAAACCTTGACCCGTGAAACTTACCAGTGAAACCTAGACCCGTGAAACGTCACCCGTGAAACATACCCGTGAAACTTACCAGTGAAACCTAGACCCGTGAAACGTCACCTGTAAAACATACCCGTAAAACTTACCCGTGAAACTTACCCGTGAAACCTTGACCCGTGAAACTTTCCAGTGAAACCTAGACCCGTGAAACGTCACCCGTGAAACATACCCGTGAAACTTACCCGTGAAACTTACCCGTGAAACCTTGACCCGTGAAACTTACCAGTGAAACCTAGACCCGGGAAACGTCACCCGTGAAACATACCCGTGAAACATACCCGTGAAACTTACCCGTGAAACTTACCCGTGAAACCTTGACCCGTGAAACTTACCAGTGAAACCTAGACCCGTAAAACGTCACCCGTGAAACATACCCGTGAAACTTACCCGTGAAACATACCCGTGAAACTTACCCGTGAAACCTTGACCCGTGAAACTTACCAGTGAAACCTAGACCCGTGAAACGTCACCCGTGAAACGTCACCCGTGAAACTTACCCGTAAAACTTACCCGTGAAACTTACCCGTGAATCCTTGACTCGTGAAACTTACCAGTGAAACCTAGACCCGTGAAACGTCACCCGTAAAACATACCCGTGAAACTTACCCGTGAAACTTACCCGTGAAACCTTGACCCGTGAAACTTACCAGTGAAACCTAGACCCGTGAAACGTCACCTGTAAAACATACCCGTAAAACTTACCCGTGAAACTTACCCGTGAAACCTTGACCAGTGAAACTTTCCAGTGAAACCTAGACCCGTGAAACGTCACCCGTGAAACATACCCGTGAAACTTACCCGTGAAACCTTGACCCGTGAAACTTACCAGTGAAACCTAGACCCGTGAAACGTCACCCGTGAAACATACCCGTGAAACTTACCAGTGAAACCTAGACCCGTGAAACGTCACCTGTAAAACATACCCGTAAAACTTACCCGTGAAACTTACCCGTGAAACCTTGACCCGTGAAACTTTCCAGTGAAACCTAGACCCGTGAAACGTCACCCGTGAAACATACCCGTGAAACTTACCCGTGAAACTTACCCGTGAAACCTTGACCCGTGAAAATAACCAGTGAAACCTAGACTTGTGTAACATCACCCATGAAACATACCCGTGAAACTTACCCGTAAAACCTTGACACGTGAAACTTACCAGTGAAACCTAGACCCGTGAAACGTCACCTGTAAAACATACCCGTAAAACTTACCCGTGAAACTTACCCGTGAAACTTACCCGTGAAACCTTGACCCGTGAAACTTACCAGTGAAACCTAGACCCGTGAAACGTCACCCGTGAAACATACCCGTGAAACTTACCCGTGAAACCTTGACCCGTGAAACTTACCAGTGAAACCTAGACCCGTGAAACTTACCCGTAAAACCTTGACCCGTGAAACTTACCAGTGAAACCTAGACCCGTGAAACGTCACCCGTGAAACTTACCAGTGAAACTTACCCGTAAAACCTTGACCCGTGAAACTTACCAGTGAAACCTAGACCCGTGAAACGTCACCCGTGAAACATACCCGTGAAACTTACCCGTGAAACTTACCCGTGAAACCTTGACCAGTGAAACTTACCAGTGAAACCTAGACCCGTGAAACGTCACCCGTGAAACATACCCGTGAAACTTACCCGTGAAACTTAATCGTAAAACCTTGACCCGTGAAACTTACCAGTGAAACCTAGACCCGTGAAACGTCACCCGTGAAACATACCCGTGAAACTTACCCGTGAAACTTACCCGTGAAACATTGACCCGTGAAACTTACCAGTGAAACCTAGACCCGTGAAACGTCACCCGTGAAACATACCCGTGAAACTTACCCGTGAAACTTACCCGTGAAACCTTGACCCGTGAAACTTTCCAGTGAAACCTAGACCCGTGAAACGTCACCCGAGAAACATACCCGTGAAACTTACCCGTGAAACTTACCCGTGAAACCTTGACCCGTGAAACTTACCAGTGAAACCTAGACCCGTGAAACGTCACCCGTGAAACATACCCGTGAAACATACCCGTGAAACTTACCCGTGAAACTTACCCGTGAAACCTTGACCCGTGAAACTTACCAGTGAAACCTAGACCCGTGAAACGTCACCCGTGAAACATACCCGTGAAACTTACCCGTGAAACTTACCCGTGAAACTTACCCGTGAAACCTTGACTCGTGAAACTTCCCAGTGAAACCTAGACCCGTAAAACGTCACCCGTGAAACATACCCGTGAAACTTACCCGTGAAACTTACCCGTGAAACCTTGACCCGTGAAACTTACCAGTGAAACCTAGACCCGTGAAACGTCACCCGTGAAACATACCCGTGAAACTTACGCGTGAAACTTACCCGTGAAACCTTGACCCGTGAAACTTTCCAGTGAAACCTAGACCCGTGAAACGTCACCCGTGAAACAAACCCGTGAAACTTACCCGTGAAACTTACCCGTGAAACCTTGACCCGTGAAACTTACCAGTGAAACCTAGACCCGTGAAACTTACCCGTAAAACCTTGACCCATGAAACTTACCAGTGAAACCTATACCCGTGAAACGTCACCCGTGAAACTTACCCGTGAAACTTACCCGTAAAACCTTGACCCGTGAAACTTACCAGTGAAACCTAGACCCGTGAAACGTCACCCGTGAAACATACCCGTGAAACTTACCCGTGAAACTTATCCGTGAAACCTTGACCCGTGAAACTTACCAGTGAAACCTAGACCCGTGAAACGTCACCCGTGAATCATACCCGTGAAACTTAACCATGAAACCTTGACCAGTGAAACTTACCAGTGAAACCTAGACCCGTGAAACGTCACCCGTGAAACATACCCGTGAAACTTACCAGTGAAACTTACCCGTGAAACCTTGACCCGTGAAACTTACCAGTGAAACCTAGACCCGTGAAACGTCACCCGTGAAACATACCCGTGAAACTTACCCGTGAAATCTTGACCCGTGAAACTTACCAGTGAAACCTAGACCCGTGAAACGTCACCCGTAAAACATACCCGTGAAACTTACCCGTGAAACTTACCCGTGAAACCTTGACCCGTGAAACTTACCAGTGAAACCTAGACCCGTGAAACGTCACCTGTAAAACATACCCGTAAAACTTACCCGTGAAACTTACCCGTGAAACCTTGACCCGTGAAACTTTCCAGTGAAACCTAGACCCGTGAAACGTCACCCGTGAAACATACCCGTGAAACTTACCCGTGAAACCTTGACCCGTGAAACTTACCAGTGAAACCTAGACCCGTGAAACGTCACCCGTGAAACATACCCGTGAAACATACCCGTGAAACTTACCCGTGAAACTTACCCGTGAAACCTTGACCCGTGAAACTTACCAGTGAAACTTACCAGTGAAACCTAGACCCGTGAAACGTCACCCGTGAAACATACCCGTGAAACTTACCCGTGAAACTTACCCGTGAAACTTACCAGTGAAACTTACCCGTGAAACCTTGACCCGTGAAACTTACCAGTGAAACCTAGACCCGTGAAACGTCACCTGTAAAACATACCCGTAAAACTTACCCGTGAAACTTACCCTTGAAACTTACCCGTGTAACCTTGACCCGTGAAACTTTCCAGTGAAACCTAGACCCGTGAAACGTCACCCGTGAAACATACCCGTGAAACTTACCCGTGAAACTTACCCGTGAAACCTTGACCCGTGAAACTTACCAGTGAAACCTAGACCCGTGAAACTTACCCGTGAAACTTACCCGTGAAACTTAACCATGAAACCTTGACCAGTGAAACTTACCAGTGAAACCTAGACCCGTGAAACGTCACCCGTGAAACATACCCGTGAAACTTACCAGTGAAACTTACCCGTGAAACCTTGACCCGTGAAACTTACCAGTGAAACCTAGACCCGTGAAACGTCACCCGTGAAACATACCCGTGAAACTTACCCGTGAAACTTACCCGTGAAACCTTGACCCGTGAAACTTACCAGTGAAACCTAGACCCGTGAAACGTCACCTGTAAAACATACCCGTTAAACTTACCCGTGAAACTTACCCTTGAAACTTACCCGTGAAACCTTGACCCGTGAAACTTTCCAGTGAAACCTAGACCCGTGAAACGTCACCCGTGAAACATACCCGTGAATTTTACCCGTGAAACTTACCCGTGAAACCTTGACCCGTGAAACTTACCAGTGAAACCTAGACCCGTGAAACGTCACCCGTAAAACGTCACCCGTGAAACTTACCCGTAAAACTTACCCGTGAAACTTACTCGTGAAACCTTGACCCGTGAAACTTACCAGTGAAACGTCACCCGTGAAACATACCCGTGAAACTTACCCGTGAAACTTACCCGTGAAACCTTGACCCGTGAAACTTTCCAGTGAAACCTAGACCCGTGAAACGTCACCCGTGAAACAAACCCGTGAAACTTACCCGTGAAACTTACCCGTGAAACCTTGACCCGTGAAACTTACCAGTGAAACCTAGACCCGTGAAACTTACCCGTAAAACCTTGACCCGTGAAACTTACCAGTGAAACCTAGACCCGTGAAACGTCACCCGTGAAACATACCCGTGAAACTTACCCGTGAAACTTACCCGTGAAACTTACCCGTGAAACCTTAACCCGTGAAACTTACCAGTGAAACCTAGACCCGTGAAACGTCACCCGTGAAACATACCCGTGAAACTTACCCGTGAATTTTACCCGTGAAACCTTGACCCGTGAAACTTACCAGTGAAACCAAGACCCGTGAAACATCACCCGTGAAACATACCCGTGAAACTTACCCGTGAAACTTACCCGTGAAACCTTGACCCGTAAAACTTACCAGTGAAACCTAGACCCGTGAAACGTCACCCTTGAAACATACCCGTGAAACTTACCCGTGAAACTTACCCGTGAAACCTTGACCCGTGAAACTTACCAATGAAACCTAGACCCGTGAAACGTCACCCGTAAAACTTACCCGTGAAACTTACCCGTGAAACCTTGACCCGTGAAACTTACCAGTGAAACCTAGACCCGTGAAACGTCACCCTTGAAACATACCCGTGAAACTTACCCGTGAAACTTACCCGTGAAACCTTGACCCGTGAAACTTACCAGTGAAACCTAGACCCGTGAAACGTCACCCGTGAAACTTACCCGTGAAACTTTCCCGTGAAACCTTGACCCGTGAAACTTACCAGTGAAACCTAGACCCGTGAAACGTCACCCATGAAACTTACCCGTGAAACTTACCCGTGAAACTTACCCGTGAAACTTACCCGTGAAACCTTGACCCGTGAAACTTACTAGTGAAACCTAGACCCGTGAAACGTCACCCGTGAAACTTACCCGTGAAACTTACCCGTGAAACTTACCCGTGAAACCTTGACCCGTGAAACTTACCAGTGAAACCTAGACCCGTGAAACTTACCCGTGAAACATTGACCCGTGAAACTTACCAGTGAAACCTAGACCCGTGAAACGTCACCCGTGAAACATACCCGTGAAACTTACCCGTGAAACTTACCCGTGAAACCTTGACCCGTGAAACTTACCAGTGAAACCTAGACCCGTGAAACGTCACCCGTGAAACATACCCGTGAAACTTACCCGTGAAACTTACCCGTGAAACCTTGACCCGTGAAACTTACCAGTGAAACCTAGACCCGTGAAACGTCACCCGTGAAACATACCCGTGAAACTTACCCGTGAAACTTAATCGTAAAACCTTGACCCGTGAAACTTACCAGTGAAACCTAGACCCGTGAAACGTCACCCGTGAAACATACCCGTGAAACTTACCCGTGAAACTTACCCGTGAAACATTGACCCGTGAAACTTACCAGTGAAACCTAGACCCGTGAAACGTCACCCGTGAAACATACCCGTGAAACTTACCCGTGAAACTTACCCGTGAAACCTTGACCCGTGAAACTTTCCAGTGAAACCTAGACCCGTGAAACGTCACCCGAGAAACATACCCGTGAAACTTACCCGTGAAACTTACCCGTGAAACCTTGACCCGTGAAACTTACCAGTGAAACCTAGACCCGTGAAACGTCACCCGTGAAACATACCCGTGAAACATACCCGTGAAACTTACCCGTGAAACTTACCCGTGAAACCTTGACCCGTGAAACTTACCAGTGAAACCTAGACCCGTGAAACGTCACCCGTGAAACATACCCGTGAAACTTACCCGTGAAACTTACCCGTGAAACTTACCCGTGAAACCTTGACTCGTGAAACTTCCCAGTGAAACCTAGACCCGTAAAACGTCACCCGTGAAACATACCCGTGAAACTTACCCGTGAAACTTACCCGTGAAACCTTGACCCGTGAAACTTACCAGTGAAACCTAGACCCGTGAAACGTCACCCGTGAAACATACCCGTGAAACTTACGCGTGAAACTTACCCGTGAAACCTTGACCCGTGAAACTTTCCAGTGAAACCTAGACCCGTGAAACGTCACCCGTGAAACAAACCCGTGAAACTTACCCGTGAAACTTACCCGTGAAACCTTGACCCGTGAAACTTACCAGTGAAACCTAGACCCGTGAAACTTACCCGTAAAACCTTGACCCATGAAACTTACCAGTGAAACCTATACCCGTGAAACGTCACCCGTGAAACTTACCCGTGAAACTTACCCGTAAAACCTTGACCCGTGAAACTTACCAGTGAAACCTAGACCCGTGAAACGTCACCCGTGAAACATACCCGTGAAACTTACCCGTGAAACTTATCCGTGAAACCTTGACCCGTGAAACTTACCAGTGAAACCTAGACCCGTGAAACGTCACCCGTGAATCATACCCGTGAAACTTAACCATGAAACCTTGACCAGTGAAACTTACCAGTGAAACCTAGACCCGTGAAACGTCACCCGTGAAACATACCCGTGAAACTTACCAGTGAAACTTACCCGTGAAACCTTGACCCGTGAAACTTACCAGTGAAACCTAGACCCGTGAAACGTCACCCGTGAAACATACCCGTGAAACTTACCCGTGAAATCTTGACCCGTGAAACTTACCAGTGAAACCTAGACCCGTGAAACGTCACCCGTAAAACATACCCGTGAAACTTACCCGTGAAACTTACCCGTGAAACCTTGACCCGTGAAACTTACCAGTGAAACCTAGACCCGTGAAACGTCACCTGTAAAACATACCCGTAAAACTTACCCGTGAAACTTACCCGTGAAACCTTGACCCGTGAAACTTTCCAGTGAAACCTAGACCCGTGAAACGTCACCCGTGAAACATACCCGTGAAACTTACCCGTGAAACCTTGACCCGTGAAACTTACCAGTGAAACCTAGACCCGTGAAACGTCACCCGTGAAACATACCCGTGAAACATACCCGTGAAACTTACCCGTGAAACTTACCCGTGAAACCTTGACCCGTGAAACTTACCAGTGAAACTTACCAGTGAAACCTAGACCCGTGAAACGTCACCCGTGAAACATACCCGTGAAACTTACCCGTGAAACTTACCCGTGAAACTTACCAGTGAAACTTACCCGTGAAACCTTGACCCGTGAAACTTACCAGTGAAACCTAGACCCGTGAAACGTCACCTGTAAAACATACCCTTAAAACTTACCCGTGAAACTTACCCTTGAAACTTACCCGTGTAACCTTGACCCGTGAAACTTTCCAGTGAAACCTAGACCCGTGAAACGTCACCCGTGAAACATACCCGTGAAACTTACCCGTGAAACTTACCCGTGAAACCTTGACCCGTGAAACTTACCAGTGAAACCTAGACCCGTGAAACTTACCCGTGAAACTTACCCGTGAAACTTAACCATGAAACCTTGACCAGTGAAACTTACCAGTGAAACCTAGACCCGTGAAACGTCACCCGTGAAACATACCCGTGAAACTTACCAGTGAAACTTACCCGTGAAACCTTGACCCGTGAAACTTACCAGTGAAACCTAGACCCGTGAAACGTCACCCGTGAAACATACCCGTGAAACTTACCCGTGAAACTTACCCGTGAAACCTTGACCCGTGAAACTTACCAGTGAAACCTAGACCCGTGAAACGTCACCTGTAAAACATACCCGTTAAACTTACCCGTGAAACTTACCCTTGAAACTTACCCGTGAAACCTTGACCCGTGAAACTTTCCAGTGAAACCTAGACCCGTGAAACGTCACCCGTGAAACATACCCGTGAATTTTACCCGTGAAACTTACCCGTGAAACCTTGACCCGTGAAACTTACCAGTGAAACCTAGACCCGTGAAACGTCACCCGTAAAACGTCACCCGTGAAACTTACCCGTAAAACTTACCCGTGAAACTTACTCGTGAAACCTTGACCCGTGAAACTTACCAGTGAAACGTCACCCGTGAAACATACCCGTGAAACTTACCCGTGAAACTTACCCGTGAAACCTTGACCCGTGAAACTTTCCAGTGAAACCTAGACCCGTGAAACGTCACCCGTGAAACAAACCCGTGAAACTTACCCGTGAAACTTACCCGTGAAACCTTGACCCGTGAAACTTACCAGTGAAACCTAGACCCGTGAAACTTACCCGTAAAACCTTGACCCGTGAAACTTACCAGTGAAACCTAGACCCGTGAAACGTCACCCGTGAAACATACCCGTGAAACTTACCCGTGAAACTTACCCGTGAAACTTACCCGTGAAACCTTAACCCGTGAAACTTACCAGTGAAACCTAGACCCGTGAAACGTCACCCGTGAAACATACCCGTGAAACTTACCCGTGAATTTTACCCGTGAAACCTTGACCCGTGAAACTTACCAGTGAAACCAAGACCCGTGAAACATCACCCGTGAAACATACCCGTGAAACTTACCCGTGAAACTTACCCGTGAAACCTTGACCCGTAAAACTTACCAGTGAAACCTAGACCCGTGAAACGTCACCCTTGAAACATACCCGTGAAACTTACCCGTGAAACTTACCCGTGAAACCTTGACCCGTGAAACTTACCAATGAAACCTAGACCCGTGAAACGTCACCCGTAAAACTTACCCGTGAAACTTACCCGTGAAACCTTGACCCGTGAAACTTACCAGTGAAACCTAGACCCGTGAAACGTCACCCTTGAAACATACCCGTGAAACTTACCCGTGAAACTTACCCGTGAAACCTTGACCCGTGAAACTTACCAGTGAAACCTAGACCCGTGAAACGTCACCCGTGAAACTTACCCGTGAAACTTTCCCGTGAAACCTTGACCCGTGAAACTTACCAGTGAAACCTAGACCCGTGAAACGTCACCCATGAAACTTACCCGTGAAACTTACCCGTGAAACTTACCCGTGAAACTTACCCGTGAAACCTTGACCCGTGAAACTTACTAGTGAAACCTAGACCCGTGAAACGTCACCCGTGAAACTTACCCGTGAAACTTACCCGTGAAACTTACCCGTGAAACCTTGACCCGTGAAACTTACCAGTGAAACCTAGACCCGTGAAACTTACCCGTGAAACATTGACCCGTGAAACTTACCAGTGAAACCTAGACCCGTGAAACGTCACCCGTGAAACATACCCGTGAAACTTACCCGTGAAACTTACCCGTGAAACCTTGACCCGTGAAACTTACCAGTGAAACCTAGACCCGTGAAACGTCACCCGTGAAACATACCCGTGAAACTTACCCGTGAAACTTACCCGTGAAACCTTGACCCGTGAAACTTACCAGTGAAACCTAGACCCGTGAAACGTCACCCGTGAAACATACCCGTGAAACTTACCCGTGAAACTTACCCGTGAAACTTACCCGTGAAACCTTGACTCGTGAAACTTCCCAGTGAAACCTAGACCCGTAAAACGTCACCCGTGAAACATACCCGTGAAACTTACCCGTGAAACTTACCCGTGAAACCTTGACCCGTGAAACTTACCAGTGAAACCTAGACCCGTGAAACGTCACCCGTGAAACATACCCGTGAAACTTACACGTGAAACTTACCCGTGAAACCTTGACCCGTGAAACTTTCCAGTGAAACCTAGACCCGTGAAACGTCACCCGTGAAACAAACCCGTGAAACTTACCCGTGAAACTTACCCGTGAAACCTTGACCCGTGAAACTTACCAGTGAAACCTAGACCCGTGAAACTTACCCGTAAAACCTTGACCCATGAAACTTACCAGTGAAACCTATACCCGTGAAACGTCACCCGTGAAACTTACCCGTGAAACTTACCCGTAAAACCTTGACCCGTGAAACTTACCAGTGAAACCTAGACCCGTGAAACGTCACCCGTGAAACATACCCGTGAAACTTAACCATGAAACCTTGACCAGTGAAACTTACCAGTGAAACCTAGACCCGTGAAACGTCACCCGTGAAACATACCCGTGAAACTTACCAGTGAAACTTACCCGTGAAACCTTGACCCGTGAAACTTACCAGTGAAACCTAGACCCGTGAAACGTCACCCGTGAAACATACCCGTGAAACTTACCCGTGAAATCTTGACCCGTGAAACTTACCAGTGAAACCTAGACCCGTGAAACGTCACCCGTAAAACATACCCGTGAAACTTACCCGTGAAACTTACCCGTGAAACCTTGACCCGTGAAACTTACCAGTGAAACCTAGACCCTTGAAACGTCACCTGTAAAACATACCCGTAAAACTTACCCGTGAAACTTACCCGTGAAACCTTGACCCGTGAAACTTTCCAGTGAAACCTAGACCCGTGAAACGTCACCCGTGAAACATACCCGTGAAACTTACCCGTGAAACCTTGACCCGTGAAACTTACCAGTGAAACCTAGACCCGTGAAACGTCACCCGTGAAACATACCCGTGAAACATACCCGTGAAACTTACCCGTGAAACTTACCCGTGAAACCTTGACCCGTGAAACTTACCAGTGAAACTTACCAGTGAAACCTAGACCCGTGAAACGTCACCCGTGAAACATACCCGTGAAACTTACCCGTGAAACTTACCCGTGAAACTTACCTGTGAAACTTACCCGTGAAACCTTGACCCGTGAAACTTACCAGTGAAACCTAGACCCGTGAAACGTCACCTGTAAAACATACCCGTAAAACTTACCCGTGAAACTTACCCTTGAAACTTACCCGTGTAACCTTGACCCGTGAAACTTTCCAGTGAAACCTAGACCCGTGAAACGTCACCCGTGAAACATACCCGTGAAACTTACCCGTGAAACTTACCCGTGAAACCATGACCCGTGAAACTTACCAGTGAAACCTAGACCCGTGAAACTTACCCGTGAAACTTACCCGTGAAACTTAACCATGAAACCTTGACCAGTGAAACTTACCAGTGAAACCTAGACCCGTGAAACGTCACCCGTGAAACATACCCGTGAAACTTACCAGTGAAACTTACCCGTGAAACCTTGACCCGTGAAACTTACCAGTGAAACCTAGACCCGTGAAACGTCACCCGTGAAACATACCCGTGAAACTTACCCGTGAAACTTACCCGTGAAACCTTGACCCGTGAAACTTACCAGTGAAACCTAGACCCGTGAAACGTCACCTGTAAAACATACCCGTTAAACTTACCCGTGAAACTTACCCTTGAAACTTACCCGTGAAACCTTGACCCGTGAAACTTTCCAGTGAAACCTAGACCCGTGAAACGTCACCCGTGAAACATACCCGTGAAACTTACCCTTGAAACATACCCGTGAAACTTACCCGTGAAACTTACCCGTGAAACCTTGACCCGTGAAACTTACCAGTGAAACCTAGACCCGTGAAACGTCACCCGTGAAACTTACCCGTGAAACTTACCCGTGAAACTTACCCGTGAAACCTTGACCCGTGAAACTTTCCAGTGAAACCTAGACCCGTGAAACGTCACCCGTGAAACAAACCCGTGAAACTTACCCGTGAAACTTACCCGTGAAACCTTGACCCGTGAAACTTACCAGTGAAACCTAGACCCGTGAAACTTACCCGTAAAACCTTGACCCGTGAAACTTACCAGTGAAACCTAGACCCGTGAAACGTCACCCGTGAAACATACCCGTGAAACTTACCCGTGAAACTTACCCGTGAAACCTTGACCCGTGAAACTTACCAGTGAAACCAAGACCCGTGAAACATCACCCGTGAAACATACCCGTGAAACTTACCCGTGAAACTTACCCGTGAAACCTTGACCCGTAAAACTTACCAGTGAAACCTAGACCCGTGAAACGTCACCCTTGAAACATACCCGTGAAACTTACCCGTGAAACTTACCCGTGAAACCTTGACCCGTGAAACTTACCAGTGAAACCTAGACCCGTGAAACGTCACCCGTGAAACTTACCCGTGAAACTTACCCGTGAAACCTTGACCCGTGAAACTTACCAGTGAAACCTAGACCCGTGAAACGTCACCCTTGAAACATACCCGTGAAACTTACCCGTGAAACTTACCCGTGAAACCTTGACCCGTGAAACTTACCAGTGAAACCTAGACCCGTGAAACGTCACCCGTGAAACTTACCCGTGAAACTTACCCGTGAAACCTTGACCCGTGAAACTTACCAGTGAAACCTAGACCCGTGAAACGTCACCCATGAAACTTACCCGTGAAACTTACCCGTGAAACTTACCGTGAAACTTACCCGTGAAACCTTGACCCGTGAAACTTACTAGTGAAACCTAGACCCGTGAAACGTCACCCGTGAAACTTACCCGTGAAACTTACCCGTGAAACCTTGACCCGTGAAACTTACCAGTGAAACCTAGACCCGTGAAACTTACCCGTGAAA
>OX384029.1:38622597-38700597 GCA_947534325.1 Agonum fuliginosum | reverse complement strand
CACCCGTGAAACATACCCGTGAAACTTACCCGTGAAACTTACCCGTGAAACCTTGACCCGTGAAACTTACCAGTGAAACCTAGACCCGTGAAACGTCACCCGTGAAACATACCCGTGAAACTTACCCGTGAAACTTACCCGTGAAACCTTGACCCGTGAAACTTACCAGTGAAACCTAGACCCGTGAAACGTCACCCGTGAAACATACCCGTGAAACTTACCCGTGAAACTTACCCGTGAAACTTACCCGTGAAACCTTGACTCGTGAAACTTCCCAGTGAAACCTAGACCCGTAAAACGTCACCCGTGAAACATACCCGTGAAACTTACCCGTGAAACTTACCCGTGAAACCTTGACCCGTGAAACTTACCAGTGAAACCTAGACCCGTGAAACGTCACCCGTGAAACATACCCGTGAAACTTACGCGTGAAACTTACCCGTGAAACCTTGACCCGTGAAACTTTCCAGTGAAACCTAGACCCGTGAAACGTCACCCGTGAAACAAACCCGTGAAACTTACCCGTGAAACTTACCCGTGAAACCTTGACCCGTGAAACTTACCAGTGAAACCTAGACCCGTGAAACTTACCCGTAAAACCTTGACCCATGAAACTTACCAGTGAAACCTATACCCGTGAAACGTCACCCGTGAAACTTACCCGTGAAACTTACCCGTAAAACCTTGACCCGTGAAACTTACCAGTGAAACCTAGACCCGTGAAACGTCACCCGTGAAACATACCCGTGAAACTTACCCGTGAAACTTACCCGTGAAACCTTGACCCGTGAAACTTACCAGTGAAACCTAGACCCGTGAATCATACCCGTGAAACTTAACCATGAAACCTTGACCAGTGAAACTTACCAGTGAAACCTAGACCCGTGAAACGTCACCCGTGAAACATACCCGTAAAACTTACCAGTGAAACTTACCCGTGAAACCTTGACCCGTGAAACTTACCAGTGAAACCTAGACCCGTGAAACGTCACCCGTGAAACATACCCGTGAAACTTACCCGTGAAATCTTGACCCGTGAAACTTACCAGTGAAACCTAGACCCGTGAAACGTCACCCGTAAAACATACCCGTGAAACTTACCCGTGAAACTTACCCGTGAAACCTTGACCCGTGAAACTTACCAGTGAAACCTAGACCCATGAAACGTCACCTGTAAAACATACCCGTAAAACTTACCCGTGAAACTTACCCGTGAAACCTTGACCCGTAAACCTTTCCAGTGAAACCTAGACCCGTGAAACGTCACCCGTGAAACATACCCGTGAAACTTACCCGTGAAACCTTGACCCGTGAAACTTACCAGTGAAACCTAGACCCGTGAAACGTCACCCGTAAAACATACCCGTGAAACATACCCGTGAAACTTACCCGTGAAACTTACCCGTGAAACCTTGACCCGTGAAACTTACCAGTGAAACCTAGACCCGTGAAACGTCACCCGTGAAACATACCCGTGAAACTTACCCGTGAAACTTACCCGTGAAACTTACCTGTGAAACTTACCCGTGAAACCTTGACCCGTGAAACTTACCAGTGAAACCTAGACCCGTGAAACGTCACCTGTAAAACATACCCGTAAAACTTACCCGTGAAACTTACCCTTGAAACTTACCTGTGTAACCTTGACCCGTGAAACTTTCCAAAGAAACCTAGACCCGTGAAACGTCACCCGTGAAACATACCCGTGAAACTTACCCGTGAAACTTACCCGTGAAACCTTGACCCGTGAAACTTACCAGTGAAACCTAGACCCGTGAAACGTCACCCGTGAAACTTACCCGTGAAACTTAACCATGAAACCTTGACCAGTGAAACTTACCAGTGAAACCTAGACCCGTGAAACGTCACCCGTGAAACATACCCGTGAAACTTACCAGTGAAACTTACCCGTGAAACCTTGACCCGTGAAACTTACCAGTGAAACCTAGACCCGTGAAACGTCACCCGTGAAACATACCCGTGAAACTTACCCGTGAAACTTACCCGTGAAACCTTGACCCGTGAAACTTACCAGTGAAACCTAGACCCGTGAAACGTCACCTGTAAAACATACCCGTTAAACTTACCCGTGAAACTTACCCTTGAAACTTACCCGTGAAACCTTGACCCGTGAAACTTTCCAGTGAAACCTAGACCCGTAAAACGTCACCCGTGAAACATACCCGTGAAACTTACCCGTGAAACTTACCCGTGAAACCTTGACCCGTGAAACTTACCAGTGAAACCTAGACCCGTGAAACGTCACCCGTGAAACGTCACCCGTGAAACTTACCCGTAAAACTTACCCGTGAAACTTACTCGTGAAACCTTGACCCGTGAAACTTACCAGTGAAACGTCACCCGTGAAACATACCCGTGAAACTTACCCGTGAAACTTACCCGTGAAACCTTGACCCGTGAAACTTTCCAGTGAAACCTAGACCCGTGAAACGTCACCCGTGAAACAAACCCGTGAAACTTACCCGTGAAACTTACCCGTGAAACCTTGACCCGTGAAACTTACCAGTGAAACCTAGACCCGTGAAACTTACCCGTAAAACCTTGACCCGTGAAACTTACCAGTGAAACCTAGACCCGTGAAACGTCACCCGTGAAACATACCCGTGAAACTTACCCGTGAATCTTACCCGTGAAACTTACCCGTGAAACCTTAACCCGTGAAACTTACCAGTGAAACCTAGACCCGTGAAACGTCACCCGTGAAACATACCCGTGAAACTTACCCGTGAAACTTACCCGTGAAACCTTGACCCGTGAAACTTACCAGTGAAACCTAGACCCGTGAAACGTCACCCGTGAAACATACCCGTGAAACTTACCCGTGAAACTTACCCGTGAAACTTACCCGTGAAACCTTAACCCGTGAAACTTACCAGTGAAACCTAGACCCGTGAAACGTCACCCGTGAAACATACCCGTGAAACTTACCCGTGAAACTTACCCGTGAAACCTTGACCCGTGAAACTTACCAGTGAAACCAAGACCCGTGAAACATCACCCGTGAAACATACCCGTGAAACTTACCCGTGAAACTTACCCGTGAAACCTTGACCCGTAAAACTTACCAGTGAAACCTAGACCCGTGAAACGTCACCCTTGAAACATACCCGTGAAACTTACCCGTGAAACTTACCCGTGAAACCTTGACCCGTGAAACTTACCAGTGAAACCTAGACCCGTGAAACGTCATCCGTGAAACTTACCCGTGAAACTTACCCGTGAAACCTTGACCCGTGAAACTTACCAGTGAAACCTAGACCCGTGAAACGTAACCCATGAAACTTACCCGTGAAACTTACCCGTGAAACTTACCCGTGAAACTTACCCGTGAAACTTACCCGTGAAACCTTGACCCGTGAAACTTACTAGTGAAACCTAGACCCGTGAAACGTCACCCGTGAAACGTCACCCGTGAAACTTACCCGTGAAACTTACCCGTGAAACTTACCCGTGAAACCTTGACCCGTGAAACTTACCAGTGAAACCTAGACCCGTGAAACGTCACCCGTGAAACTTACACGTGAAACTTACCCGTGAAACCTTGACCCGTGAAACTTACCAGTGAAAAATAGACCCGTGAAACGTCACCCGTGAAACTTACCCGTGAAACTTACCCGTGAAACCTTGACCCGTGAAACTTACCAGTGAAACCTAGACCCGTGAAACGTCACCCGTGAAACATACCCGTGAAACTTACCCGTGAAACTTACCCGTGAAACCTTGACCCGTGAAACTTACCAGTGAAACCTAGACCCGTGAAACGTCACCCATGAAACATACCCGTGAAACTTACCCGTGAAACTTACCCGTGAAACCTTGACCCGTGAAACTTACCAGTGAAACCTAGACCCGTGAAACGTCACCCGTGAAACATACCCGTGAAACTTACCCGTGAAACTTACCCGTGAAACCTTGACCCGTGAAACTTACCAGTGAAACCTAGACCCGTGAAACGTCACCTGTAAAACATACCCGTAAAACTTACCCGTGAAACTTACCCGTGAAACCTTGACCCGTGAAACTTACCAGTGAAACCTAGACCCGTGAAACATCACCCATGAAACATACCCGTGAAACTTACCCGTGAAACTTACCCGTGAAACCTTGACCCGTGAAACTTACCAGTGAAACCTAGACCCGTGAAACGTCACCTGTGAAATATACCCGTAAAACTTACCCGTGAAACTTACCCGTGAAACCTTGACCCGTGAAACTTTCCAGTGAAACCTAGACCCGTGAAACGTCACCCGTGAAACATACCCGTGAAACTTACCCGTGAAACTTACCCGTGAAACCTTGACCCGCGAAACTTACCAGTGAAACCTAGATCCGTGAAACATCACCCATGAAACATACCCGTGAAACTTACCCGTGAAACTTACCCGTGAAACTTACCCGTGAAACTTACCCGTGAAACCTTGACCCGTGAAACTTACCAGTGAAACCTAGACCCGTGAAACGTCACCTGTAAAACATACCCGTAAAACTTACCCGTGAAACTTACCCTTGAAACTTACCCGTGAAACCTTGACCCGTGAAACTTTCCAGTGAAACCTAGACCCGTGAAACGTCACCCGTGAAACATACCCGTGAAACTTACCCGTGAAACTTACCCGTGAAACCTTGACCCGTGAAACTTACCAGTGAAACCTAGACCCGTGAAACGTCACCCGTGAAACGTCACCCGTGAAACTTACCCGTAAAACTTACCCGTGAAACCTTGACCCGTGAAACTTACCAGTGAAACCTAGACCCGTGAAACGTCACCCGTGAAACATACCCGTGAAACTTACCCGTGAAACTTACCCGTGAAACCTTGACCCGTGAAACTTTCCAGTGAAACCTAGACCCGTGAAACGTCACCCGTGAAACAAACCCGTGAAACTTACCCGTGAAACTTACCCGTGAAACCTTGACCCGTGAAACTTACCAGTGAAACCTAGACCCGTGAAACTTACCCGTAAAACCTTGACCCGTGAAACTTACCAGTGAAACCTAGACCCGTGAAACATCACCCGTGAAACATACCCGTGAAACTTACCCGTGAAACTTACCCGTGAAACTTACCCGTGAAACCTTGACCCGTAAAACTTACCAGTGAAACCTAGACTCGTGAAACGTCACCCGTGAAACATACCCGTGAAACTTACCCGTGAAACTTACCCGTGAAACTTACCCGTGAAACCTTGACCCGTGAAACTTACCAGTGAAACCAAGACCCGTGAAACGTCACCCGTGAAACATACCCGTGAAACTTACCCGTGAAACTTACCCGTGAAACCTTGACCCGTGAAACTTACCAGTGAAACCTAGACCCGTGAAACGTCACCCTTGAAACATACCCGTAAAACTTACCCGTGAAACTTACCCGTGAAACCTTGACCCGTGAAACTTACCAGTGAAACCTAGACCCGTGAAACGTCACCCGTGAAACTTACCCGTGAAACTTACCCGTGAAACCTTGACCCGTGAAACTTACCAGTGAAACCTAGACCCGTGAAACGTCACCCGTGAAACTTACCCGTGAAACTTACCCGTGAAACTTACCCGTGAAACTTACCCGTGAAACTTACCCGTGAAACCTTGACCCGTGAAACTTACCAGTGAAACCTAGACCCGTGAAACTTACCTGTAAAACCTTGACCCGTGAAACTTACCAGTGAAACCTAGACCCGTGAAACGTCACCCGTGAAACATACCCGTGAAACTTACCCGTTAAACTTACCCGTGAAACTTACCCGTGAAACCTTAACCCGTGAAACTTACCAGTGAAACCTAGACCCGTGAAACGTCACCCGTGAAACATACCCGTGAAACTTACCCGTGAAACTTACCCGTGAAACCTTGACCCGTGAAACTTACCAGTGAAACCAAGACCCGTGAAACATCACCCGTGAAACATACCCGTGAAACTTACCCGTGAAACCTTGACCCGTAAAACTTACCAGTGAAACCTAGACCCGTGAAACGTCACCCTTGAAACATACCCGTGAAACTTACCCGTGAAACTTACCCGTGAAACCTTGACCCGTGAAACTTACCAGTGAAACCTAGACCCGTGAAACGTCACCCGTGAAACCTTGACCCGTGAAACTTACCAGTGAAACCTAGACCCGTGAAACGTCACCCATGAAACTTTCCCGTGAAACTTACCCGTGAAACTTACCCGTGAAACTTACCCGTGAAACCTTGACCCGTGAAACTTACCAGTGAAACCTAGACCCGTGAAACTTACCCGTGAAACTTACCCGTGAAACTTACCCGTGAAACTTACCCGTGAAACCTTGACCCGTGAAACTTACCAGTGAAACCTAGACCCGTGAAACGTCACCCGTAAAACTTACACGTGAAACTTACCCGTGAAACCTTGACCCGTGAAACTTACCAGTGAAAAATAGACCCGTGAAACGTCACCCGTGAAACTTACCCGTGAAACTTACCCGTGAAACCTTGACCCGTGAAACTTACCAGTGAAACCTAGACCCGTGAAACGTCACCCGTGAAACATACCCGTGAAACTTACCCGTGAAACTTACCCGTAAAACCTTGACCCGTGAAACTTACCAGTGAAACCTAGACCCGTGAAACGTCACCCGTGAAACATACCCGTGAAACTTACCCGTGAAACTTACCCGTGAAACCTTGACCCGTGAAACTTACCAGTGAAACCTAGACCCGTGAAACGTCACCCGTGAAACATACCCGTGAAACTTACCCGTGAAACTTACCCGTGAAACCTTGAACCGTGAAACTTACCAGTGAAACCTAGACCCGTGAAACGTCACCTGTAAAACATACCCGTAAAACTTACCCGTGAAACTTACCCGTGAAACCTTGACCCGTGAATCTTACCAGTGAAACCTAGACCCGTGAAACAGCACCCATGAAACATACCCGTGAAACTTACCCGTGAAACTTACCCGTGAAACCTTGACCCGTGAAACTTACCAGTGAAACCTAGACCCGTGAAACGTCACCTGTGAAACATACCCGTAAAACTTACCCGTGAAACTTACCCGTGAAACTTACCCGTGAAACCTTGACCCGTGAAACTTTCCAGTGAAACCTAGACCCGTGAAACGTCACCCGTGAAACATACCCGTGAAACTTACCCGTGAAACTTACCCGTGAAACTTACCCGTGAAACCTTGACCCGCGAAACTTACCAGTGAAACCTAGACCCGTGAAACATCACCCATGAAACATACCCGTGAAACTTACCCGTGAAACCTTGACCCGTGAAACTTACCCGTGAAACCTTGACCCGTGAAACTTACCAGTGAAACCTAGACCCGTGAAACGTCACCTGTAAAACATACCCGTAAAACTTACCCGTGAAACTTACCCTTGAAACTTACCCGTGAAACCTTGACCCGTGAAACTTTCCAGTGAAACCTAGACCCGTGAAACGTCACCCGTGAAACATACCCGTGAAACTTACCCGTGAAACTTACCCGTGAAACCTTGACCCGTGAAACTTACCAGTGAAACCTAGACCCGTGAAACGTCACCCGTGAAACGTCACCCGTGAAACTTACCCGTAAAACTTACCCGTGAAACCTTGACCCGTGAAACTTACCAGTGAAACCTAGACCCGTGAAACGTCACCCGTGAAACATACCCGTGAAACTTACCCGTGAAACTTACCCGTGAAACCTTGACCCGTGAAACTTTCCAGTGAAACCTAGACCCGTGAAACGTCACCCGTGAAACAAACCCGTGAAACTTACCCGTGAAACTTACCCGTGAAACCTTGACCCGTGAAACTTACCAGTGAAACCTAGACCCGTGAAACTTACCCGTAAAACCTTGACCCGTGAAACTTACCAGTGAAACCTAGACCCGTGAAACGTCACCCGTGAAACATACCCGTGAAACACCCGTGAAACTTACCCGTGAAACTTACCCGTGAAACCTTGACCCGTGAAACTTACCAGTGAAACCTAGACCCGTGAAACGTCACCCGTGAAACATACCCGTGAAACTTACCCGTGAAACTTACCCGTGAAACCTTGACCCGTGAAACTTACCAGTGAAACCAAGACCCGTGAAACGTCACCCGTGAAACATACCCGTGAAACTTACCCGTGAAACTTACCCGTGAAACCTTGACCCGTGAAACTTACCAGTGAAACCTAGACCCGTGAAACGTCACCCTTGAAACATACCCGTGAAACTTACCCGTGAAACTTACCCGTGAAACCTTCACCCGTGAAACTTACCAGTGAAACCTAGACCCGTGAAACGTCACCCGTGAAACTTACCCGTGAAACTTACCCGTGAAACCTAGACCCGTGAAACAGCACCCATGAAACATACCCGTGAAACTTACCCGTGAAACTTACCCGTGAAACCTTGACCCGTGAAACTTACCAGTGAAACCTAGACCCGTGAAACGTCACCTGTGAAACATACCCGTAAAACTTACCCGTGAAACTTACCCGTGAAACTTACCCGTGAAACCTTGACCCGTGAAACTTACCAGTGAAACCTAGACCCGTGAAACGTCACCCGTGAAACTTACCCGTAAAACTTACACGTGAAACTTACCCGTGAAACCTTGACCCGTGAAACTTACCAGTGAAAAATAGACCCGTGAAACGTCACCCGTGAAACTTACCCGTGAAACTTACCCGTGAAACCTTGACCCGTGAAACTTACCAGTGAAACCTAGACCCGTGAAACGTCACCCGCAAAACATACCCGTGAAACTTACCCGTAAAACTTACCCGTGAAACCTTGACCCGTGAAACTTACCAGTGAAACCTAGACTCGTGAAACGTCACCTGTAAAACATACCCGTAAAACTTACCCGTAAAACTTACCCGTGAAACCTTGACCCGTGAAACTTTCCAGTAAAACCTAGACCCGTGAAACGTCACCCGTGAAACATACCCGTGAAACTTACCCGTAAAACTAACCCTTGAAACCTTGACCCGTGAAACTTACCAGTGAAACCTAGACCCGTGAAACGTCACCCGTGAAACTTACCCGTGAAACTTACCCGTGAAACTTACCCGTGAAACTTACCCGTGAAACCTTGACCCGTGAAACTTACCAGTGAAACCTAGACCCGTGAAACTTACCTGTAAAACCTTGACCCGTGAAACTTACCAGTGAAACCTAGACCCGTGAAACGTCACCCGTGAAACATACCCGTGAAACTTACCCGTTAAACTTACCCGTGAAACTTACCCGTGAAACCTTAACCCGTGAAACTTACCAGTGAAACCTAGACCCGTGAAACGTCACCCGTGAAACATACCCGTGAAACTTACCCGTGAAACTTACCCGTGAAACCTTGACCCGTGAAACTTACCAGTGAAACCAAGACCCGTGAAACATCACCCGTGAAACATACCCGTGAAACTTACCCGTGAAACCTTGACCCGTAAAACTTACCAGTGAAACCTAGACCCGTGAAACGTCACCCTTGAAACATACCCGTGAAACTTACCCGTGAAACTTACCCGTGAAACCTTGACCCGTGAAACTTACCAGTGAAACCTAGACCCGTGAAACGTCACCCGTGAAACCTTGACCCGTGAAACTTACCAGTGAAACCTAGACCCGTGAAACGTCACCCATGAAACTTTCCCGTGAAACTTACCCGTGAAACTTACCCGTGAAACTTACCCGTGAAACCTTGACCCGTGAAACTTACCAGTGAAACCTAGACCCGTGAAACTTACCCGTGAAACTTACCCGTGAAACTTACCCGTGAAACTTACCCGTGAAACCTTGACCCGTGAAACTTACCAGTGAAACCTAGACCCGTGAAACGTCACCCGTAAAACTTACACGTGAAACTTACCCGTGAAACCTTGACCCGTGAAACTTACCAGTGAAAAATAGACCCGTGAAACGTCACCCGTGAAACTTACCCGTGAAACTTACCCGTGAAACCTTGACCCGTGAAACTTACCAGTGAAACCTAGACCCGTGAAACGTCACCCGTGAAACATACCCGTGAAACTTACCCGTGAAACTTACCCGTAAAACCTTGACCCGTGAAACTTACCAGTGAAACCTAGACCCGTGAAACGTCACCCGTGAAACATACCCGTGAAACTTACCCGTGAAACTTACCCGTGAAACCTTGACCCGTGAAACTTACCAGTGAAACCTAGACCCGTGAAACGTCACCCGTGAAACATACCCGTGAAACTTACCCGTGAAACTTACCCGTGAAACCTTGAACCGTGAAACTTACCAGTGAAACCTAGACCCGTGAAACGTCACCTGTAAAACATACCCGTAAAACTTACCCGTGAAACTTACCCGTGAAACCTTGACCCGTGAATCTTACCAGTGAAACCTAGACCCGTGAAACAGCACCCATGAAACATACCCGTGAAACTTACCCGTGAAACTTACCCGTGAAACCTTGACCCGTGAAACTTACCAGTGAAACCTAGACCCGTGAAACGTCACCTGTGAAACATACCCGTAAAACTTACCCGTGAAACTTACCCGTGAAACTTACCCGTGAAACCTTGACCCGTGAAACTTTCCAGTGAAACCTAGACCCGTGAAACGTCACCCGTGAAACATACCCGTGAAACTTACCCGTGAAACTTACCCGTGAAACTTACCCGTGAAACCTTGACCCGCGAAACTTACCAGTGAAACCTAGACCCGTGAAACATCACCCATGAAACATACCCGTGAAACTTACCCGTGAAACCTTGACCCGTGAAACTTACCCGTGAAACCTTGACCCGTGAAACTTACCAGTGAAACCTAGACCCGTGAAACGTCACCTGTAAAACATACCCGTAAAACTTACCCGTGAAACTTACCCTTGAAACTTACCCGTGAAACCTTGACCCGTGAAACTTTCCAGTGAAACCTAGACCCGTGAAACGTCACCCGTGAAACATACCCGTGAAACTTACCCGTGAAACTTACCCGTGAAACCTTGACCCGTGAAACTTACCAGTGAAAACTAGACCCGTGAAACGTCACCCGTGAAACGTCACCCGTGAAACGTCACCCGTGAAACTTACCCGTGAAACCTTGACCCGTGAAACTTACCAGTGAAACCTAGACCCGTGAAACGTCACCCGTGAAACATACCCGTGAAACTTACCCGTGAAACTTACCCGTGAAACCTTGACCCGTGAAACTTTCCAGTGAAACCTAGACCCGTGAAACGTCACCCGTGAAACAAACCCGTGAAACTTACCCGTGAAACTTACCCGTGAAACCTTGACCCGTGAAACTTACCAGTGAAACCTAGACCCGTGAAACTTACCCGTAAAACCTTGACCCGTGAAACTTACCAGTGAAACCTAGACCCGTGAAACGTCACCCGTGAAACATACCCGTGAAACACCCGTGAAACTTACCCGTGAAACTTACCCGTGAAACCTTGACCCGTGAAACTTACCAGTGAAACCTAGACCCGTGAAACGTCACCCGTGAAACATACCCGTGAAACTTACCCGTGAAACTTACCCGTGAAACCTTGACCCGTGAAACTTACCAGTGAAACCAAGACCCGTGAAACGTCACCCGTGAAACATACCCGTGAAACTTACCCGTGAAACTTACCCGTGAAACCTTGACCCGTGAAACTTACCAGTGAAACCTAGACCCGTGAAACGTCACCCTTGAAACATACCCGTGAAACTTACCCGTGAAACTTACCCGTGAAACCTTCACCCGTGAAACTTACCAGTGAAACCTAGACCCGTGAAACGTCACCCGTGAAACTTACCCGTGAAACTTACCCGTGAAACCTTGACCTGTGAAACTTACCAGTGAAACCTAGACCCGTAAAACGTCACCCGTGAAACTTACCCGTGAAACTTACCCGTGAAACTTACCCGTGAAACCTTGACCCGTGAAACTTACCAGTGAAACCTAGACCCGTGAAACGTCACCCGTGAAACTTACCCGTGAAACTTACCCGTGAAACCTTGACCCGTGAAACTTACCAGTGAAACCTAGACCCGTGAAACGTCACCCGTGAAACTTACCCGTAAAACTTACACGTGAAACTTACCCGTGAAACCTTGACCCGTGAAACTTACCAGTGAAAAATAGACCCGTGAAACGTCACCCGTGAAACTTACCCGTGAAACTTACCCGTGAAACCTTGACCCGTGAAACTTACCAGTGAAACCTAGACCCGTGAAACGTCACCCGCAAAACATACCCGTGAAACTTACCCGTAAAACTTACCCGTGAAACCTTGACCCGTGAAACTTACCAGTGAAACCTAGACTCGTGAAACGTCACCTGTAAAACATACCCGTAAAACTTACCCGTAAAACTTACCCGTGAAACCTTGACCCGTGAAACTTTCCAGTAAAACCTAGACCCGTGAAACGTCACCCGTGAAACATACCCGTGAAACTTACCCGTAAAACTAACCCTTGAAACCTTGACCCGTGAAACTTACCAGTGAAACCTAGACCCGTGAAACGTCACCCGTGAAACTTACCCGTGAAACTTACCCGTGAAACCTTGACCCGTGAAACTTACCAGTGAAACCTAGACCCGTGAAACGTCACCCGTGAAACATACCCGTGAAACTTACCCGTGAAACTTACCCGTGAAACCTTGACCCGTGAAACTTACCAGTGAAACCTAGACCCGTGAAACGTCACCCGTGAAACATACCCGTGAAACTTACCCGTGAAACTTACCCGTGAAACCTTGACAAGTGAAACTTACCAGTGAAACCTAGACCCGTGAAACGTCACCCGTGAAACATACCCGTGAAACATACCCGTGAAACTTACCCGTGAAACTTACCCGTGAAACCTTGACCCGTGAAATTTACCAGTGAAACCTAGACCCGTGAAACGTCATCCGTGAAACATACCCGTGAAACTTACCCGTGAAACTTACCCGTGAAACCTTGACCCGTGAAACTTACCAGTGAAACCTAGACCCGTGAAACGTCACCCGTGAAACATACCCGTGAAACATACCCGTTAAACTTACCCGTGAAACCTTGACCCGTAAAACTTACCAGTGAAACCTAGACCCGTGAAACGTCACCCGTGAAACATACCCGTGAAACTTACCCGTGAAACTTACCCGTGAAACCTTGACCCGTGAAACTTACCAGTGAAACCTAGACCCGTGAAACGTCACCCGTGAAACATACCCGTGAAACATACCCGTGAAACTTACCCGTGAAACTTACCCGTGAAACTTACCCGTGAAACCTTGACCCGTGAAACTTACCAGTGAAACCTAGACCCGTGAAACGTCACCCGTGAAACATACCCGTGAAACTTACCCGTGAAACTTACCCGTGAAACTTACCCGTGAAACCTTGACCCGTGAAACTTACCAGTGAAACCTAGACCCGTGAAACGTCACCCGTGAAACATACCCGTGAAACTTACCCGTGAAACTTACCCGTGAAACCTTGACCCGTGAAACTTACCAGTGAAACCTAGACCCGTGAAACGTCACCCGTGAAACATACCCGTGAAACTTACCCGTGAAACTTACCCGTGAAACCTTGACCCGTGAAATTTTCCAGTGAAACTTAGACCCGTGAAACGTCACCCGTGAAACAAACCCGTGAAACTTACCCGTGAAACTTACCCGTGAAACCTTGACCCGTGAAACTTACCAGTGAAATCTAGACCCGTGAAACTTACCCGTAAAACCTTGACCCGTGAAACTTACCAGTGAAACCTAGACCCGTGAAACGTCACCCGTGAAACATACCCGTGAAACTTACCCGTGAAACTTACCCGTGAAACCTTGACCCGTGAAACTTACCAGTGAAACCTAGACCCGTGAAACGTCACCCGTAAAACATACCCGTGAAACTTACCCGTGAAACTTACCCGTGAAACCTTGACCCGTGAAACTTACCAGTGAAACCTAGACCCGTGAAACGTCACCTGTAAAACATACCCGTAAAACTTACCCGTGAAACTTACCCGTGAAACCTTGACCCGTGAAACTTTCCAGTGAAACCTAGACCCGTGAAATGTCACCCGTGAAACATACCCGTGAAACTTACCCGTGAAACCTTGACCCGTGAAACTTACCAGTGAAACCTAGACCCGTGAAACGTCACACGTGAAACTTACCCGTAAAACTTACCCGTGAAACTTACCCGTTAATTCTTGACTCGTGAAACTTACCAGTGAAACCTAGACCCGTGAAACGTCACCCGTGAAACATACCAGTGAAACCTAGACCCGTGAAACGTCACCCGTGAAACATACCCGTGAAACTTACCCGTGAAACTTACCCGTGAAACCTTGACCCGTGAAACTTACCAGTGAAACCTAGACCCGTGAAACGTCACCCGTGAAACATACCCGTGAAACTTACCCGTGAAACTTACCCGTGAAACCTTGACCCGTGAAACTTACCAGTGAAACCTAGACCCGTGAAACGTCACCCGTGAAACATACCCGTGAAACTTACCCGTGAAACTTACCAGTGAAACCTTGACCCGTGAAACTTACCAGTGAAACCTAGACCCGTGAAACGTCACCCGTGAAACATACCCGTAAAACATACCCGTGAAACTTACTCGTAAAACTTACCCGTGAAACCTTGACCCGTTAAACTTACCAGTGAAACCTAGACCCGTGAAACGTCACCCGTGAAACATACCCGTGAAACTTACCCGTGAAACTTACCCGTAAAACTTACCCGTGAAACCTTGACCCGTGAAACTTACCAGTGAAACCTAGACCCGTGAAACGTCACCTGTAAAACATACCCGTAAAACTTACCCGTAAAACTTACCCGTGAAACCTTGACCCGTGAAACTTTCCAGTAAAACCTAGACCCGTGAAACGTCACCCGTGAAACATACCCGTGAAACTTACCCGTAAAACTAACCCTTGAAACCTTGACCCGTGAAACTTACCAGTGAAACCTAGACCCGTGAAACGTCACCCGTGAAACTTACCCGTGAAACTTACCCGTGAAACCTTGACCCGTGAAACTTACCAGTGAAACCTAGACCCGTGAAACGTCACCCGTGAAACAAACCCGTGAAACTTACCCGTGAAACTTACCCGTGAAACCTTGACCCGTGAAACTTACCAGTGAAACCTAGACCCGTGAAACGTCACCCGTGAAACATACCCGTGAAACTTACCCGTGAAACTTACCCGTGAAACCTTGACAAGTGAAACTTACCAGTGAAACCTAGACCCGTGAAACGTCACCCGTGAAACATACCCGTGAAACATACCCGTGAATCTTACCCGTGAAACTTACCCGTGAAACCTTGACCCGTGAAATTTACCAGTGAAACCTAGACCCGTGAAACGTCACCCGTGAAACATACCCGTGAAACTTACCCGTGAAACTTACCCGTGAAACCTTGACCCGTGAAACTTACCAGTGAAACCTAGACCCGTGAAACGTCACCCGTGAAACATACCCGTGAAACATACCCGTTAAACTTACCCGTGAAACCTTGACCCGTAAAACTTACCAGTGAAACCTAGACCCGTGAAACGTCACCCGTGAAACATACCCGTGAAACTTACCCGTGAAACTTACCCGTGAAACCTTGACCCGTGAAACTTACCAGTGAAACCTAGACCCGTGAAACGTCACCCGTGAAACATACCCGTGAAACATACCCGTGAAACTTACCCGTGAAACTTACCCGTGAAACTTACCCGTGAAACCTTGACCCGTGAAACTTACCAGTGAAACCTAGACCCGTGAAACGTCACCCGTGAAACATACCCGTGAAACTTACCCGTGAAACTTACCCGTGAAACTTACCCGTGAAACCTTGACCCGTGAAACTTACCAGTGAAACCTAGACCCGTGAAACGTCACCCGTGAAACATACCCGTGAAACTTACCCGTGAAACTTACCCGTGAAACCTTGACCCGTGAAACTTACCAGTGAAACCTAGACCCGTGAAACGTCACCCGTGAAACATACCCGTGAAACTTACCCGTGAAACTTACCCGTGAAACCTTGACCCGTGAAATTTTCCAGTGAAACCTAGACCCGTGAAACGTCACCCGTGAAACAAACCCGTGAAACTTACCCGTGAAACTTACCCGTGAAACCTTGACCCGTGAAACTTACCAGTGAAATCTAGACCCGTGAAACTTACCCGTAAAACCTTGACCCGTGAAACTTACCAGTGAAACCTAGACCCGTGAAACGTCACCCGTGAAACATACCCGTGAAACTTACCCGTGAAACTTACCCGTGAAACCTTGACCCGTGAAACTTACCAGTGAAACCTAGACCCGTGAAACGTCACCCGTGAAACGTCACCCGTGAAACTTACCCGTGAAACCTTGACCCGTGAAACTTACCAGTGAAACCTAGACCCGTGAAACGTCACCTGTAAAACATACCCGTAAAACTTACCCGTGAAACTTACCCGTGAAACCTTGACCCGTGAAACTTTCCAGTGAAACCTAGACCCGTGAAATGTCACCCGTGAAACATACCCGTGAAACTTACCCGTGAAACCTTGACCCGTGAAACTTACCAGTGAAACCTAGACCCGTGAAACGTCACACGTGAAACTTACCCGTAAAACTTACCCGTGAAACTTACCCGTGAATTCTTGACTCGTGAAACTTACCAGTGAAACCTAGACCCGTGAAACGTCACCCGTGAAACATACCAGTGAAACCTAGACCCGTGAAACGTCACCCGTGAAACATACCCGTGAAACTTACCCGTGAAACTTACCCGTGAAACCTTGACCCGTGAAACTTACCAGTGAAACCTAGACCCGTGAAACGTCACCCGTGAAACATACCCGTGAAACTTACCCGTGAAACTTACCCGTGAAACCTTGACCCGTGAAACTTACCAGTGAAACCTAGACCCGTGAAACGTCACCCGTGAAACATACCCGTGAAACTTACCCGTGAAACTTACCCGTGAAACCTTGACCCGTGAAACTTACCAGTGAAACCTAGACCCGTGAAACGTCACCCGTGAAACATACCCGTAAAACATACCCGTGAAACTTACTCGTAAAACTTACCCGTGAAACCTTGACCCGTTAAACTTACCAGTGAAACCTAGACCCGTGAAACGTCACCCGTGAAACATACCCGTGAAACTTACCCGTGAAACTTACCCGTGAAACTTACCCGTGAAACCTTGACCCGTGAAACTTACCAGTGAAACCTAGACCCGTGAAACGTCACCCGTGAAACATACCCGTGAAACTTACCCGTGAAACTTACCCGTGAAACCTTGACCCGTGAAACTTACCAGTGAAACCTAGACCCGTGAAACGTCACCCGTAAAACGTCACCCGTGAAACTTACCCGTAAAACTTACCCGTGAAACCTTGACCCGTTAAACTTACCAGTGAAACCTAGACCCGTGAAACGTCACCCGTGAAACATACCCGTGAAACTTACCCGTGAAACTTACCCGTGAAACTTACCCGTGAAACCTTGACCCGTGAAACTTACCAGTGAAACCTAGACCCGTGAAACGTCACCCGTGAAACATACCCGTGAAACTTACCCGTGAAACTTACCCGTGAAACCTTGACTCGTGAAACTTACCAGTGAAACCTAGACCCGTGAAATGTCACCCGTGAAACATACCCGTGAAACTTACCCGTGAAACTTACCCGTGAAACCTTGACCCGTGAAACTTACCAGTGAAACCTAGACCCGTGAAACGTCACCCGTGAAACATTTCCGTGAAACTTACCCGTGAAACTTACCCGTGAAACCTTGACCCGTGAAACTTTCCAGTGAAACCTAGACCCGTGAAACGTCACCCGTGAAACAAACCCGTGAAACTTACCCGTGAAACTTACCCGTGAAACCTTGACCCGTGAAACTTACCAGTGAAATCTAGACCCGTGAAACTTACCCGTAAAACCTTGACCCGTGAAACTTACCAGTGAAACCTAGACCCGTGAAACGTCACCCGTGAAACATACCCGTGAAACTTACCCGTGAAACCTTGACCCGTGAAACTTACCAGTGAAACCTAGACCCGTGAAACGTCACCCGTAAAACATACCCGTGAAACTTACCCGTGAAACTTACCCGTGAAACCTTGACCCGTGAAACTTACCAGTGAAACCTAGACCCGTGAAACGTCACCTGTAAAACATACCCGTAAAACTTACCCGTGAAACTTACCCGTGAAACCTTGACCCGTGAAACTTTCCAGTGAAACCTAGACCCGTGAAATGTCACCCGTGAAACATACCCGTGAAACTTACCCGTGAAACTTACCAGTGAAACCTAGACCCGTGAAACGTCACACGTGAAACTTACCCGTAAAACTTACCCGTGAAACTTACCCGTGAATTCTTGACTCGTGAAACTTACCAGTGAAACCTAGACCCGTGAAACGTCACCCGTGAAACATACCAGTGAAACCTAGACCCGTGAAACGTCACCCGTGAAACATACCCGTGAAACTTACCCGTGAAACTTACCCGTGAAACCTTGACCCGTGAAACTTACCAGTGAAACCTAGACCCGTGAAACGTCACCCGTGAAACATACCCGTGAAACTTACCCGTGAAACTTACCCGTGAAACCTTGACCCGTGAAACTTACCAGTGAAACCTAGACCCGTGAAACGTCACCCGTGAAACATACCCGTGAAACTTACCCGTGAAACTTACCCGTGAAACCTTGACCCGTGAAACTTACCAGTGAAACCTAGACCCGTGAAACGTCACCCGTGAAACATACCCGTAAAACATACCCGTGAAACTTACTCGTAAAACTTACCCGTGAAACCTTGACCTGTTAAACTTACCAGTGAAACCTAGACCCGTGAAACGTCACCCGTGAAACATACCCGTGAAACTTACCCGTGAAACTTACCCGTGAAACTTACCCGTGAAACCTTGACCCGTGAAACTTACCAGTGAAACCTAGACCCGTGAAACGTCACCCGTGAAACATACCCGTGAAACTTACCCGTGAAACTTACCCGTGAAACCTTGACCCGTGAAACTTACCAGTGAAACCTAGACCCGTGAAACGTCACCCGTAAAACGTCACCCGTGAAACTTACCCGTAAAACTTACCCGTAAAACCTTGACCCGTTAAACTTACCAGTGAAACCTAGACCCGTGAAACGTCACCCGTGAAACATACCCGTGAAACTTACCCGTGAAACTTACCCGTGAAACTTACCCGTGAAACCTTGACCCGTGAAACTTACCAGTGAAACCTAGACCCGTGAAACGTTACCCGTGAAACATACCCGTGAAACTTACCCGTGAAACTTACCCGTGAAACCTTGACCCGTGAAACTTACCAGTGAAACCTAGACCCGTGAAACGTCACCCGTGAAACATACCCGTGAAACTTACCCGTGAAACTTACCCGTGAAACCTTGACCCGTGAAACTTACCAGTGAAACCTAGACCCGTGAAACGTCACCCGTGAAACATACCCGTAAAACATACCCGTGAAACTTACTCGTAAAACTTACCCGTGAAACCTTGACCCGTTAAACTTACCAGTGAAACCTAGACCCGTGAAACGTCACCCGTGAAACATACCCGTGAAACTTACCCGTGAAACTTACCCGTGAAACTTACCCGTGAAACTTACCCGTTAAACCTTGACCCGTGAAACTTACCAGTGAAACCTAGACCCGTGAAACGTCACCCGTGAAACATACCCGTGAAACTTACCCGTGAAACTTACCCGTGAAACCTTGACCCGTGAAACTTACCAGTGAAACCTAGACCCGTGAAACGTCACCCGTAAAACGTCACCCGTGAAACTTACCCGTAAAACTTACCCGTGAAACTTACCCGTGAAACCTTGACTCGTGAAACTTACCAGTGAAACCTAGACCCGTGAAACGTCACCCGTGAAACATACCCGTGAAACTTACCCGTGAAACTTACCCGTAAAACCTTGACCCGTGAAACTTACCAGTGAAACCTAGACCCGTGAAACGTCACCCGTGAAACATACCCGTGAAACTTACCCGTGAAACTTACCCGTGAAACCTTGACCCGTGAAACTTACCAGTGAAACCTAGACCCGTGAAACGTCACCCGTGAAACATACCCGTGAAACTTACCCGTGAAACTTACCCGTGAAACCTTGACCCGTGAAACTTACCAGTGAAACCTAGACCCGTGAAACGTCACCCGTGAAACATACCCTTGAAACTTACCCGTGAAACTTACCCGTGAAACTTACCCGTGAAACTTACCCGTGAAACCTTGACCCGTGAAACTTACCAGTGAAACCTAGACCCGTGAAACGTCACCCGTGAAACATACCCGTGAAACTTACCCGTGAAACTTACCCGTGAAACCTTGACCCGCGAAACTTACCAGTGAAACCTAGACCCGTGAAACATCACCCATGAAACATACCCGTGAAACTTACCCGTGAAACTTACCCGTGAAACTTACCCGTGAAACCTTGACCCGTGAAACTTTCCAGTGAAACCTAGACCCGTGAAACGTCACCCGTAAAACATACCCGTGAAACTTACCCTTGAAACTTACCCGTGAAACCTTGACCCGTGAAACTTACCAGTGAAACCTAGACCCGTGAAACGTCACCTGTAAAACATACCCGTAAAACTTACCCGTGAAACTTACCCGTGAAACCTTGACCCGTGAAACTTTCCAGTGAAACCTAGACCCGTGAAATGTCACCCGTGAAACATACCCGTGAAACTTACCCGTGAAACCTTGACCCGTGAAACTTTCCAGTGAAACCTAGACCCGTGAAACGTCACACGTGAATCTTACCCGTAAAACTTACCCGTGAAACTTACCCGTGAATCCTTGACTCGTGAAACTTACCAGTGAAACCTAGACCCGTGAAACGTCACCCGTGAAACATACCAGTGAAACCTAGACCCGTGAAACGTCACCCGTGAAACATACCCGTGAAACTTACCCGTGAAACTTACCCGTGAAACCTTGACCCGTGAAACTTACCAGTGAAACCTAGACCCGTGAAACGTCACCCGTGAAACATACCCGTGAAACTTACCCGTGAAACTTACCCGTGAAACCTTGACCCGTGAAACTTACCAGTGAAACCTAGACCCGTGAAACGTCACCCGTGAAACATACCCGTGAAACTTACCCGTGAAACTTACCCGTGAAACCTTGACCCGTGAAACTTACCAGTGAAACCTAGACCCGTGAAACGTCACCCGTGAAACATACCCGTAAAACATACCCGTGAAACTTACTCGTAAAACTTACCCGTGAAACCTTGACCCGTTAAACTTACCAGTGAAACCTAGACCCGTGAAACGTCACCCGTGAAACATACCCGTGAAACTTACCCGTGAAACTTACCCGTGAAACTTACCCGTGAAACCTTGACCCGTGAAACTTACCAGTGAAACCTAGACCCGTGAAACGTCACCTGTGAAACATACCCGTAAAACTTACCCGTGAAACTTACCCGTGAAACCTTGACCCGTGAAACTTTCCAGTGAAACCTAGACCCGTGAAACGTCACCCGTGAAACATACCCGTGAAACTTACCCGTGAAACTTACCCGTGAAACCTTGACCCGCGAAACTTACCAGTGAAACCTAGACCCGTGAAACATCACCCATGAAACATACCCGTGAAACTTACCCGTGAAACTTACCCGTGAAACTTACCCGTGAAACCTTGACCCGTGAAACTTACCAGTGAAACCTAGACCCGTGAAACGTCACCTGTAAAACATACCCGTAAAACTTACCCGTGAAACTTACCCGTGAAACTTACCCGTGAAACCTTGACCCGTGAAACTTACCAGTGAAACCTAGACCCGTGAAACGTCACCTGTAAAACATACCCGTAAAACTTACCCGTGAAACTTACCCGTGAAACCTTGACCCGTGAAACTTACCAGTGAAACCTAGACCCGTGAAACATCACCCATGAAACATACCCGTGAAACTTACCCGTGAAACTTCCCCGTGAAACCTTGACCAGTGAAACTTACCAGTGAAACCTAGACCCGTGAAACGTCACCTGTGAAACATACCCGTAAAACTTACCCGTGAAACTTACCCGTGAAACCTTGACCCGTGAAACTTACCAGTGAAACCTAGACCCGTGAAACGTCACCCGTGAAACATACCCGTGAAACTTACCCGTGAAACTTACCCGTGAAACCTTGACCCGTGAAACTTACCAGTGAAACCTAGACCCGTGAAACGTCACCCGTGAAACATACCCGTGAAACTTACCCGTGAAACTTACCCGTGAAACTTACCCGTGAAACCTTGACCCGTGAAACTTACCAGTGAAACCTAGACCCGTGAAACGTCACCCGTGAAACATACCCGTGAAACTTACCCGTGAAACTTACCCGTGAAACCTTGACCCGTGAAACTTACCAGTGAAACCTAGACCCGTGAAACGTCACCCGTGAAACATACCCGTGAAACTTACCCGTGAAACTTACCCGTGAAACCTTGACCCGTGAAACTTTCCAGTGAAACCTAGACCCGTGAAACGTCACCCGTGAAACAAACCCGTAAAACTTACCCGTGAAACTTACCCGTGAAACCTTGACCCGTGAAACTTACCAGTGAAATCTAGACCCGTGAAACTTACCCGTAAAACCTTGACCCGTGAAACTTACCAGTGAAACCTAGACCCGTGAAACGTCACCCGTGAAACATACCCGTGAAACTTACCCGTGAAACCTTGACCCGTGAAACTTACCAGTGAAACCTAGACCCGTGAAACGTCACCCGTAAAACATACCCGTGAAACTTACCCGTGAAACTTACCCGTGAAACCTTGACCCGTGAAACTTACCAGTGAAACCTAGACCCGTGAAACGTCACCTGTAAAACATACCCGTAAAACTTACCCGTGAAACTTACCCGTGAAACCTTGACCCGTGAAACTTTCCAGTGAAACCTAGACCCGTGAAATGTCACCCGTGAAACATACCCGTGAAACTTACCCGTGAAACCTTGACCCGTGAAACTTACCAGTGAAACCTAGACCCGTGAAACGTCACACGTGAAACTTACCCGTAAAACTTACCCGTGAAACTTACCCGTGAATCCTTGACTCGTGAAACTTACCAGTGAAACCTAGACCCGTGAAACGTCACCCGTGAAACATACCAGTGAAACCTAGACCCGTGAAACGTCACCCGTGAAACATACCCGTGAAACTTACCCGTGAAACTTACCCGTGAAACCTTGACCCGTGAAACTTACCAGTGAAACCTAGACCCGTGAAACGTTACCCGTGAAACATACCCGTGAAACTTACCCGTGAAACTTACCCGTGAAACCTTGACCCGTGAAACTTACCAGTGAAACCTAGACCCGTGAAACGTCACCCGTGAAACATACCCGTGAAACTTACCCGTGAAACTTACCCGTGAAACCTTGACCCGTGAAACTTACCAGTGAAACCTAGACCCGTGAAACGTCACCCGTGAAACATACCCGTAAAACATACCCGTGAAACTTACTCGTAAAACTTACCCGTGAAACCTTGACCCGTTAAACTTACCAGTGAAACCTAGACCCGTGAAACGTCACCCGTGAAACATACCCGTGAAACTTACCCGTGAAACTTACCCGTGAAACTTACCCGTGAAACTTACCCGTTAAACCTTGACCCGTGAAACTTACCAGTGAAACCTAGACCCGTGAAACGTCACCCGTGAAACATACCCGTGAAACTTACCCGTGAAACTTACCCGTGAAACCTTGACCCGTGAAACTTACCAGTGAAACCTAGACCCGTGAAACGTCACCCGTAAAACATCACCCATGAAACATACCCGTGAAACTTACCCGTGAAACTTACCCGTGAAACTTACCCGTGAAACTTACCCGTGAAACCTTGACCCGTGAAACTTACCAGTGAAACCTAGACCCGTGAAACGTCACCTGTAAAACATACCCGTAAAACTTACCCGTGAAACTTACCCGTGAAACTTACCCGTGAAACCTTGACCCGTGAAACTTACCAGTGAAACCTAGACCCGTGAAACGTCACCTGTAAAACATACCCGTAAAACTTACCCGTGAAACTTACCCGTGAAACCTTGACCCGTGAAACTTACCAGTGAAACCTAGACCCGTGAAACATCACCCATGAAACATACCCGTGAAACTTACCCGTGAAACTTCCCCGTGAAACCTTGACCAGTGAAACTTACCAGTGAAACCTAGACCCGTGAAACGTCACCTGTGAAACATACCCGTAAAACTTACCCGTGAAACTTACCCGTGAAACCTTGACCCGTGAAACTTACCAGTGAAACCTAGACCCGTGAAACGTCACCCGTGAAACATACCCGTGAAACTTACCCGTGAAACTTACCCGTGAAACCTTGACCCGTGAAACTTACCAGTGAAACCTAGACCCGTGAAACGTCACCCGTGAAACATACCCGTGAAACTTACCCGTGAAACTTACCCGTGAAACTTACCCGTGAAACCTTGACCCGTGAAACTTACCAGTGAAACCTAGACCCGTGAAACGTCACCCGTGAAACATACCCGTGAAACTTACCCGTGAAACTTACCCGTGAAACCTTGACCCGTGAAACTTACCAGTGAAACCTAGACCCGTGAAACGTCACCCGTGAAACATACCCGTGAAACTTACCCGTGAAACTTACCCGTGAAACCTTGACCCGTGAAACTTTCCAGTGAAACCTAGACCCGTGAAACGTCACCCGTGAAACAAACCCGTAAAACTTACCCGTGAAACTTACCCGTGAAACCTTGACCCGTGAAACTTACCAGTGAAATCTAGACCCGTGAAACTTACCCGTAAAACCTTGACCCGTGAAACTTACCAGTGAAACCTAGACCCGTGAAACGTCACCCGTGAAACATACCCGTGAAACTTACCCGTGAAACCTTGACCCGTGAAACTTACCAGTGAAACCTAGACCCGTGAAACGTCACCCGTAAAACATACCCGTGAAACTTACCCGTGAAACTTACCCGTGAAACCTTGACCCGTGAAACTTACCAGTGAAACCTAGACCCGTGAAACGTCACCTGTAAAACATACCCGTAAAACTTACCCGTGAAACTTACCCGTGAAACCTTGACCCGTGAAACTTTCCAGTGAAACCTAGACCCGTGAAATGTCACCCGTGAAACATACCCGTGAAACTTACCCGTGAAACCTTGACCCGTGAAACTTACCAGTGAAACCTAGACCCGTGAAACGTCACACGTGAAACTTACCCGTAAAACTTACCCGTGAAACTTACCCGTGAATCCTTGACTCGTGAAACTTACCAGTGAAACCTAGACCCGTGAAACGTCACCCGTGAAACATACCAGTGAAACCTAGACCCGTGAAACGTCACCCGTGAAACATACCCGTGAAACTTACCCGTGAAACTTACCCGTGAAACCTTGACCCGTGAAACTTACCAGTGAAACCTAGACCCGTGAAACGTTACCCGTGAAACATACCCGTGAAACTTACCCGTGAAACTTACCCGTGAAACCTTGACCCGTGAAACTTACCAGTGAAACCTAGACCCGTGAAACGTCACCCGTGAAACATACCCGTGAAACTTACCCGTGAAACTTACCCGTGAAACCTTGACCCGTGAAACTTACCAGTGAAACCTAGACCCGTGAAACGTCACCCGTGAAACATACCCGTAAAACATACCCGTGAAACTTACTCGTAAAACTTACCCGTGAAACCTTGACCCGTTAAACTTACCAGTGAAACCTAGACCCGTGAAACGTCACCCGTGAAACATACCCGTGAAACTTACCCGTGAAACTTACCCGTGAAACTTACCCGTGAAACTTACCCGTTAAACCTTGACCCGTGAAACTTACCAGTGAAACCTAGACCCGTGAAACGTCACCCGTGAAACATACCCGTGAAACTTACCCGTGAAACTTACCCGTGAAACCTTGACCCGTGAAACTTACCAGTGAAACCTAGACCCGTGAAACGTCACCCGTAAAACGTCACCCGTGAAACTTACCCGTAAAACTTACCCGTGAAACTTACCCGTGAAACCTTGACTCGTGAAACTTACCAGTGAAACCTAGACCCGTGAAACGTCACCCGTGAAACATACCCGTGAAACTTACCCGTGAAACTTACCCGTAAAACCTTGACCCGTGAAACTTACCAGTGAAACCTAGACCCGTGAAACGTCACCCGTGAAACATACCCGTGAAACTTACCCGTGAAACTTACCCGTGAAACCTTGACCCGTGAAACTTACCAGTGAAACCTAGACCCGTGAAACGTCACCCGTGAAACATACCCGTGAAACTTACCCGTGAAACTTACCCGTGAAACCTTGACCCGTGAAACTTACCAGTGAAACCTAGACCCGTGAAACGTCACCCGTGAAACATACCCTTGAAACTTACCCGTGAAACTTACCCGTGAAACTTACCCGTGAAACTTACCCGTGAAACCTTGACCCGTGAAACTTACCAGTGAAACCTAGACCCGTGAAACGTCACCCGTGAAACATACCCGTGAAACTTACCCGTGAAACTTACCCGTGAAACCTTGACCCGCGAAACTTACCAGTGAAACCTAGACCCGTGAAACATCACCCATGAAACATACCCGTGAAACTTACCCGTGAAACTTACCCGTGAAACTAACCCGTGAAACCTTGACCCGTGAAACTTTCCAGTGAAACCTAGACCCGTGAAACGTCACCCGTGAAACATACCCGTGAAACTTACCCGTGAAACTTACCCGTGAAACCTTGACCCGTGAAACTTACCAGTGAAACCTAGACCCGTGAAACGTCACCCGTGAAACTTACCCGTGAAACTTACCCGTGAAACCTTGACCCGTGAAACTTACCAGTGAAACCTAGACCCGTGAAACGTCACCCATGAAACTTACCCGTGAAACTTACCCGTGAAACTTACCCGTGAAACTTACCCGTGAAACTTACCCGTGAAACCTTGACCCGTGAAACTTACCAGTGAAACCTAGACCCGTGAAACGTCACCCGTGAAACTTACCCGTGAAACTTACCCGTGAAACCTTGACCCGTGAAACTTACCAGTGAAACCTAGACCCGTGAAACGTCACCCGTGAAACTTACACGTGAAACTTTCACGTGAAACCTTGACCCGTGAAACTTACCAGTGAAAAATAGACCCGTGAAACTTACCAGTGAAACCTAGACCCGTGAAACTTACCCGTAAAACCTTGACCCGTGAAACTTACCAGTGAAACCTAGACCCGTGAAACGTCACCCGTGAAACGTCACCCGTGAAACATACCCGTGAAACTTACCCGTGAAACTTACCCGTGAAACCTTGACCCGTGAAACTTACCAGTGAAACCTAGACCCGTGAAACGTCACCCGTGAAACATACCCGTGAAACTTACCCGTGAAACTTACCCGTGAAACCTTGACCCGTGAAACTTACCAGTGAAACCTAGACCCGTGAAACGTCACCCGTGAAACATACCCGTGAAACTTACCCGTGAAACTTACCCGTGAAACCTTGACCCGTGAAACTTACCAGTGAAACCTAGACCCGTGAAACGTCACCTGTAAAACATACCCGTAAAACTTACCCGTGAAACTTACCCGTGAAACCTTGACCCGTGAAACTTACCAGTGAAACCTAGACCCGTGAAACATCACCCATGAAACATACCCGTGAAACTTACCCGTGAAACTTCCCCGTGAAACCTTGACCCGTGAAACTTACCAGTGAAACCTAGACCCGTGAAACGTCACCTGTGAAACATACCCGTAAAACTTACCCGTGAAACTTACCCGTGAAACCTTGACCCGTGAAACTTTCCAGTGAAACCTAGACCCGTGAAACGTCACCCGTGAAACATACCCGTGAAACTTACCCGTGAAACCTTGACCCGCGAAACTTACCAGTGAAACCTAGACCCGTAAAACATCACCCATGAAACATACCCGTGAAACTTACCCGTGAAACTTACCCGTGAAACTTACCCGTGAAACCTTGACCCGTGAAACTTACCAGTGAAACCTAGACCCGTGAAACGTCACCTGTAAAACATACCCGTAAAACTTACCCGTGAAACTTACCCTTGAAACTTACCCGTGAAACTTTCCAGTGAAACCTAGACCCGTGAAACGTCACCCGTGAAACATACCCGTGAAACTTACCCGTGAAACTTACCCGTGAAACCTTGACCCGTGAAACGTCACCCGTGAAACGTCACCCGTGAAACTTACCCGTAAAACTTACCCGTGAAACCTTGACCCGTGAAACTTACCAGTGAAACCTAGACCCGTGAAACGTCACCCGTGAAACATACCCGTGAAACTTACCCGTGAAACCTTGACCCGTGAAACTTTCCAGTGAAACCTAGACCCGTGAAACTTCACCCGTGAAACAAACCCGTGAAACTTACCCGTGAAACTTACCCGTGAAACCTTGACCCGTGAAACTTACCAGTGAAACATAGACCCGTGAAACTTACCCGTAAAACCTTGACCCGTGAAACTTACCAGTGATACCTAGACCCGTGAAACGTCACCCGTGAAACATACCCGTGAAACTTACCCGTGAAACTTACCCGTGAAACCTTGACCCGTGAAACTTACCAGTGAAACCTAGACCCGTGAAACGTCACCCGTGAAACATACCCGTGAAACTTACCCGTGAAACTTACCCGTGAAACCTTGACCCGTGAAACTTACCAGTTAAACCAAGACCCGTGAAACGTCACCCGTGAAACATACCCGTGAAACTTACCCGTGAAACTTACCCGTGAAACTTACCAGTGAAACCTAGACCCGTGAAACGTCACCCATGAAACTTACCCGTGAAACTTACCCGTGAAACTTACCCGTGAAACTTACCCGTGAAACCTTGACCCGTGAAATTTACCAGTGAAACCTAGACCCGTAAAACGTCACCCGTGAAACTTACCCGTGAAACCTTGACCCGTGAAACTTTCCAGTGAAACCTAGACCCGTGAAACGTCACCCGTGAAACAAACCCGTGAAATTTACCCGTGAAACTTACCCGTGAAACCTTGACCCGTGAAACTTACCAGTGAAACCTAGACCCGTGAAACTTACTCGTAAAACCTTGACCCGTGAAACTTACCAGTGAAACCTAGACCCGTGAAACGTCACCCGTGAAACGTCACCCGTGAAACATACCCGTGAAACTTACCCGTGAAACTTACCCGTGAAACCTTGACCCGTGAAACTTACCAGTGAAACCTAGACCCGTGAAACGTCACCCGTGAAACTTACACGTGAAACTTACCCGTGAAACCTTGACCCGTGAAACTTACCAGTGAAAAATAGACCCGTGAAACGTCACCCGTGAAACTTACCCGTGAAACTTACCCGTGAAACTTAGCCGTGAAACCTTGACCCGTGAAACTTACCAGTGAAACCTAGACCCGTGAAACGTCACCCGTGAAACATACCCGTGAAACTTACCCGTAAAACTTACCCGTGAAACCTTGACCCGTGAAACTTACCAGTGACACCTAGACCCGTGAAACGTCACCCGTGAAACATACCCGTGAAACTTACCCGTGAAACTTACCCGTGAAGCTTACCCGTGAAACCTTGACCCGTGAAACTTACCAGTGAAACCTAGACCCGTGAAACGTCACCCGTGAAACATACCCGTGAAACTTACCCGTGAAATTTACCCGTGAAACCTTGACCCGTGAAACTTACCAGTGAAACCTAGACCCGTGAAACGTCACCTGTAAAACATACCCGTAAAACTTACCCGTGAAACTTACCCGTGAAACCTTGACCCGTGAAACTTACCAGTGAAACCTAGACCCGTGAAACATCACCCATGAAACATACCCGTGAAACTTACCCGTGAAACTTACCCGTGAAACCTTGACCCGTGAAACTTACCAGTGAAACCTAGACCCGTGAAACGTCACCTGTGAAACATACCCGTAAAACTTACCCGTGAAACTTACCCGTGAAACCTTGACCCGTGAAACTTTCCAGTGAAACCTAGACCCGTGAAACGTCACCCGTGAAACATACCCGTGAAACTTACCCGTGAAACCTTGACCCGCGAAACTTACCAGTGAAACCTAGACCCGTGAAACATCACCCATGAAACATACCCGTGAAACTTACCCGTGAAACTTACCCGTGAAACTTACCCGTGAAACCTTGACCCGTGAAACTTACCAGTGAAACCTAGACCCGTGAAACGTCACCTGTAAAACATACCCGTAAAACTTACCCGTGAAACTTACCCTTGAAACTTACCCGTGAAACCTTGACCCGTGAAACTTTCCAGTGAAACCTAGACCCGTGAAACGTCACCCGTGAAACATACCCGTGAAACTTACCCGTGAAACTTACCCGTGAAACCTTGACCCGTGAAACTTACCAGTGAAACCTAGACCCGTGAAACGTCACCCGTGAAACGTCACCCGTGAAACTTACCCGTAAAATTTACCCGTGAAACCTTGACCCGTGAAACTTACCAGTGAAACCTAGACCCGTGAAACGTCACCCGTGAAACATACCCGTGAAACTTACCCGTGAAACCTTGACCCGTGAAACTTTCCAGTGAAACCTAGACCCGTGAAACGTCACCCGTGAAACAAACCCGTGAAACTTACCCGTGAAACTTACCCGTGAAACCTTGACCCGTGAAACTTACCAGTGAAACCTAGACCCGTGAAACTTACCCGTAAAACCTTGACCCGTGAAACTTACCAGTGAAACCTAGACCCGTGAAACGTCACCCGTAAAACATACCCGTGAAACTTACCCGTGAAACTTACCCGTGAAACTTACCCGTGAAACCTTGACCCGTGAAACTTACCAGTGAAACCTAGACCCGTGAAACGTCACCCGTGAAACATACCCGTGAAACTTACCCGTGAAACTTACCCGTGAAACCTTGACCCGTGAAACTTACCAGTTAAACCAAGACCCGTGAAACGTCACCCGTGAAACATACCCGTGAAACTTACCCGTGAAACTTACCCGTGAAACCTTGACCCGTGAAACTTACCAGTAAAACCTAGACCCGTGAAACGTCACCCTTGAAACATACCCGTGAAACTTACCCGTGAAACTTACCCGTGAAACCTTGACCCGTGAAACTTACCAGTGAAACCTAGACCCGTGAAACGTCACCCGTGAAACTTACCCGTGAAACTTACCCGTGAAACCTTGACCCGTGAAACTTACCAGTGAAACCTAGACCCGTGAAACGTCACCCGTGAAACGTCACCCGTGAAACTTACCCGTGAAACTTACCCGTGAAACTTACCCGTGAAACTTACCCGTGAAACTTACCCGTGAAACCTTGACCCGTGTAACTTACCAGTGAAACCTAGACCCGTGAAACGTCACCCGTGAAACTTACCCGTGAAACTTACCCGTGAAACCTTGACCCGTGAAACTTACCAGTGAAACCTAGACCCGTGAAACGTCACCCGTGAAACTTACCCGTGAAACTTACACGTGAAACTTACCCGTGAAACCTTGACCCGTAAAACTTACCAGTGAAAAATAGACCCGTGAAACGTCACCCGTGAAACTTACCCGTGAAACTTACCCGTGAAACCTTGACCCGTGAAACTTACCAGTGAAACCTAGACCCGTGAAACGTCACCCGCGAAACATACCCGTGAAACTTACCCGTGAAACTTACCCGTGAAACCTTGACCCGTGAAACTTACCAGTGAAACCTAGACCCGTGAAACGTCACCTGTAAAACATACCCGTAAAACTTACCCGTGAAACTTACCCGTGAAACCTTGACCCGTGAAACTTTCCAGTGAAACCTAGACCCGTGAAACGTCACCCGTGAAACATACCCGTGAAACTTACCCGTAAATCTTACCCTTGAAACCTTGACCCGTGAAACTTACCAGTGAAACCTAGACCCGTGAAACGTCACCCGTGAAACTTACCCGTGAAACTTACCCGTGAAACCTTGACCCGTGAAACTTACCAGTGAAACCTAGACCCGTGAAACGTCACCCGTGAAACATACCCGTGAAACTTACCCGTGAAACTTACCCGTGAAACCTTGACCCGTGAAACTTACCAGTGAAACCTAGACCCGTGAAACGTCACCCGTGAAACATACCCGTGAAACTTACCCGTGAAACTTACCCGTGAAACCTTGACCCGTGAAACTTACCAGTGAAACCTAGACCCGTGAAACGTCACCCGTGAAACATACCCGTGAAACTTACCCGTGAAACTTACCCGTGAAACCTTGACCCGTGAAACTTACCAGTGAAACCTAGACCCGTGAAACGTCACCCGTGAAACATACCCGTGAAACTTACCCGTGAAACTTACCCGTGAAACCTTGACCCGTGAAACTTACCAGTGAAACCTAGACCCGTGAAACGTCACCCGTGAAACATACCCGTGAAACTTACCCGTGAAACCTTGACCCGTAAAACTTACCAGTGAAACCTAGACCCGTGAAACGTCACCCGTGAAACATACCCGTGAAACTTACCCGTGAAACTTACCCGTGAAACCTTGACCCGTGAAACTTACCAGTGAAACCTAGACCCGTGAAACGTCACCCGTGAAACATACCCGTGAAACATACCCGTGAAACTTACCCGTGAAACTTACCCGTGAAACCTTGACCCGTTAAACTTACCAGTGAAACCTAGACCCGTGAAACGTCACCCGTGAAACATACCCGTGAAACTTACCCGTGAAACTTACCCGTGAAACTTACCCGTGAAACTTACCCGTGAAACCTTGACCCGTGAAACTTACCAGTGAAACCTAGACCCGTGAAACGTCACCCGTGAAACTTACCCGTGAAACTTACCCGTGAAACCTTGACCCGTGAAACTTACCAGTGAAACCTAGACCCGTGAAACGTCACCCGTGAAACTTACCCGTGAAACTTACACGTGAAACTTACCCGTGAAACCTTGACCCGTGAAACTTACCAGTGAAAAATAGACCCGTGAAACGTCACCCGTGAAACTTACCCGTGAAACTTACCCGTGAAACCTTGACCCGTGAAACTTACCAGTGAAACCTAGACCCGTGAAACGTCACCCGCGAAACATACCCGTGAAACTTACCCGTGAAACTTACCCGTGAAACCTTGACCCGTGAAACTTACCAGTGAAACCTACACCCGTGAAACGTCACCTGTAAAACATACCCGTAAAACTTACCCGTGAGACTTACCCGTGAAACCTTGACCCGTGAAACTTTCCAGTGAAACCTAGACCCGTGAAACGTCACCCGTGAAACATACCCGTGAAACTTACCCGTAAAACTTACCCTTGAAACCTTGACCCGTGAAACTTACCAGTGAAACCTAGACCCGTGAAACGTCACCCGTGAAACTTACCCGTGAAACCTTGACCCGTGAAACTTACCAGTGAAACCTAGACCCGTGAAACGTCACCCGTGAAACATACCCGTGAAACGTCACCCGTGAAACTTACCCGTGAAACTTACCCGTGAAACCTTGACCCGTGAAACTTACCAGTGAAACCTAGACCCGTGAAACGTCACCCGTGAAACATACCCGTGAAACTTACCCGTGAAACCTTGACCCGTAAAACTTACCAGTGAAACCTAGACCCGTGAAACGTCACCCGTGAAACATACCCGTGAAACTTACCCGTAAAACTTACCCGTGAAACCTTGACCCGTGAAACTTACCAGTGAAACCTAGACCCGTGAAACGTCACCCGTGAAACATACCCGTGAAACTTACCCGTGAAGCTTACCCGTGAAACCTTGACCCGTGAAACTTACCAGTGAAACCTGGACCCGTGAAACGTCACCCGTGAAACATACCCGTGAAACTTACCCGTAAAACTTACCCGTGAAACCTTGACCCGTGAAACTTACCAGTGAAACCTAGACCCGTGAAACGTCACCTGTAAAACATACCCGTAAAACTTACCCGTGAAACTTACCCGTGAAACCTTGACCCGTGAAACTTACCAGTGAAACCTAGACCCGTGAAACATCACCCATGAAACATACCCGTGAAACTTACCCGTGAAACTTACCCGTGAAACCTTGACCCGTGAAACTTACCAGTGAAACCTAGACCCGTGAAACGTCACCTGTGGAACATACCCGTAAAACTTACCCGTGAAACTTACCCGTGAAACCTTGACCCGTGAAACTTTCCAGTGAAACCTAGACCCGTGAAACGTCACCCGTGAAACATACCCGTGAAACTTACCCGTGAAACTTACCCGTGAAACCTTGACCCGCGAAACTTACCAGTGAAACCTAGACCCGTGAAACATCACCCATGAAACATACCCGTGAAACTTACCCGTGAAACTTACCCGTGAAACTTACCCGTGAAACCTTGACCCGTGAAACTTACCAGTGAAACCTAGACCCGTGAAACGTCACCTGTAAAACATACCCGTAAAACTTACCCGTGAAACTTACCCTTGAAACTTACCCGTGAAACCTTGACCCGTGAAACTTTCCAGTAAAACCTAGACCCGTGAAACGTCACCCGTGAAACATACCCGTGAAACTTACCCGTGAAACTTACCCGTGAAACCTTGACCCGTGAAACTTACCAGTGAAACCTAGACCCGTGAAACGTCACCCGTGAAACGTCACCCGTGAAACTTACCCGTAAAACTTACCCGTGAAACCTTGACCCGTGAAACTTACCAGTGAAACCTAGACCCGTGAAACGTCACCCGTGAAACATACCCGTGAAACTTACCCGTGAAGCTTACCCGTGAAACCTTGACCCGTGAAACTTACCAGTGAAACCTGGACCCGTGAAACGTCACCCGTGAAACATACCCGTGAAACTTACCCGTAAAACTTACCCGTGAAACCTTGACCCGTGAAACTTACCAGTGAAACCTAGACCCGTGAAACGTCACCTGTAAAACATACCCGTAAAACTTACCCGTGAAACTTACCCGTGAAACCTTGACCCGTGAAACTTACCAGTGAAACCTAGACCCGTGAAACATCACCCATGAAACATACCCGTGAAACTTACCCGTGAAACTTACCCGTGAAACCTTGACCCGTGAAACTTACCAGTGAAACCTAGACCCGTGAAACGTCACCCGTGAAACATACCCGTGAAACATACCCGTGAAACTTACCCGTGAAACTTACCCGTGAAACCTTGACCCGTGAAACGTCACCCGTGAAACTTACCCGTGAAACTTACCCTTGAAACCTTGACCCGTGAAACTTACCAGTGAAACCTAGACCCGTGAAACGTCACCCGTGAAACTTACCCGTGAAACTTACCCGTGAAACCTTGACCCGTGAAACTTACCAGTGAAACCTAGACCCGTGAAACGTCACCCGTGAAACATACCCGTGAAACTTACCCGTGAAACTTACCCGTGAAACCTTGACCCGTGAAACTTACCAGTGAAACCTAGACCCGTGAAACGTCACCCGTGAAACATACCCGTGAAACTTACCCGTGAAACTTACCCGTGAAACCTTGACCCGTGAAACTTACCAGTGAAACCTAGACCCGTGAAACGTCACCCGTGAAACATACCCGTGAAACATACCCGTGAAACTTACCCGTGAAACTTACCCGTGAAACCTTGACCCGTGAAACTTACCAGTGAAACCTAGACCCGTGAAACGTCACCCGTGAAACATACCCGTGAAACTTACCCGTGAAACTTACCCGTGAAACCTTGACCCGTGAAACTTACCAGTGAAACCTAGACCCGTGAAACGTCACCCGTGAAACATACCCGTGAAACTTACCCGTGAAACCTTGACCCGTGAAACTTACCAGTGATACCTAGACCCGTGAAACGTCACCCGTGAAACATACCCGTGAAACTTACCCGTGAAACTTACCCGTGAAACCTTGACCCGTGAAACTTACCAGTGAAACCTAGACCCGTGAAACGTCACCCGTGAAACATACCCGTGAAACTTACCCGTGAAACTTACCCGTGAAACCTTGACCCGTGAAACTTACCAGTTAAACCAAGACCCGTGAAACGTCACCCGTGAAACATACCCGTGAAACTTACCCGTGAAACTTACCCGTGAAACTTACCAGTGAAACCTAGACCCGTGAAACGTCACCCATGAAACTTACCCGTGAAACTTACCCGTGAAACTTACCCGTGAAACTTACCCGTGAAACCTTGACCCGTGAAACTTACCAGTGAAACCTAGACCCGTAAAACGTCACCCGTGAAACTTACCCGTGAAACCTTGACCCGTGAAACTTTCCAGTGAAACCTAGACCCGTGAAACGTCACCCGTGAAACAAACCAGTGAAATTTACCCGTGAAACTTACCCGTGAAACCTTGACCCGTGAAACTTACCAGTGAAACCTAGACCCGTGAAACTTACTCGTAAAACCTTGACCCGTGAAACTTACCAGTGAAACCTAGACCCGTGAAACGTCACCCGTGAAACGTCACCCGTGAAACATACCCGTGAAACTTACCCGTGAAACTTACCCGTGAAACCTTGACCCGTGAAACTTACCAGTGAAACCTAGACCCGTGAAACGTCACCCGTGAAACTTACACGTGAAACTTACCCGTGAAACCTTGACCCGTGAAACTTACCAGTGAAAAATAGACCCGTGAAACGTCACCCGTGAAACTTACCCGTGAAACTTACCCGTGAAACCTTGACCCGTGAAACTTACCAGTGAAACCTAGACCCGTGAAACGTCACCCGTGAAACATACCCGTGAAACTTACCCGTAAAACTTACCCGTGAAACCTTGACCCGTGAAACTTACCAGTGAAACCTAGACCCGTGAAACGTCACCCGTGAAACATACCCGTGAAACTTACCCGTGAAACTTACCCGTGAAGCTTACCCGTGAAACCTTGACCCGTGAAACTTACCAGTGAAACCTAGACCCGTGAAACGTCACCCGTGAAACATACCCGTGAAACTTACCCGTGAAACTTACCCGTGAAACCTTGACCCGTGAAACTTACCAGTGAAACCTAGACCCGTGAAACGTCACCTGTAAAACATACCCGTAAAACTTACCCGTGAAACTTACCCGTGAAACCTTGACCCGTGAAACTTACCAGTGAAACCTAGACCCGTGAAACATCACCCATGAAACATACCCGTGAAACTTACCCGTGAAACTTACCCGTGAAACCTTGACCCGTAAACTTACCAGTGAAACCTAGACCCGTGAAACGTCACCTGTGAAACATACCCGTAAAACTTACCCGTGAAACTTACCCGTGAAACCTTGACCCGTGAAACTTTCCAGTGAAACCTAGACCCGTGAAACGTCACCCGTGAAACATACCCGTGAAACTTACCCGTGAAACTTACCCGTGAAACCTTGACCCGCGAAACTTACCAGTGAAACCTAGACCCGTGAAACATCACCCATGAAACATACCCGTGAAACTTACCCGTGAAACTTACCCGTGAAACTTACCCGTGAAACCTTGACCCGTGAAACTTACCAGTGAAACCTAGACCCGTGAAACGTCACCTGTAAAACATACCCGTAAAACTTACCCGTGAAACTTACCCTTGAAACTTACCCGTGAAACCATGACCCGTGAAACTTTCCAGTGAAACCTAGACCCGTGAAACGTCACCCGTGAAACATACCCGTGAAACTTACCCGTGAAACTTACCCGTGAAACCTTGACCCGTGAAACTTACCAGTGAAACCTAGACCCGTGAAACGTCACCCGTGAAACGTCACCCGTGAAACTTACCCGTAAAACTTACCCGTGAAACCTTGACCCGTGAAACTTACCAGTGAAACCTAGACCCGTGAAACGTCACCCGTGAAACATACCCGTGAAACTTACCCGTGAAACCTTGACCCGTGAAACTTTCCAGTGAAACCTAGACCCGTGAAACGTCACCCGTGAAACAAACCCGTGAAACTTACCCGTGAAACTTACCCGTGAAACCTTGACCCGTGAAACTTACCAGTGAAACCTAGACCCGTGAAACTTACCCGTAAAACCTTGACCCGTGAAACTTACCAGTGAAACCTAGACCCGTGAAACGTCACCCGTAAAACATACCCGTGAAACTTACCCGTGAAACTTACCCGTGAAACTTACCCGTGAAACCTTGACCCGTGAAACTTACCAGTGAAACCTAGACCCGTGAAACGTCACCCGTGAAACATACCCGTGAAACTTACCCGTGAAACTTACCCGTGAAACCTTGACCCGTGAAACTTACCAGTTAAACCAAGACCCGTGAAACGTCACCCGTGAAACATACCCGTGAAACTTACCCGTGAAACTTACCCGTGAAACCTTGACCCGTGAAACTTACCAGTAAAACCTAGACCCGTGAAACGTCACCCTTGAAACATACCCGTGAAACTTACCCGTGAAACTTACCCGTGAAACCTTGACCCGTGAAACTTACCAGTGAAACCTAGACCCGTGAAACGTCACCCGTGAAACTTACCCGTGAAACTTACCCGTGAAACCTTGACCCGTGAAACTTACCAGTGAAACCTAGACCCGTGAAACGTCACCCGTGAAACGTCACCCGTGAAACTTACCCGTGAAACTTACCCGTGAAACTTACCCGTGAAACTTACCCGTGAAACCTTGACCCGTGTAACTTACCAGTGAAACCTAGACCCGTGAAACGTCACCCGTGAAACTTACCCGTGAAACTTACCCATGAAACCTTGACCCGTGAAACTTACCAGTGAAACCTAGACCCGTGAAACGTCACCCGTGAAACTTACCCGTGAAACTTACACGTGAAACTTACCCGTGAAACCTTGACCCGTGAAACTTACCAGTGAAAAATAGACCCGTGAAACGTCACCCGTGAAACTTACCCGTGAAACTTACCCGTGAAACCTTGACCCGTGAAACTTACCAGTGAAACCTAGACCCGTGAAACGTCACCCGCGAAACATACCCGTGAAACTTACCCGTGAAACTTACCCGTGAAACCTTGACCCGTGAAACTTACCAGTGAAACCTAGACCCGTGAAACGTCACCTGTAAAACATACCCGTAAAACTTACCCGTGAAACTTACCCGTGAAACCTTGACCCGTGAAACTTTCCAGTGAAACCTAGACCCGTGAAACGTCACCCGTGAAACATACCCGTGAAACTTACCCGTAAATCTTACCCTTGAAACCTTGACCCGTGAAACTTACCAGTGAAACCTAGACCCGTGAAACGTCACCCGTGAAACTTACCCGTGAAACTTACCCGTGAAACCTTGACCCGTGAAACTTACCAGTGAAACCTAGACCCGTGAAACGTCACCCGTGAAACATACCCGTGAAACTTACCCGTGAAACTTACCCGTGAAACCTTGACCCGTGAAACTTACCAGTGAAACCTAGACCCGTGAAACGTCACCCGTGAAACATACCCGTGAAACTTACCCGTGAAACTTACCCGTGAAACCTTGACCCGTGAAACTTACCAGTGAAACCTAGACCCGTGAAACGTCACCCGTGAAACATACCCGTGAAACATACCCGTGAAACTTACCCGTGAAACTTACCCGTGAAACCTTGACCCGTGAAACTTACCAGTGAAACCTAGACCCGTGAAACGTCACCCGTGAAACATACCCGTGAAACTTACCCGTGAAACTTACCCGTGAAACCTTGACCCGTGAAACTTACCAGTGAAACCTAGACCCGTGAAACGTCACCCGTGAAACATACCCGTGAAACTTACCCGTGAAACCTTGACCCGTAAAACTTACCAGTGAAACCTAGACCCGTGAAACGTCACTCGTGAAACATACCCGTGAAACTTACCCGTGAAACTTACCCGTGAAACCTTGACCCGTGAAACTTACCAGTGAAACCTAGACCCGTGAAACGTCACCCGTGAAACATACCCGTGAAACATACCCGTGAAACTTACCCGTGAAACTTACCCGTGAAACCTTGACCCGTGAAACTTACCAGTGAAACCTAGACCCGTGAAACGTCACCCGTGAAACATACCCGTGAAACTTACCCGTGAAACTTACCCGTGAAACTTACCCGTGAAACTTACCCTTGAAACCTTGACCCGTGAAACTTACCAGTGAAACCTAGACCCGTGAAACGTCACCCGTAAAACTTACCCATGAAACTTACCCGTGAAACCTTGACCCGTGAAACTTACCAGTGAAACCTAGACCCGTGAAACGTCACCCGTGAAACTTACCCGTGAAACTTACACGTGAAACTTACCCGTGAAACCTTGACCCGTGAAACTTACCAGTGAAAAATAGACCCGTGAAACGTCACCCGTGAAACTTACCCGTGAAACTTACCCGTGAAACCTTGACCCGTGAAACTTACCAGTGAAACCTAGACCCGTGAAACGTCACCCGCGAAACATACCCGTGAAACTTACCCGTGAAACTTACCCGTGAAACCTTGACCCGTGAAACTTACCAGTGAAACCTAGACCCGTGAAACGTCACCCGTGAAACATACCCGTGAAACTTACCCGTGAAACTTACCCGTGAAACCTTGACCCGTGAAACTTACCAGTGAAACCTAGACCCGTGAAACGTCACCCGTGAAACATACCCGTGAAACTTACCCGTGAAACTTACCCGTGAAACCTTGACCCGTGAAACTTACCAGTGAAACCTAGACCCGTGAAACGTCACCCGTGAAACATACCCGTGAAACATACCCGTGAAACTTACCCGTGAAACTTACCCGTGAAACCTTGACCCGTGAAACTTACCAGTGAAACCTAGACCCGTGAAACGTCACCCGTGAAACATACCCGTGAAACTTACCCGTGAAACTTACCCGTGAAACCTTGACCCGTGAAACTTACCAGTGAAACCTAGACCCGTGAAACGTCACCCGTGAAACATACCCGTGAAACTTACCCGTGAAACCTTGACCCGTGAAACTTACCAGTGATACCTAGACCCGTGAAACGTCACCCGTGAAACATACCCGTGAAACTTACCCGTGAAACTTACCCGTGAAACCTTGACCCGTGAAACCTTGACCCGTGAAACTTACCAGTGAAACCTAGACCCGTGAAACGTCACCCGTGAAACATACCCGTGAAACTTACCCGTGAAACTTACCCGTGAAACCTTGACCCGTGAAACTTACCAGTTAAACCAAGACCCGTGAAACGTCACCCGTGAAACATACCCGTGAAACTTACCCGTGAAACTTACCCGTGAAACTTACCAGTGAAACCTAGACCCGTGAAACGTCACCCATGAAACTTACCCGTGAAACTTACCCGTGAAACTTACCCGTGAAACTTACCCGTGAAACCTTGACCCGTGAAACTTACCAGTGAAACCTAGACCCGTAAAACGTCACCCGTGAAACTTACCCGTGAAACCTTGACCCGTGAAACTTTCCAGTGAAACCTAGACCCGTGAAACGTCACCCGTGAAACAAACCAGTGAAATTTACCCGTGAAACTTACCCGTGAAACCTTGACTCGTGAAACTTACCAGTGAAACCTAGACCCGTGAAACTTACTCGTAAAACCTTGACCCGTGAAACTTACCAGTGAAACCTAGACCCGTGAAACGTCACCCGTGAAACGTCACCCGTGAAACATACCCGTGAAACTTACCCGTGAAACTTACCCGTGAAACCTTGACCCGTGAAACTTACCAGTGAAACCTAGACCCGTGAAACGTCACCCGTGAAACTTACACGTGAAACTTACCCGTGAAACCTTGACCCGTGAAACTTACCAGTGAAAAATAGACCCGTGAAACGTCACCCGTGAAACTTACCCGTGAAACTTACCCGTGAAACCTTGACCCGTGAAACTTACCAGTGAAACCTAGACCCGTGAAACGTCACCCGTGAAACATACCCGTGAAACTTACCCGTAAAACTTACCCGTGAAACCTTGACCCGTGAAACTTACCAGTGAAACCTAGACCCGTGAAACGTCACCCGTGAAACATACCCGTGAAACTTACCCGTGAAACTTACCCGTGAAGCTTACCCGTGAAACCTTGACCCGTGAAACTTACCAGTGAAACCTAGACCCGTGAAACGTCACCCGTGAAACATACCCGTGAAACTTACCCGTGAAACTTACCCGTGAAACCTTGACCCGTGAAACTTACCAGTGAAACCTAGACCCGTGAAACGTCACCTGTAAAACATACCCGTAAAACTTACCCGTGAAACTTACCCGTGAAACCTTGACCCGTGAAACTTACCAGTGAAACCTAGACCCGTGAAACATCACCCATGAAACATACCCGTGAAACTTACCCGTGAAACTTACCCGTGAAACCTTGACCCGTAAACTTACCAGTGAAACCTAGACCCGTGAAACGTCACCTGTGAAACATACCCGTAAAACTTACCCGTGAAACTTACCCGTGAAACCTTGACCCGTGAAACTTTCCAGTGAAACCTAGACCCGTGAAACGTCACCCGTGAAACATACCCGTGAAACTTACCCGTGAAACTTACCCGTGAAACCTTGACCCGCGAAACTTACCAGTGAAACCTAGACCCGTGAAACATCACCCATGAAACATACCCGTGAAACTTACCCGTGAAACTTACCCGTGAAACTTACCCGTGAAACCTTGACCCGTGAAACTTACCAGTGAAACCTAGACCCGTGAAACGTCACCTGTAAAACATACCCGTAAAACTTACCCGTGAAACTTACCCTTGAAACTTACCCGTGAAACCATGACCCGTGAAACTTTCCAGTGAAACCTAGACCCGTGAAACGTCACCCGTGAAACATACCCGTGAAACTTACCCGTGAAACTTACCCGTGAAACCTTGACCCGTGAAACTTACCAGTGAAACCTAGACCCGTGAAACGTCACCCGTGAAACGTCACCCGTGAAACTTACCCGTAAAACTTACCCGTGAAACCTTGACCCGTGAAACTTACCAGTGAAACCTAGACCCGTGAAACGTCACCCGTGAAACATACCCGTGAAACTTACCCGTGAAACCTTGACCCGTGAAACTTTCCAGTGAAACCTAGACCCGTGAAACGTCACCCGTGAAACATACCCGTGAAACTTACCCGTGAAACTTACCCGTGAAACCTTGACCCGCGAAACTTACCAGTGAAACCTAGACCCGTGAAACATCACCCATGAAACATACCCGTGAAACTTACCCGTGAAACTTACCCGTGAAACTTACCCGTGAAACCTTGACCCGTGAAACTTACCAGTGAAACCTAGACCCGTGAAACGTCACCTGTAAAACATACCCGTAAAACTTACCCGTGAAACTTACCCTTGAAACTTACCCGTGAAACCATGACCCGTGAAACTTTCCAGTGAAACCTAGACCCGTGAAACGTCACCCGTGAAACATACCCGTGAAACTTACCCGTGAAACTTACCCGTGAAACCTTGACCCGTGAAACTTACCAGTGAAACCTAGACCCGTGAAACGTCACCCGTGAAACGTCACCCGTGAAACTTACCCGTAAAACTTACCCGTGAAACCTTGACCCGTGAAACTTACCAGTGAAACCTAGACCCGTGAAACGTCACCCGTGAAACATACCCGTGAAACTTACCCGTGAAACCTTGACCCGTGAAACTTTCCAGTGAAACCTAGACCCGTGAAACGTCACCCGTGAAACAAACCCGTGAAACTTACCCGTGAAACTTACCCGTGAAACCTTGACCGGTGAAACTTACCAGTGAAACCTAGACCCGTGAAACTTACCCGTAAAACCTTGACCCGTGAAACTTACCAGTGAAACCTAGACCCGTGAAACGTCACCCGTAAAACATACCCGTGAAACTTACCCGTGAAACTTACCCGTGAAACTTACCCGTGAAACCTTGACCCGTGAAACTTACCAGTGAAACCTAGACCCGTGAAACGTCACCCGTGAAACATACCCGTGAAACTTACCCGTGAAACTTACCCGTGAAACCTTGACCCGTGAAACTTACCAGTTAAACCAAGACCCGTGAAACGTCACCCGTGAAACATACCCGTGAAACTTACCCGTGAAACTTACCCGTGAAACCTTGACCCGTGAAACTTACCAGTAAAACCTAGACCCGTGAAACGTCACCCTTGAAACATACCCGTGAAACTTACCCGTGAAACTTACCCGTGAAACCTTGACCCGTGAAACTTACCAGTGAAACCTAGACCCGTGAAACGTCACCCGTGAAACTTACCCGTGAAACTTACCCGTGAAACCTTGACCCGTGAAACTTACCAGTGAAACCTAGACCCGTGAAACGTCACCCGTGAAACGTCACCCGTGAAACTTACCCGTGAAACTTACCCGTGAAACTTACCCGTGAAACCTTGACCCGTGTAACTTACCAGTGAAACCTAGACCCGTGAAACGTCACCCGTGAAACTTACCCGTGAAACTTACCCATGAAACCTTGACCCGTGAAACTTACCAGTGAAACCTAGACCCGTGAAACGTCACCCGTGAAACTTACCCGTGAAACTTACACGTGAAACTTACCCGTGAAACCTTGACCCGTGAAACTTACCAGTGAAAAATAGACCCGTGAAACGTCACCCGTGAAACTTACCCGTGAAACTTACCCGTGAAACCTTGACCCGTGAAACTTACCAGTGAAACCTAGACCCGTGAAACGTCACCCGCGAAACATACCCGTGAAACTTACCCGTGAAACTTACCCGTGAAACCTTGACCCGTGAAACTTACCAGTGAAACCTAGACCCGTGAAACGTCACCTGTAAAACATACCCGTAAAACTTACCCGTGAAACTTACCCGTGAAACCTTGACCCGTGAAACTTTCCAGTGAAACCTAGACCCGTGAAACGTCACCCGTGAAACATACCCGTGAAACTTACCCGTAAATCTTACCCTTGAAACCTTGACCCGTGAAACTTACCAGTGAAACCTAGACCCGTGAAACGTCACCCGTGAAACTTACCCGTGAAACTTACCCGTGAAACCTTGACCCGTGAAACTTACCAGTGAAACCTAGACCCGTGAAACGTCACCCGTGAAACATACCCGTGAAACTTACCCGTGAAACTTACCCGTGAAACCTTGACCCGTGAAACTTACCAGTGAAACCTAGACCCGTGAAACGTCACCCGTGAAACATACCCGTGAAACTTACCCGTGAAACTTACCCGTGAAACCTTGACCCGTGAAACTTACCAGTGAAACCTAGACCCGTGAAACGTCACCCGTGAAACATACCCGTGAAACATACCCGTGAAACTTACCCGTGAAACTTACCCGTGAAACCTTGACCCGTGAAACTTACCAGTGAAACCTAGACCCGTGAAACGTCACCCGTGAAACATACCCGTGAAACTTACCCGTGAAACTTACCCGTGAAACCTTGACCCGTGAAACTTACCAGTGAAACCTAGACCCGTGAAACGTCACCCGTGAAACATACCCGTGAAACTTACCCGTGAAACCTTGACCCGTAAAACTTACCAGTGAAACCTAGACCCGTGAAACGTCACTCGTGAAACATACCCGTGAAACTTACCCGTGAAACTTACCCGTGAAACCTTGACCCGTGAAACTTACCAGTGAAACCTAGACCCGTGAAACGTCACCCGTGAAACATACCCGTGAAACATACCCGTGAAACTTACCCGTGAAACTTACCCGTGAAACCTTGACCCGTGAAACTTACCAGTGAAACCTAGACCCGTGAAACGTCACCCGTGAAACATACCCGTGAAACTTACCCGTGAAACTTACCCGTGAAACTTACCCGTGAAACTTACCCTTGAAACCTTGACCCGTGAAACTTACCAGTGAAACCTAGACCCGTGAAACGTCACCCGTAAAACTTACCCATGAAACTTACCCGTGAAACCTTGACCCGTGAAACTTACCAGTGAAACCTAGACCCGTGAAACGTCACCCGTGAAACTTACCCGTGAAACTTACACGTGAAACTTACCCGTGAAACCTTGACCCGTGAAACTTACCAGTGAAAAATAGACCCGTGAAACGTCACCCGTGAAACTTACCCGTGAAACTTACCCGTGAAACCTTGACCCGTGAAACTTACCAGTGAAACCTAGACCCGTGAAACGTCACCCGCGAAACATACCCGTGAAACTTACCCGTGAAACTTACCCGTGAAACCTTGACCCGTGAAACTTACCAGTGAAACCTAGACCCGTGAAACGTCACCCGTGAAACATACCCGTGAAACTTACCCGTGAAACTTACCCGTGAAACCTTGACCCGTGAAACTTACCAGTGAAACCTAGACCCGTGAAACGTCACCCGTGAAACATACCCGTGAAACTTACCCGTGAAACTTACCCGTGAAACCTTGACCCGTGAAACTTACCAGTGAAACCTAGACCCGTGAAACGTCACCCGTGAAACATACCCGTGAAACATACCCGTGAAACTTACCCGTGAAACTTACCCGTGAAACCTTGACCCGTGAAACTTACCAGTGAAACCTAGACCCGTGAAACGTCACCCGTGAAACATACCCGTGAAACTTACCCGTGAAACTTACCCGTGAAACCTTGACCCGTGAAACTTACCAGTGAAACCTAGACCCGTGAAACGTCACCCGTGAAACATACCCGTGAAACTTACCCGTGAAACCTTGACCCGTGAAACTTACCAGTGATACCTAGACCCGTGAAACGTCACCCGTGAAACATACCCGTGAAACTTACCCGTGAAACTTACCCGTGAAACCTTGACCCGTGAAACCTTGACCCGTGAAACTTACCAGTGAAACCTAGACCCGTGAAACGTCACCCGTGAAACATACCCGTGAAACTTACCCGTGAAACTTACCCGTGAAACCTTGACCCGTGAAACTTACCAGTTAAACCAAGACCCGTGAAACGTCACCCGTGAAACATACCCGTGAAACTTACCCGTGAAACTTACCCGTGAAACTTACCAGTGAAACCTAGACCCGTGAAACGTCACCCATGAAACTTACCCGTGAAACTTACCCGTGAAACTTACCCGTGAAACTTACCCGTGAAACCTTGACCCGTGAAACTTACCAGTGAAACCTAGACCCGTAAAACGTCACCCGTGAAACTTACCCGTGAAACCTTGACCCGTGAAACTTTCCAGTGAAACCTAGACCCGTGAAACGTCACCCGTGAAACAAACCAGTGAAATTTACCCGTGAAACTTACCCGTGAAACCTTGACTCGTGAAACTTACCAGTGAAACCTAGACCCGTGAAACTTACTCGTAAAACCTTGACCCGTGAAACTTACCAGTGAAACCTAGACCCGTGAAACGTCACCCGTGAAACGTCACCCGTGAAACATACCCGTGAAACTTACCCGTGAAACTTACCCGTGAAACCTTGACCCGTGAAACTTACCAGTGAAACCTAGACCCGTGAAACGTCACCCGTGAAACTTACACGTGAAACTTACCCGTGAAACCTTGACCCGTGAAACTTACCAGTGAAAAATAGACCCGTGAAACGTCACCCGTGAAACTTACCCGTGAAACTTACCCGTGAAACCTTGACCCGTGAAACTTACCAGTGAAACCTAGACCCGTGAAACGTCACCCGTGAAACATACCCGTGAAACTTACCCGTAAAACTTACCCGTGAAACCTTGACCCGTGAAACTTACCAGTGAAACCTAGACCCGTGAAACGTCACCCGTGAAACATACCCGTGAAACTTACCCGTGAAGCTTACCCGTGAAACCTTGACCCGTGAAACTTACCAGTGAAACCTAGACCCGTGAAACGTCACCCGTGAAACATACCCGTGAAACTTACCCGTGAAACTTACCCGTGAAACCTTGACCCGTGAAACTTACCAGTGAAACCTAGACCCGTGAAACGTCACCTGTAAAACATACCCGTAAAACTTACCCGTGAAACTTACCCGTGAAACCTTGACCCGTGAAACTTACCAGTGAAACCTAGACCCGTGAAACATCACCCATGAAACATACCCGTGAAACTTACCCGTGAAACTTACCCGTGAAACCTTGACCCGTAAACTTACCAGTGAAACCTAGACCCGTGAAACGTCACCTGTGAAACATACCCGTAAAACTTACCCGTGAAACTTACCCGTGAAACCTTGACCCGTGAAACTTTCCAGTGAAACCTAGACCCGTGAAACGTCACCCGTGAAACATACCCGTGAAACTTACCCGTGAAACTTACCCGTGAAACCTTGACCCGCGAAACTTACCAGTGAAACCTAGACCCGTGAAACATCACCCATGAAACATACCCGTGAAACTTACCCGTGAAACTTACCCGTGAAACTTACCCGTGAAACCTTGACCCGTGAAACTTACCAGTGAAACCTAGACCCGTGAAACGTCACCTGTAAAACATACCCGTAAAACTTACCCGTGAAACTTACCCTTGAAACTTACCCGTGAAACCATGACCCGTGAAACTTTCCAGTGAAACCTAGACCCGTGAAACGTCACCCGTGAAACATACCCATGAAACTTACCCGTGAAACTTACCCGTGAAACCTTGACCCGTGAAACTTACCAGTGAAACCTAGACCCGTGAAACGTCACCCGTGAAACGTCACCCGTGAAACTTACCCGTAAAACTTACCCGTGAAACCTTGACCCGTGAAACTTACCAGTGAAACCTAGACCCGTGAAACGTCACCCGTGAAACATACCCGTGAAACTTACCCGTGAAACCTTGACCCGTGAAACTTTCCAGTGAAACCTAGACCCGTGAAACGTCACCCGTGAAACAAACCCGTGAAACTTACCCGTGAAACTTACCCGTGAAACCTTGACCCGTGAAACTTACCAGTGAAACCTAGACCCGTGAAACTTACCCGTAAAACCTTGACCCGTGAAACTTACCAGTGAAACCTAGACCCGTGAAACGTCACCCGTAAAACATACCCGTGAAACTTACCCGTGAAACTTACCCGTGAAACTTACCCGTGAAACCTTGACCCGTGAAACTTACCAGTGAAACCTAGACCCGTGAAACGTCACCCGTGAAACATACCCGTGAAACTTACCCGTGAAACTTACCCGTGAAACCTTGACCCGTGAAACTTACCAGTTAAACCAAGACCCGTGAAACGTCACCCGTGAAACATACCCGTGAAACTTACCCGTGAAACTTACCCGTGAAACCTTGACCCGTGAAACTTACCAGTAAAACCTAGACCCGTGAAACGTCACCCTTGAAACATACCCGTGAAACTTACCCGTGAAACTTACCCGTGAAACCTTGACCCGTGAAACTTACCAGTGAAACCTAGACCCGTGAAACGTCACCCGTGAAACTTACCCGTGAAACTTACCCGTGAAACCTTGACCCGTGAAACTTACCAGTGAAACCTAGACCCGTGAAACGTCACCCGTGAAACGTCACCCGTGAAACTTACCCGTGAAACTTACCCGTGAAACTTACCCGTGAAACTTACCCGTGAAACCTTGACCCGTGTAACTTACCAGTGAAACCTAGACCCGTGAAACGTCACCCGTGAAACTTACCCGTGAAACTTACCCATGAAACCTTGACCCGTGAAACTTACCAGTGAAACCTAGACCCGTGAAACGTCACCCGTGAAACTTACCCGTGAAACTTACACGTGAAACTTACCCGTGAAACCTTGACCCGTGAAACTTACCAGTGAAAAATAGACCCGTGAAACGTCACCCGTGAAACTTACCCGTGAAACTTACCCGTGAAACCTTGACCCGTGAAACTTACCAGTGAAACCTAGACCCGTGAAACGTCACCCGCGAAACATACCCGTGAAACTTACCCGTGAAACTTACCCGTGAAACCTTGACCCGTGAAACTTACCAGTGAAACCTAGACCCGTGAAACGTCACCTGTAAAACATACCCGTAAAACTTACCCGTGAAACTTACCCGTGAAACCTTGACCCGTGAAACTTTCCAGTGAAACCTAGACCCGTGAAACGTCACCCGTGAAACATACCCGTGAAACTTACCCGTAAATCTTACCCTTGAAACCTTGACCCGTGAAACTTACCAGTGAAACCTAGACCCGTGAAACGTCACCCGTGAAACTTACCCGTGAAACTTACCCGTGAAACCTTGACCCGTGAAACTTACCAGTGAAACCTAGACCCGTGAAACGTCACCCGTGAAACATACCCGTGAAACTTACCCGTGAAACTTACCCGTGAAACCTTGACCCGTGAAACTTACCAGTGAAACCTAGACCCGTGAAACGTCACCCGTGAAACATACCCGTGAAACTTACCCGTGAAACTTACCCGTGAAACCTTGACCCGTGAAACTTACCAGTGAAACCTAGACCCGTGAAACGTCACCCGTGAAACATACCCGTGAAACATACCCGTGAAACTTACCCGTGAAACTTACCCGTGAAACCTTGACCCGTGAAACTTACCAGTGAAACCTAGACCCGTGAAACGTCACCCGTGAAACATACCCGTGAAACTTACCCGTGAAACTTACCCGTGAAACCTTGACCCGTGAAACTTACCAGTGAAACCTAGACCCGTGAAACGTCACCCGTGAAACATACCCGTGAAACTTACCCGTGAAACCTTGACCCGTAAAACTTACCAGTGAAACCTAGACCCGTGAAACGTCACTCGTGAAACATACCCGTGAAACTTACCCGTGAAACTTACCCGTGAAACCTTGACCCGTGAAACTTACCAGTGAAACCTAGACCCGTGAAACGTCACCCGTGAAACATACCCGTGAAACATACCCGTGAAACTTACCCGTGAAACTTACCCGTGAAACCTTGACCCGTGAAACTTACCAGTGAAACCTAGACCCGTGAAACGTCACCCGTGAAACATACCCGTGAAACTTACCCGTGAAACTTACCCGTGAAACTTACCCGTGAAACTTACCCTTGAAACCTTGACCCGTGAAACTTACCAGTGAAACCTAGACCCGTGAAACGTCACCCGTAAAACTTACCCATGAAACTTACCCGTGAAACCTTGACCCGTGAAACTTACCAGTGAAACCTAGACCCGTGAAACGTCACCCGTGAAACTTACCCGTGAAACTTACACGTGAAACTTACCCGTGAAACCTTGACCCGTGAAACTTACCAGTGAAAAATAGACCCGTGAAACGTCACCCGTGAAACTTACCCGTGAAACTTACCCGTGAAACCTTGACCCGTGAAACTTACCAGTGAAACCTAGACCCGTGAAACGTCACCCGCGAAACATACCCGTGAAACTTACCCGTGAAACTTACCCGTGAAACCTTGACCCGTGAAACTTACCAGTGAAACCTAGACCCGTGAAACGTCACCCGTGAAACATACCCGTGAAACTTACCCGTGAAACTTACCCGTGAAACCTTGACCCGTGAAACTTACCAGTGAAACCTAGACCCGTGAAACGTCACCCGTGAAACATACCCGTGAAACTTACCCGTGAAACTTACCCGTGAAACCTTGACCCGTGAAACTTACCAGTGAAACCTAGACCCGTGAAACGTCACCCGTGAAACATACCCGTGAAACATACCCGTGAAACTTACCCGTGAAACTTACCCGTGAAACCTTGACCCGTGAAACTTACCAGTGAAACCTAGACCCGTGAAACGTCACCCGTGAAACATACCCGTGAAACTTACCCGTGAAACTTACCCGTGAAACCTTGACCCGTGAAACTTACCAGTGAAACCTAGACCCGTGAAACGTCACCCGTGAAACATACCCGTGAAACTTACCCGTGAAACCTTGACCCGTGAAACTTACCAGTGATACCTAGACCCGTGAAACGTCACCCGTGAAACATACCCGTGAAACTTACCCGTGAAACTTACCCGTGAAACCTTGACCCGTGAAACCTTGACCCGTGAAACTTACCAGTGAAACCTAGACCCGTGAAACGTCACCCGTGAAACATACCCGTGAAACTTACCCGTGAAACTTACCCGTGAAACCTTGACCCGTGAAACTTACCAGTTAAACCAAGACCCGTGAAACGTCACCCGTGAAACATACCCGTGAAACTTACCCGTGAAACTTACCCGTGAAACTTACCAGTGAAACCTAGACCCGTGAAACGTCACCCATGAAACTTACCCGTGAAACTTACCCGTGAAACTTACCCGTGAAACTTACCCGTGAAACCTTGACCCGTGAAACTTACCAGTGAAACCTAGACCCGTAAAACGTCACCCGTGAAACTTACCCGTGAAACCTTGACCCGTGAAACTTTCCAGTGAAACCTAGACCCGTGAAACGTCACCCGTGAAACAAACCAGTGAAATTTACCCGTGAAACTTACCCGTGAAACCTTGACTCGTGAAACTTACCAGTGAAACCTAGACCCGTGAAACTTACTCGTAAAACCTTGACCCGTGAAACTTACCAGTGAAACCTAGACCCGTGAAACGTCACCCGTGAAACGTCACCCGTGAAACATACCCGTGAAACTTACCCGTGAAACTTACCCGTGAAACCTTGACCCGTGAAACTTACCAGTGAAACCTAGACCCGTGAAACGTCACCCGTGAAACTTACACGTGAAACTTACCCGTGAAACCTTGACCCGTGAAACTTACCAGTGAAAAATAGACCCGTGAAACGTCACCCGTGAAACTTACCCGTGAAACTTACCCGTGAAACCTTGACCCGTGAAACTTACCAGTGAAACCTAGACCCGTGAAACGTCACCCGTGAAACATACCCGTGAAACTTACCCGTAAAACTTACCCGTGAAACCTTGACCCGTGAAACTTACCAGTGAAACCTAGACCCGTGAAACGTCACCCGTGAAACATACCCGTGAAACTTACCCGTGAAACTTACCCGTGAAGCTTACCCGTGAAACCTTGACCCGTGAAACTTACCAGTGAAACCTAGACCCGTGAAACGTCACCCGTGAAACATACCCGTGAAACTTACCCGTGAAACTTACCCGTGAAACCTTGACCCGTGAAACTTACCAGTGAAACCTAGACCCGTGAAACGTCACCTGTAAAACATACCCGTAAAACTTACCCGTGAAACTTACCCGTGAAACCTTGACCCGTGAAACTTACCAGTGAAACCTAGACCCGTGAAACATCACCCATGAAACATACCCGTGAAACTTACCCGTGAAACTTACCCGTGAAACCTTGACCCGTAAACTTACCAGTGAAACCTAGACCCGTGAAACGTCACCTGTGAAACATACCCGTAAAACTTACCCGTGAAACTTACCCGTGAAACCTTGACCCGTGAAACTTTCCAGTGAAACCTAGACCCGTGAAACGTCACCCGTGAAACATACCCGTGAAACTTACCCGTGAAACTTACCCGTGAAACCTTGACCCGCGAAACTTACCAGTGAAACCTAGACCCGTGAAACATCACCCATGAAACATACCCGTGAAACTTACCCGTGAAACTTACCCGTGAAACTTACCCGTGAAACCTTGACCCGTGAAACTTACCAGTGAAACCTAGACCCGTGAAACGTCACCTGTAAAACATACCCGTAAAACTTACCCGTGAAACTTACCCTTGAAACTTACCCGTGAAACCATGACCCGTGAAACTTTCCAGTGAAACCTAGACCCGTGAAACGTCACCCGTGAAACATACCCGTGAAACTTACCCGTGAAACTTACCCGTGAAACCTTGACCCGTGAAACTTACCAGTGAAACCTAGACCCGTGAAACGTCACCCGTGAAACGTCACCCGTGAAACTTACCCGTAAAACTTACCCGTGAAACCTTGACCCGTGAAACTTACCAGTGAAACCTAGACCCGTGAAACGTCACCCGTGAAACATACCCGTGAAACTTACCCGTGAAACCTTGACCCGTGAAACTTTCCAGTGAAACCTAGACCCGTGAAACGTCACCCGTGAAACAAACCCGTGAAACTTACCCGTGAAACTTACCCGTGAAACCTTGACCCGTGAAACTTACCAGTGAAACCTAGACCCGTGAAACTTACCCGTAAAACCTTGACCCGTGAAACTTACCAGTGAAACCTAGACCCGTGAAACGTCACCCGTAAAACATACCCGTGAAACTTACCCGTGAAACTTACCCGTGAAACTTACCCGTGAAACCTTGACCCGTGAAACTTACCAGTGAAACCTAGACCCGTGAAACGTCACCCGTGAAACATACCCGTGAAACTTACCCGTGAAACTTACCCGTGAAACCTTGACCCGTGAAACTTACCAGTTAAACCAAGACCCGTGAAACGTCACCCGTGAAACATACCCGTGAAACTTACCCGTGAAACTTACCCGTGAAACCTTGACCCGTGAAACTTACCAGTAAAACCTAGACCCGTGAAACGTCACCCTTGAAACATACCCGTGAAACTTACCCGTGAAACTTACCCGTGAAACCTTGACCCGTGAAACTTACCAGTGAAACCTAGACCCGTGAAACGTCACCCGTGAAACTTACCCGTGAAACTTACCCGTGAAACCTTGACCCGTGAAACTTACCAGTGAAACCTAGACCCGTGAAACGTCACCCGTGAAACGTCACCCGTGAAACTTACCCGTGAAACTTACCCGTGAAACTTACCCGTGAAACTTACCCGTGAAACCTTGACCCGTGTAACTTACCAGTGAAACCTAGACCCGTGAAACGTCACCCGTGAAACTTACCCGTGAAACTTACCCATGAAACCTTGACCCGTGAAACTTACCAGTGAAACCTAGACCCGTGAAACGTCACCCGTGAAACTTACCCGTGAAACTTACACGTGAAACTTACCCGTGAAACCTTGACCCGTGAAACTTACCAGTGAAAAATAGACCCGTGAAACGTCACCCGTGAAACTTACCCGTGAAACTTACCCGTGAAACCTTGACCCGTGAAACTTACCAGTGAAACCTAGACCCGTGAAACGTCACCCGCGAAACATACCCGTGAAACTTACCCGTGAAACTTACCCGTGAAACCTTGACCCGTGAAACTTACCAGTGAAACCTAGACCCGTGAAACGTCACCTGTAAAACATACCCGTAAAACTTACCCGTGAAACTTACCCGTGAAACCTTGACCCGTGAAACTTTCCAGTGAAACCTAGACCCGTGAAACGTCACCCGTGAAACATACCCGTGAAACTTACCCGTAAATCTTACCCTTGAAACCTTGACCCGTGAAACTTACCAGTGAAACCTAGACCCGTGAAACGTCACCCGTGAAACTTACCCGTGAAACTTACCCGTGAAACCTTGACCCGTGAAACTTACCAGTGAAACCTAGACCCGTGAAACGTCACCCGTGAAACATACCCGTGAAACTTACCCGTGAAACTTACCCGTGAAACCTTGACCCGTGAAACTTACCAGTGAAACCTAGACCCGTGAAACGTCACCCGTGAAACATACCCGTGAAACTTACCCGTGAAACTTACCCGTGAAACCTTGACCCGTGAAACTTACCAGTGAAACCTAGACCCGTGAAACGTCACCCGTGAAACATACCCGTGAAACATACCCGTGAAACTTACCCGTGAAACTTACCCGTGAAACCTTGACCCGTGAAACTTACCAGTGAAACCTAGACCCGTGAAACGTCACCCGTGAAACATACCCGTGAAACTTACCCGTGAAACTTACCCGTGAAACCTTGACCCGTGAAACTTACCAGTGAAACCTAGACCCGTGAAACGTCACCCGTGAAACATACCCGTGAAACTTACCCGTGAAACCTTGACCCGTAAAACTTACCAGTGAAACCTAGACCCGTGAAACGTCACTCGTGAAACATACCCGTGAAACTTACCCGTGAAACTTACCCGTGAAACCTTGACCCGTGAAACTTACCAGTGAAACCTAGACCCGTGAAACGTCACCCGTGAAACATACCCGTGAAACATACCCGTGAAACTTACCCGTGAAACTTACCCGTGAAACCTTGACCCGTGAAACTTACCAGTGAAACCTAGACCCGTGAAACGTCACCCGTGAAACATACCCGTGAAACTTACCCGTGAAACTTACCCGTGAAACTTACCCGTGAAACTTACCCTTGAAACCTTGACCCGTGAAACTTACCAGTGAAACCTAGACCCGTGAAACGTCACCCGTAAAACTTACCCATGAAACTTACCCGTGAAACCTTGACCCGTGAAACTTACCAGTGAAACCTAGACCCGTGAAACGTCACCCGTGAAACTTACCCGTGAAACTTACACGTGAAACTTACCCGTGAAACCTTGACCCGTGAAACTTACCAGTGAAAAATAGACCCGTGAAACGTCACCCGTGAAACTTACCCGTGAAACTTACCCGTGAAACCTTGACCCGTGAAACTTACCAGTGAAACCTAGACCCGTGAAACGTCACCCGCGAAACATACCCGTGAAACTTACCCGTGAAACTTACCCGTGAAACCTTGACCCGTGAAACTTACCAGTGAAACCTACACCCGTGAAACGTCACCTGTAAAACATACCCGTAAAACTTACCCGTGAAACTTACCCGTGAAACCTTGACCCGTGAAACTTTCCAGTGAAACCTAGACCCGTGAAACGTCACCCGTGAAACATACCCGTGAAACTTACCCGTAAAACTTACCCTTGAAACCATGACCCGTGAAACTTACCAGTGAAACCTAGACCCGTGAAACGTCACCCGTGAAACTTACCCGTGAAACCTTGACCCGTGAAACTTACCAGTGAAACCTAGACCCGTGAAACGTCACCCGTGAAACATACCCGTGAAACGTCACCCGTGAAACTTACCCGTGAAACTTACCCGTGAAACTTACCCGTGAAACCTTGACCCGTGAAACTTACCAGTGAAACCTAGACCCGTGAAACGTCACCCGTGAAACATACCCGTGAAACTTACCCGTAAAACTTACCCGTGAAACCTTGACCCGTGAAACTTACCAGTGAAACCTAGACCCGTGAAACGTCACCCGTGAAACATACCCGTGAAACTTACCCGTGAAGCTTACCCGTGAAACCTTGACCCGTGAAACTTACCAGTGAAACCTAGACCCGTGAAACGTCACCCGTGAAACATACCCGTGAAACTTACCCGTGAAACTTACCCGTGAAACCTTGACCCGTGAAACTTACCAGTGAAACCTAGACCCGTGAAACGTCACCCGTGAAACATACCCGTGAAACTTACCCGTGAAACTTACCCGTGAAACCTTGACCCGTGAAACTTACCAGTGAAACCTAGACCCGTGAAACGTCACCCGTGAAACATACCCGTGAAACTTACCCGTGAAACTTACCCGTGAAACCTTGACCCGTGAAACTTACCAGTGAAACCTAGACCCGTGAAACGTCACCCGTGAAACATACCCGTGAAACTTACCCGTGAAACTTACCCGTGAAACCTTGACCCGTGAAACTTACCAGTTAAACCAAGACCCGTGAAACGTCACCCGTGAAACATACCCGTGAAACTTACCCGTGAAACTTACCCGTGAAACTTACCAGTGAAACCTAGACCCGTGAAACGTCACCCATGAAACTTACCCGTGAAACTTACCCGTGAAACTTACCCGTGAAACTTACCCGTGAAACCTTGACCCGTGAAACTTACCAGTGAAACCTAGACCCGTAAAACGTCACCCGTGAAACTTACCCGTGAAACCTTGACCCGTGAAACTTTCCAGTGAAACCTAGACCCGTGAAACGTCACCCGTGAAACAAACCAGTGAAATTTACCCGTGAAACTTACCCGTGAAACCTTGACCCGTGAAACTTACCAGTGAAACCTAGACCCGTGAAACTTACTCGTAAAACCTTGACCCGTGAAACTTACCAGTGAAACCTAGACCCGTGAAACGTCACCCGTGAAACGTCACCCGTGAAACATACCCGTGAAACTTACCCGTGAAACTTACCCGTGAAACCTTGACCCGTGAAACTTACCAGTGAAACCTAGACCCGTGAAACGTCACCCGTGAAACTTACACGTGAAACTTACCCGTGAAACCTTGACCCGTGAAACTTACCAGTGAAAAATAGACCCGTGAAACGTCACCCGTGAAACTTACCCGTGAAACTTACCCGTGAAACTTAGCCGTGAAACCTTGACCCGTGAAACTTACCAGTGAAACCTAGACCCGTGAAACGTCACCCGTGAAACATACCCGTGAAACTTACCCGTAAAACTTACCCGTGAAACCTTGACCCGTAAAACTTACCAGTTAAACCAAGACCCGTGAAACGTCACCCGTGAAACATACCCGTGAAACTTACCCGTGAAACTTACCCGTGAAACCTTGACCCGTGAAACTTACCAGTAAAACCTAGACCCGTGAAACGTCACCCTTGAAACATACCCGTGAAACTTACCCGTGAAACTTACCCGTGAAACCTTGACCCGTGAAACTTACCAGTGAAACCTAGACCCGTGAAACGTCACCCGTGAAACTTACCCGTGAAACTTACCCGTGAAACCTTGACCCGTGAAACTTACCAGTGAAACCTAGACCCGTGAAACGTCACCCGTGAAACGTCACCCGTGAAACTTACCCGTGAAACTTACCCGTGAAACTTACCCGTGAAACTTACCCGTGAAACCTTGACTTGTGTAACTTACCAGTGAAACCTAGACCCGTGAAACGTCACCCGTGAAACTTACCCGTGAAACTTACCCGTGAAACTTACCCGTGAAACTTACCCGTGAAACCTTGACCCGTGAAACTTACCAGTGAAACCTAGACCCGTGAAACGTCACCCGTGAAACATACCCGTGAAACTTACCCGTGAAACCTTGACCCGTGAAACTTACCAGTGAAACCTAGACCCGTGAAACGTCACCCGTGAAACATACCCGTGAAACATACCCGTGAAACTTACCCGTGAAACTTACCCGTGAAACCTTGACCCGTGAAACTTACCAGTGAAACCTAGACCCGTGAAACGTCACCCGTGAAACATACCCGTGAAACTTACCCGTGAAACTTACCCGAGAAACTTACACGTGAAACTTACCCGTGAAACCTTGACCCGTGAAACTTACCAGTGAAAAATAGACCCGTGAAACGTCACCCGTGAAACTTACCCGTGAAACTTACCCGTGAAACCTTGACCCGTGAAACTTACCAGTGAAACCTAGACCCGTGAAACGTCACCCGCGAAACATACCCGTGAAACTTACCCGTGAAACTTACCCGTGAAACCTTGACCCGTGAAACTTACCAGTGAAACCTACACCCGTGAAACGTCACCTGTAAAACATACCCGTAAAACTTACCCGTGAGACTTACCCGTGAAACCTTGACCCGTGAAACTTTCCAGTGAAACCTAGACCCGTGAAACGTCACCCGTGAAACATACCCGTGAAACTTACCCGTAAAACTTACCCTTGAAACCTTGACCCGTGAAACTTACCAGTGAAACCTAGACCCGTGAAACTTACCCGTGAAACCTTGACCCGTGAAACTTACCAGTGAAACCTAGACCCGTGAAACGTCACCCGTGAAACATACCCGTGAAACGTCACCCGTGAAACTTACCCGTGAAACTTACCCGTGAAACTTACCCGTGAAACCTTGACCCGTGAAACTTACCAGTGAAACCTAGACCCGTGAAACGTCACCCGTGAAACATACCCGTGAAACTTACCCGTAAAACTTACCCGTGAAACCTTGACCCGTGAAACTTACCAGTGAAACCTAGACCCGTGAAACGTCACCCGTGAAACATACCCGTGAAACTTACCCGTGAAGCTTACCCGTGAAACCTTGACCCGTGAAACTTACCAGTGAAACCTGGACCCGTGAAACGTCACCCGTGAAACATACCCGTGAAACTTACCCGTAAAACTTACCCGTGAAACCTTGACCCGTGAAACTTACCAGTGAAACCTAGACCCGTGAAACGTCACCTGTAAAACATACCCGTAAAACTTACCCGTGAAACTTACCCGTGAAACCTTGACCCGTGAAACTTACCAGTGAAACCTAGACCCGTGAAACATCACCCATGAAACATACCCGTGAAACTTACCCGTGAAACTTACCCGTGAAACCTTGACCCGTGAAACTTACCAGTGAAACCTAGACCCGTGAAACGTCACCTGTGAAACATACCCGTAAAACTTACCCGTGAAACTTACCCGTGAAACCTTGACCCGTGAAACTTTCCAGTGAAACCTAGACCCGTGAAACGTCACCCGTGAAACATACCCGTGAAACTTACCCGTGAAACTTACCCGTGAAACCTTGACCCGCGAAACTTACCAGTGAAACCTAGACCCGTGAAACATCACCCATGAAACATACCCGTGAAACTTACCCGTGAAACTTACCCGTGAAACTTACCCGTGAAACCTTGACCCGTGAAACTTACCAGTGAAACCTAGACCCGTGAAACGTCACCTGTAAAACATACCCGTAAAACTTACCCGTGAAACTTACCCTTGAAACTTACCCGTGAAACCTTGACCCGTGAAACTTTCCAGTGAAACCTAGACCCGTGAAACGTCACCCGTGAAACATACCCGTGAAACTTACCCGTGAAACTTACCCGTGAAACCTTGACCCGTGAAACTTACCAGTGAAACCTAGACCCGTGAAACGTCACCCGTGAAACGTCACCCGTGAAACTTACCCGTAAAACTTACCCGTGAAACCTTGACCCGTGAAACTTACCAGTGAAACCTAGACCCGTGAAACGTCACCCGTGAAACATACCCGTGAAACTTACCCGTGAAGCTTACCCGTGAAACCTTGACCCGTGAAACTTACCAGTGAAACCTGGACCCGTGAAACGTCACCCGTGAAACATACCCGTGAAACTTACCCGTAAAACTTACCCGTGAAACCTTGACCCGTGAAACTTACCAGTGAAACCTAGACCCGTGAAACGTCACCTGTAAAACATACCCGTAAAACTTACCCGTGAAACTTACCCGTGAAACCTTGACCCGTGAAACTTACCAGTGAAACCTAGACCCGTGAAACATCACCCATGAAACATACCCGTGAAACTTACCCGTGAAACTTACCCGTGAAACCTTGACCCGTGAAACTTACCAGTGAAACCTAGACCCGTGAAACGTCACCCGTGAAACATACCCGTGAAACATACCCGTGAAACTTACCCGTGAAACTTACCCGTGAAACCTTGACCCGTGAAACGTCACCCGTGAAACTTACCCGTGAAACTTACCCTTGAAACCTTGACCCGTGAAACTTACCAGTGAAACCTAGACCCGTGAAACGTCACCCGTGAAACTTACCCGTGAAACTTACCCGTGAAACCTTGACCCGTGAAACTTACCAGTGAAACCTAGACCCGTGAAACGTCACCCGTGAAACATACCCGTGAAACTTACCCGTGAAACTTACCCGTGAAACCTTGACCCGTGAAACTTACCAGTGAAACCTAGACCCGTGAAACGTCACCCGTGAAACATACCCGTGAAACTTACCCGTGAAACTTACCCGTGAAACCTTGACCCGTGAAACTTACCAGTGAAACCTAGACCCGTGAAACGTCACCCGTGAAACATACCCGTGAAACATACCCGTGAAACTTACCCGTGAAACTTACCCGTGAAACCTTGACCCGTGAAACTTACCAGTGAAACCTAGACCCGTGAAACGTCACCCGTGAAACATACCCGTGAAACTTACCCGTGAAACTTACCCGTGAAACCTTGACCCGTGAAACTTACCAGTGAAACCTAGACCCGTGAAACGTCACCCGTGAAACATACCCGTGAAACTTACCCGTGAAACCTTGACCCGTGAAACTTACCAGTGATACCTAGACCCGTGAAACGTCACCCGTGAAACATACCCGTGAAACTTACCCGTGAAACTTACCCGTGAAACCTTGACCCGTGAAACTTACCAGTGAAACCTAGACCCGTGAAACGTCACCCGTGAAACATACCCGTGAAACTTACCCGTGAAACTTACCCGTGAAACCTTGACCCGTGAAACTTACCAGTTAAACCAAGACCCGTGAAACGTCACCCGTGAAACATACCCGTGAAACTTACCCGTGAAACTTACCCGTGAAACTTACCAGTGAAACCTAGACCCGTGAAACGTCACCCATGAAACTTACCCGTGAAACTTACCCGTGAAACTTACCCGTGAAACTTACCCGTGAAACCTTGACCCGTGAAACTTACCAGTGAAACCTAGACCCGTAAAACGTCACCCGTGAAACTTACCCGTGAAACCTTGACCCGTGAAACTTTCCAGTGAAACCTAGACCCGTGAAACGTCACCCGTGAAACAAACCAGTGAAATTTACCCGTGAAACTTACCCGTGAAACCTTGACCCGTGAAACTTACCAGTGAAACCTAGACCCGTGAAACTTACTCGTAAAACCTTGACCCGTGAAACTTACCAGTGAAACCTAGACCCGTGAAACGTCACCCGTGAAACGTCACCCGTGAAACATACCCGTGAAACTTACCCGTGAAACTTACCCGTGAAACCTTGACCCGTGAAACTTACCAGTGAAACCTAGACCCGTGAAACGTCACCCGTGAAACTTACACGTGAAACTTACCCGTGAAACCTTGACCCGTGAAACTTACCAGTGAAAAATAGACCCGTGAAACGTCACCCGTGAAACTTACCCGTGAAACTTACCCGTGAAACCTTGACCCGTGAAACTTACCAGTGAAACCTAGACCCGTGAAACGTCACCCGTGAAACATACCCGTGAAACTTACCCGTAAAACTTACCCGTGAAACCTTGACCCGTGAAACTTACCAGTGAAACCTAGACCCGTGAAACGTCACCCGTGAAACATACCCGTGAAACTTACCCGTGAAACTTACCCGTGAAGCTTACCCGTGAAACCTTGACCCGTGAAACTTACCAGTGAAACCTAGACCCGTGAAACGTCACCCGTGAAACATACCCGTGAAACTTACCCGTGAAACTTACCCGTGAAACCTTGACCCGTGAAACTTACCAGTGAAACCTAGACCCGTGAAACGTCACCTGTAAAACATACCCGTAAAACTTACCCGTGAAACTTACCCGTGAAACCTTGACCCGTGAAACTTACCAGTGAAACCTAGACCCGTGAAACATCACCCATGAAACATACCCGTGAAACTTACCCGTGAAACTTACCCGTGAAACTTACCCGTGAAACCTTGACCCGTAAACTTACCAGTGAAACCTAGACCCGTGAAACGTCACCTGTGAAACATACCCGTAAAACTTACCCGTGAAACTTACCCGTGAAACCTTGACCCGTGAAACTTTCCAGTGAAACCTAGACCCGTGAAACGTCACCCGTGAAACATACCCGTGAAACTTACCCGTGAAACTTACCCGTGAAACCTTGACCCGCGAAACTTACCAGTGAAACCTAGACCCGTGAAACATCACCCATGAAACATACCCGTGAAACTTACCCGTGAAACTTACCCGTGAAACTTACCCGTGAAACCTTGACCCGTGAAACTTACCAGTGAAACCTAGACCCGTGAAACGTCACCTGTAAAACATACCCGTAAAACTTACCCGTGAAACTTACCCTTGAAACTTACCCGTGAAACCATGACCCGTGAAACTTTCCAGTGAAACCTAGACCCGTGAAACGTCACCCGTGAAACATACCCGTGAAACTTACCCGTGAAACTTACCCGTGAAACCTTGACCCGTGAAACTTACCAGTGAAACCTAGACCCGTGAAACGTCACCCGTGAAACGTCACCCGTGAAACTTACCCGTAAAACTTACCCGTGAAACCTTGACCCGTGAAACTTACCAGTGAAACCTAGACCCGTGAAACGTCACCCGTGAAACATACCCGTGAAACTTACCCGTGAAACCTTGACCCGTGAAACTTTCCAGTGAAACCTAGACCCGTGAAACGTCACCCGTGAAACAAACCCGTGAAACTTACCCGTGAAACTTACCCGTGAAACCTTGACCCGTGAAACTTACCAGTGAAACCTAGACCCGTGAAACTTACCCGTAAAACCTTGACCCGTGAAACTTACCAGTGAAACCTAGACCCGTGAAACGTCACCCGTAAAACATACCCGTGAAACTTACCCGTGAAACTTACCCGTGAAACTTACCCGTGAAACCTTGACCCGTGAAACTTACCAGTGAAACCTAGACCCGTGAAACGTCACCCGTGAAACATACCCGTGAAACTTACCCGTGAAACTTACCCGTGAAACCTTGACCCGTGAAACTTACCAGTTAAACCAAGACCCGTGAAACGTCACCCGTGAAACATACCCGTGAAACTTACCCGTGAAACTTACCCGTGAAACCTTGACCCGTGAAACTTACCAGTAAAACCTAGACCCGTGAAACGTCACCCTTGAAACATACCCGTGAAACTTACCCGTGAAACTTACCCGTGAAACCTTGACCCGTGAAACTTACCAGTGAAACCTAGACCCGTGAAACGTCACCCGTGAAACTTACCCGTGAAACTTACCCGTGAAACCTTGACCCGTGAAACTTACCAGTGAAACCTAGACCCGTGAAACGTCACCCGTGAAACGTCACCCGTGAAACTTACCCGTGAAACTTACCCGTGAAACTTACCCGTGAAACTTACCCGTGAAACCTTGACCCGTGTAACTTACCAGTGAAACCTAGACCCGTGAAACGTCACCCGTGAAACTTACCCGTGAAACTTACCCATGAAACCTTGACCCGTGAAACTTACCAGTGAAACCTAGACCCGTGAAACGTCACCCGTGAAACTTACCCGTGAAACTTACACGTGAAACTTACCCGTGAAACCTTGACCCGTGAAACTTACCAGTGAAAAATAGACCCGTGAAACGTCACCCGTGAAACTTACCCGTGAAACTTACCCGTGAAACCTTGACCCGTGAAACTTACCAGTGAAACCTAGACCCGTGAAACGTCACCCGCGAAACATACCCGTGAAACTTACCCGTGAAACTTACCCGTGAAACCTTGACCCGTGAAACTTACCAGTGAAACCTAGACCCGTGAAACGTCACCTGTAAAACATACCCGTAAAACTTACCCGTGAAACTTACCCGTGAAACCTTGACCCGTGAAACTTTCCAGTGAAACCTAGACCCGTGAAACGTCACCCGTGAAACATACCCGTGAAACTTACCCGTAAATCTTACCCTTGAAACCTTGACCCGTGAAACTTACCAGTGAAACCTAGACCCGTGAAACGTCACCCGTGAAACTTACCCGTGAAACTTACCCGTGAAACCTTGACCCGTGAAACTTACCAGTGAAACCTAGACCCGTGAAACGTCACCCGTGAAACATACCCGTGAAACTTACCCGTGAAACTTACCCGTGAAACCTTGACCCGTGAAACTTACCAGTGAAACCTAGACCCGTGAAACGTCACCCGTGAAACATACCCGTGAAACTTACCCGTGAAACTTACCCGTGAAACCTTGACCCGTGAAACTTACCAGTGAAACCTAGACCCGTGAAACGTCACCCGTGAAACATACCCGTGAAACATACCCGTGAAACTTACCCGTGAAACTTACCCGTGAAACCTTGACCCGTGAAACTTACCAGTGAAACCTAGACCCGTGAAACGTCACCCGTGAAACATACCCGTGAAACTTACCCGTGAAACTTACCCGTGAAACCTTGACCCGTGAAACTTACCAGTGAAACCTAGACCCGTGAAACGTCACCCGTGAAACATACCCGTGAAACTTACCCGTGAAACCTTGACCCGTAAAACTTACCAGTGAAACCTAGACCCGTGAAACGTCACTCGTGAAACATACCCGTGAAACTTACCCGTGAAACTTACCCGTGAAACCTTGACCCGTGAAACTTACCAGTGAAACCTAGACCCGTGAAACGTCACCCGTGAAACATACCCGTGAAACATACCCGTGAAACTTACCCGTGAAACTTACCCGTGAAACCTTGACCCGTGAAACTTACCAGTGAAACCTAGACCCGTGAAACGTCACCCGTGAAACATACCCGTGAAACTTACCCGTGAAACTTACCCGTGAAACTTACCCGTGAAACTTACCCGTGAAACTTACCCTTGAAACCTTGACCCGTGAAACTTACCAGTGAAACCTAGACCCGTGAAACGTCACCCGTAAAACTTACCCATGAAACTTACCCGTGAAACCTTGACCCGTGAAACTTACCAGTGAAACCTAGACCCGTGAAACGTCACCCGTGAAACTTACCCGTGAAACTTACACGTGAAACTTACCCGTGAAACCTTGACCCGTGAAACTTACCAGTAAAAAATAGACCCGTGAAACGTCACCCGTGAAACTTACCCGTGAAACTTACCCGTGAAACCTTGACCCGTGAAACTTACCAGTGAAACCTAGACCCGTGAAACGTCACCCGCGAAACATACCCGTGAAACTTACCCGTGAAACTTACCCGTGAAACCTTGACCCGTGAAACTTACCAGTGAAACCTACACCCGTGAAACGTCACCTGTAAAACATACCCGTAAAACTTACCCGTGAAACTTACCCGTGAAACCTTGACCCGTGAAACTTTCCAGTGAAACCTAGACCCGTGAAACGTCACCCGTGAAACATACCCGTGAAACTTACCCGTAAAACTTACCCTTGAAACCATGACCCGTGAAACTTACCAGTGAAACCTAGACCCGTGAAACGTCACCCGTGAAACTTACCCGTGAAACCTTGACCCGTGAAACTTACCAGTGAAACCTAGACCCGTGAAACGTCACCCGTGAAACATACCCGTGAAACGTCACCCGTGAAACTTACCCGTGAAACTTACCCGTGAAACTTACCCGTGAAACCTTGACCCGTGAAACTTACCAGTGAAACCTAGACCCGTGAAACGTCACCCGTGAAACATACCCGTGAAACTTACCCGTAAAACTTACCCGTGAAACCTTGACCCGTGAAACTTACCAGTGAAACCTAGACCCGTGAAACGTCACCCGTGAAACATACCCGTGAAACTTACCCGTGAAGCTTACCCGTGAAACCTTGACCCGTGAAACTTACCAGTGAAACCTAGACCCGTGAAACGTCACCCGTGAAACATACCCGTGAAACTTACCCGTGAAACTTACCCGTGAAACCTTGACCCGTGAAACTTACCAGTGAAACCTAGACCCGTGAAACGTCACCCGTGAAACATACCCGTGAAACTTACCCGTGAAACTTACCCGTGAAACCTTGACCCGTGAAACTTACCAGTGAAACCTAGACCCGTGAAACGTCACCCGTGAAACATACCCGTGAAACTTACCCGTGAAACTTACCCGTGAAACCTTGACCCGTGAAACTTACCAGTGAAACCTAGACCCGTGAAACGTCACCCGTGAAACATACCCGTGAAACTTACCCGTGAAACTTACCCGTGAAACCTTGACCCGTGAAACTTACCAGTTAAACCAAGACCCGTGAAACGTCACCCGTGAAACATACCCGTGAAACTTACCCGTGAAACTTACCCGTGAAACTTACCAGTGAAACCTAGACCCGTGAAACGTCACCCATGAAACTTACCCGTGAAACTTACCCGTGAAACTTACCCGTGAAACTTACCCGTGAAACCTTGACCCGTGAAACTTACCAGTGAAACCTAGACCCGTAAAACGTCACCCGTGAAACTTACCCGTGAAACCTTGACCCGTGAAACTTTCCAGTGAAACCTAGACCCGTGAAACGTCACCCGTGAAACAAACCAGTGAAATTTACCCGTGAAACTTACCCGTGAAACCTTGACCCGTGAAACTTACCAGTGAAACCTAGACCCGTGAAACTTACTCGTAAAACCTTGACCCGTGAAACTTACCAGTGAAACCTAGACCCGTGAAACGTCACCCGTGAAACGTCACCCGTGAAACATACCCGTGAAACTTACCCGTGAAACTTACCCGTGAAACCTTGACCCGTGAAACTTACCAGTGAAACCTAGACCCGTGAAACGTCACCCGTGAAACTTACACGTGAAACTTACCCGTGAAACCTTGACCCGTGAAACTTACCAGTGAAAAATAGACCCGTGAAACGTCACCCGTGAAACTTACCCGTGAAACTTACCCGTGAAACTTAGCCGTGAAACCTTGACCCGTGAAACTTACCAGTGAAACCTAGACCCGTGAAACGTCACCCGTGAAACATACCCGTGAAACTTACCCGTAAAACTTACCCGTGAAACCTTGACCCGTGAAACTTACCAGTGAAACCTAGACCCGTGAAACGTCACCCGTGAAACATACCCGTGAAACTTACCCGTGAAACTTACCCGTGAAGCTTACCCGTGAAACCTTGACCCGTGAAACTTACCAGTGAAACCTAGACCCGTGAAACGTCACCCGTGAAACATACCCGTGAAACTTACCCGTGAAACTTACCCGTGAAACCTTGACCCGTGAAACTTACCAGTGAAACCTAGACCCGTGAAACGTCACCTGTAAAACATACCCGTAAAACTTACCCGTAAAACTTACCCGTGAAACCTTGACCCGTGAAACTTACCAGTGAAACCTAGACCCGTGAAACATCACCCATGAAACATACCCGTGAAACTTACCCGTGAAACTTACCCGTGAAACCTTGACCCGTGAAACTTACCAGTGAAACCTAGACCCGTGAAACGTCACCTGTGAAACATACCCGTAAAACTTACCCGTGAAACTTACCCGTGAAACCTTGACCCGTGAAACTTTCCAGTGAAACCTAGACCCGTGAAACGTCACCCGTGAAACATACCCGTGAAACTTACCCGTGAAACTTACCCGTGAAACCTTGACCCGCGAAACTTACCAGTGAAACCTAGACCCGTGAAACATCACCCATGAAACATACCCGTGAAACTTACCCGTGAAACTTACCCGTGAAACTTACCCGTGAAACCTTGACCCGTGAAACTTACCAGTGAAACCTAGACCCGTGAAACGTCACCTGTAAAACATACCCGTAAAACTTACCCGTGAAACTTACCCTTGAAACTTACCCGTGAAACCTTGACCCGTGAAACTTTCCAGTGAAACCTAGACCCGTGAAACGTCACCCGTGAAACATACCCGTGAAACTTACCCGTGAAACTTACCCGTGAAACCTTGACCCGTGAAACTTACCAGTGAAACCTAGACCCGTGAAACGTCACCCGTGAAACGTCACCCGTGAAACTTACCCGTAAAACTTACCCGTGAAACCTTGACCCGTGAAACTTACCAGTGAAACCTAGACCCGTGAAACGTCACCCGTGAAACATACCCGTGAAACTTACCCGTGAAACCTTGACCCGTGAAACTTTCCAGTGAAACCTAGACCCGTGAAACGTCACCCGTGAAACAAACCCGTGAAACTTACCCGTGAAACTTACCCGTGAAACCTTGACCCGTGAAACTTACCAGTGAAACCTAGACCCGTGAAACTTACCCGTAAAACCTTGACCCGTGAAACTTACCAGTGAAACCTAGACCCGTGAAACGTCACCCGTAAAACATACCCGTGAAACTTACCCGTGAAACTTACCCGTGAAACTTACCCGTGAAACCTTGACCCGTGAAACTTACCAGTGAAACCTAGACCCGTGAAACGTCACCCGTGAAACATACCCGTGAAACTTACCCGTGAAACTTACCCGTGAAACCTTGACCCGTGAAACTTACCAGTTAAACCAAGACCCGTAAAACGTCACCCGTGAAACATACCCGTGAAACTTACCCGTGAAACTTACCCGTGAAACCTTGACCCGTGAAACTTACCAGTAAAACCTAGACCCGTGAAACGTCACCCTTGAAACATACCCGTGAAACTTACCCGTGAAACTTACCCGTGAAACCTTGACCCGTGAAACTTACCAGTGAAACCTAGACCCGTGAAACGTCACCCGTGAAACTTACCCGTGAAACTTACCCGTGAAACCTTGACCCGTGAAACTTACCAGTGAAACCTAGACCCGTGAAACGTCACCCGTGAAACGTCACCCGTGAAACTTACCCGTGAAACTTACCCGTGAAACTTACCCGTGAAACTTACCCGTGAAACCTTGACCCGTGTAACTTACCAGTGAAACCTAGACCCGTGAAACGTCACCCGTGAAACTTACCCGTGAAACTTACCCATGAAACCTTGACCCGTGAAACTTACCAGTGAAACCTAGACCCGTGAAACGTCACCCGTGAAACTTACCCGTGAAACTTACACGTGAAACTTACCCGTGAAACCTTGACCCGTGAAACTTACCAGTGAAAAATAGACCCGTGAAACGTCACCCGTGAAACTTACCCGTGAAACTTACCCGTGAAACCTTGACCCGTGAAACTTACCAGTGAAACCTAGACCCGTGAAACGTCACCCGCGAAACATACCCGTGAAACTTACCCGTGAAACTTACCCGTGAAACCTTGACCCGTGAAACTTACCAGTGAAACCTAGACCCGTGAAACGTCACCTGTAAAACATACCCGTAAAACTTACCCGTGAAACTTACCCGTGAAACCTTGACCCGTGAAACTTACCAGTGAAACCTAGACCCGTGAAACGTCACCCGTGAAACTTACCCGTGAAACTTACCCGTGAAACCTTGACCCGTGAAACTTACCAGTGAAACCTAGACCCGTGAAACGTCACCCGTGAAACATACCCGTGAAACTTACCCGTGAAACTTACCCGTGAAACCTTGACCCGTGAAACTTACCAGTGAAACCTAGACCCGTGAAACGTCACCCGTGAAACATACCCGTGAAACTTACCCGTGAAACTTACCCGTGAAACCTTGACCCGTGAAACTTACCAGTGAAACCTAGACCCGTGAAACGTCACCCGTGAAACATACCCGTGAAACATACCCGTGAAACTTACCCGTGAAACTTACCCGTGAAACCTTGACCCGTGAAACTTACCAGTGAAACCTAGACCCGTGAAACGTCACCCGTGAAACATACCCGTGAAACTTACCCGTGAAACTTACCCGTGAAACCTTGACCCGTGAAACTTACCAGTGAAACCTAGACCCGTGAAACGTCACCCGTGAAACATACCCGTGAAACTTACCCGTGAAACCTTGACCCGTAAAACTTACCAGTGAAACCTAGACCCGTGAAACGTCACCCGTGAAACATACCCGTGAAACTTACCCGTGAAACTTACCCGTGAAACCTTGACCCGTGAAACTTACCAGTGAAACCTAGACCCGTGAAACGTCACCCGTGAAACATACCCGTGAAACATACCCGTGAAACTTACCCGTGAAACTTACCCGTGAAACCTTGACCCGTGAAACTTACCAGTGAAACCTAGACCCGTGAAACGTCACCCGTAAAACATACCCGTGAAACTTACCCGTGAAACTTACCCGTGAAACTTACCCTTGAAACCTTGACCCGTGAAACTTACCAGTGAAACCTAGACCCGTGAAACGTCACCCGTAAAACTTACCCATGAAACTTACCCGTGAAACCTTGACCCGTGAAACTTACCAGTGAAACCTAGACCCGTGAAACGTCACCCGTGAAACTTACCCGTGAAACTTACACGTGAAACTTACCCGTGAAACCTTGACCCGTGAAACTTACCAGTGAAAAATAGAAACGTGAAACGTCACCCGTGAAACTTACCCGTGAAACTTACCCGTGAAACCTTGACCCGTGAAACTTACCAGTGAAACCTAGACCCGTGAAACGTCACCCGCGAAACATACCCGTGAAACTTACCCGTGAAACTTACCCGTGAAACCTTGACCCGTGAAACTTACCAGTGAAACCTACACCCGTGAAACGTCACCTGTAAAACATACCCGTAAAACTTACCCGTGAAACTTACCCGTGAAACCTTGACCCGTGAAACTTTCCAGTGAAACCTAGACCCGTGAAACGTCACCCGTGAAACATACCCGTGAAACTTACCCGTAAAACTTACCCTTGAAACCTTGACCCGTGAAACTTACCAGTGAAACCTAGACCCGTGAAACGTCACCCGTGAAACTTACCCGTGAAACCTTGACCCGTGAAACTTACCAGTGAAACCTAGACCCGTGAAACGTCACCCGTGAAACATACCCGTGAAACGTCACCCGTGAAACTTACCCGTGAAACTTACCCGTGAAACTTACCCGTGAAACCTTGACCCGTGAAACTTACCAGTGAAACCTAGACCCGTGAAACGTCACCCGTGAAACATACCCGTGAAACTTACCCGTAAAACTTACCCGTGAAACCTTGACCCGTGAAACTTACCAGTGAAACCTAGACCCGTGAAACGTCACCCGTGAAACATACCCGTGAAACTTACCCGTGAAGCTTACCCGTGAAACCTTGACCCGTGAAACTTACCAGTGAAACCTAGACCCGTGAAACGTCACCCGTGAAACATACCCGTGAAACTTACCCGTGAAACTTACCCGTGAAACCTTGACCCGTGAAACTTACCAGTGAAACCTAGACCCGTGAAACGTCACCCGTGAAACATACCCGTGAAACTTACCCGTGAAACTTACCCGTGAAACCTTGACCCGTGAAACTTACCAGTGAAACCTAGACCCGTGAAACGTCACCCGTGAAACATACCCGTGAAACTTACTCGTGAAACTTACCCGTGAAACCTTGACCCGTGAAACTTACCAGTGAAACCTAGACCCGTGAAACGTCACCCGTGAAACATACCCGTGAAACTTACCCGTGAAACTTACCCGTGAAACCTTGACCCGTGAAACTTACCAGTTAAACCAAGACCCGTGAAACGTCACCCGTGAAACATACCCGTGAAACTTACCCGTGAAACTTACCCGTGAAACTTACCAGTGAAACCTAGACCCGTGAAACGTCACCCATGAAACTTACCCGTGAAACTTACCCGTGAAACTTACCCGTGAAACTTACCCGTGAAACCTTGACCCGTGAAACTTACCAGTGAAACCTAGACCCGTAAAACGTCACCCGTGAAACTTACCCGTGAAACCTTGACCCGTGAAACTTTCCAGTGAAACCTAGACCCGTGAAACGTCACCCGTGAAACAAACCAGTGAAATTTACCCGTGAAACTTACCCGTGAAACCTTGACCCGTGAAACTTACCAGTGAAACCTAGACCCGTGAAACTTACTCGTAAAACCTTGACCCGTGAAACTTACCAGTGAAACCTAGACCCGTGAAACGTCACCCGTGAAACGTCACCCGTGAAACATACCCGTGAAACTTACCCGTGAAACTTACCCGTGAAACCTTGACCCGTGAAACTTACCAGTGAAACCTAGACCCGTGAAACGTCACCCGTGAAACATACCCGTGAAACTTACCCGTAAAACTTACCCGTGAAACCTTGACCCGTGAAACTTACCAGTGAAACCTAGACCCGTGAAACGTCACCCGTGAAACATACCCGTGAAACTTACCCGTGAAGCTTACCCGTGAAACCTTGACCCGTGAAACTTACCAGTGAAACCTAGACCCGTGAAACGTCACCCGTGAAACATACCCGTGAAACTTACCCGTGAAACTTACCCGTGAAACCTTGACCCGTGAAACTTACCAGTGAAACCTAGACCCGTGAAACGTCACCCGTGAAACATACCCGTGAAACTTACCCGTGAAACTTACCCGTGAAACCTTGACCCGTGAAACTTACCAGTGAAACCTAGACCCGTGAAACGTCACCCGTGAAACATACCCGTGAAACTTACTCGTGAAACTTACCCGTGAAACCTTGACCCGTGAAACTTACCAGTGAAACCTAGACCCGTGAAACGTCACCCGTGAAACATACCCGTGAAACTTACCCGTGAAACTTACCCGTGAAACCTTGACCCGTGAAACTTACCAGTTAAACCAAGACCCGTGAAACGTCACCCGTGAAACATACCCGTGAAACTTACCCGTGAAACTTACCCGTGAAACTTACCAGTGAAACCTAGACCCGTGAAACGTCACCCATGAAACTTACCCGTGAAACTTACCCGTGAAACTTACCCGTGAAACTTACCCGTGAAACCTTGACCCGTGAAACTTACCAGTGAAACCTAGACCCGTAAAACGTCACCCGTGAAACTTACCCGTGAAACCTTGACCCGTGAAACTTTCCAGTGAAACCTAGACCCGTGAAACGTCACCCGTGAAACAAACCAGTGAAATTTACCCGTGAAACTTACCCGTGAAACCTTGACCCGTGAAACTTACCAGTGAAACCTAGACCCGTGAAACTTACTCGTAAAACCTTGACCCGTGAAACTTACCAGTGAAACCTAGACCCGTGAAACGTCACCCGTGAAACGTCACCCGTGAAACATACCCGTGAAACTTACCCGTGAAACTTACCCGTGAAACCTTGACCCGTGAAACTTACCAGTGAAACCTAGACCCGTGAAACGTCACCCGTGAAACTTACACGTGAAACTTACCCGTGAAACCTTGACCCGTGAAACTTACCAGTGAAAAATAGACCCGTGAAACGTCACCCGTGAAACTTACCCGTGAAACTTACCCGTGAAACTTAGCCGTGAAACCTTGACCCGTGAAACTTACCAGTGAAACCTAGACCCGTGAAACGTCACCCGTGAAACATACCCGTGAAACTTACCCGTAAAACTTACCCGTGAAACCTTGACCCGTGAAACTTACCAGTGAAACCTAGACCCGTGAAACGTCACCCGTGAAACATACCCGTGAAACTTACCCGTGAAACTTACCCGTGAAGCTTACCCGTGAAACCTTGACCCGTGAAACTTACCAGTGAAACCTAGACCCGTGAAACGTCACCCGTGAAACATACCCGTGAAACTTACCCGTGAAACTTACCCGTGAAACCTTGACCCGTGAAACTTACCAGTGAAACCTAGACCCGTGAAACGTCACCTGTAAAACATACCCGTAAAACTTACCCGTGAAACTTACCCGTGAAACCTTGACCCGTGAAACTTACCAGTGAAACCTAGACCCGTGAAACATCACCCATGAAACATACCCGTGAAACTTACCCGTGAAACTTACCCGTGAAACCTTGACCCGTGAAACTTACCAGTGAAACCTAGACCCGTGAAACGTCACCTGTGAAACATACCCGTAAAACTTACCCGTGAAACTTACCCGTGAAACCTTGACCCGTGAAACTTTCCAGTGAAACCTAGACCCGTGAAACGTCACCCGTGAAACATACCCGTGAAACTTACCCGTGAAACTTACCCGTGAAACCTTGACCCGCGAAACTTACCAGTGAAACCTAGACCCGTGAAACATCACCCATGAAACATACCCGTGAAACTTACCCGTGAAACTTACCCGTGAAACTTACCCGTGAAACCTTGACCCGTGAAACTTACCAGTGAAACCTAGACCCGTGAAACGTCACCTGTAAAACATACCCGTAAAACTTACCCGTGAAACTTACCCTTGAAACTTACCCGTGAAACCTTGACCCGTGAAACTTTCCAGTGAAACCTAGACCCGTGAAACGTCACCCGTGAAACATACCCGTGAAACTTACCCGTGAAACTTACCCGTGAAACCTTGACCCGTGAAACTTACCAGTGAAACCTAGACCCGTGAAACGTCACCCGTGAAAGGTCACCCGTGAAACTTACCCGTAAAACTTACCCGTGAAACCTTGACCCGTGAAACTTACCAGTGAAACCTAGACCCGTGAAACGTCACCCGTGAAACATACCCGTGAAACTTACCCGTGAAACCTTGACCCGTGAAACTTTCCAGTGAAACCTAGACCCGTGAAACGTCACCCGTGAAACAAACCCGTGAAACTTACCCGTGAAACTTACCCGTGAAACCTTGACCCGTGAAACTTACCAGTGAAACCTAGACCCGTGAAACTTACCCGTAAAACCTTGACCCGTGAAACTTACCAGTGAAACCTAGACCCGTGAAACGTCACCCGTAAAACATACCCGTGAAACTTACCCGTGAAACTTACCCGTGAAACTTACCCGTGAAACCTTGACCCGTGAAACTTACCAGTGAAACCTAGACCCGTGAAACGTCACCCGTGAAACATACCCGTGAAACTTACCCGTGAAACTTACCCGTGAAACCTTGACCCGTGAAACTTACCAGTTAAACCAAGACCCGTGAAACGTCACCCGTGAAACATACCCGTGAAACTTACCCGTGAAACTTACCCGTGAAACCTTGACCCGTGAAACTTACCAGTAAAACCTAGACCCGTGAAACGTCACCCTTGAAACATACCCGTGAAACTTACCCGTGAAACTTACCCGTGAAACCTTGACCCGTGAAACTTACCAGTGAAACCTAGACCCGTGAAACGTCACCCGTGAAACTTACCCGTGAAACTTACCCGTGAAACCTTGACCCGTGAAACTTACCAGTGAAACCTAGACCCGTGAAACGTCACCCGTGAAACGTCACCCGTGAAACTTACCCGTGAAACTTACCCGTGAAACTTACCCGTGAAACTTACCCGTGAAACCTTGACCCGTGTAACTTACCAGTGAAACCTAGACCCGTGAAACGTCACCCGTGAAACATACCTGTGAAACTTACCCGTGAAACCTTGACCCGTGAAACTTACCAGTGAAACCTAGACCCGTGAAACGTCACCCGTGAAACTTACCCGTGAAACTTACACGTGAAACTTACCCGTGAAACCTTGACCCGTGAAACTTACCAGTGAAAAATAGACCCGTGAAACGTCACCCGTGAAACTTACCCGTGAAACTTACCCGTGAAACCTTGACCCGTGAAACTTACCAGTGAAACCTAGACCCGTGAAACGTCACCCGCGAAACATACCCGTGAAACTTACCCGTGAAACTTACCCGTGAAACCTTGACTCGTGAAACTTACCAGTGAAACCTAGACCCGTGAAACGTCACCTGTAAAACATACCCGTAAAACTTACCCGTGAAACTTACCCGTGAAACCTTGACCCGTGAAACTTTCCAGTGAAACCTAGACCCGTGAAACGTCACCCGTGAAACATACCCGTGAAACTTACCCGTAAATCTTACCCTTGAAACCTTGACCCGTGAAACTTACCAGTGAAACCTAGACCCGTGAAACGTCACCCGTGAAACTTACCCGTGAAACTTACCCGTGAAACCTTGACCCGTGAAACTTACCAGTGAAACCTAGACCCGTGAAACGTCACCCGTGAAACATACCCGTGAAACTTACCCGTGAAACTTACCCGTGAAACCTTGACCCGTGAAACTTACCAGTGAAACCTAGACCCGTGAAACGTCACCCGTGAAACATACCCGTGAAACTTACCCGTGAAACTTACCCGTGAAACCTTGACCCGTGAAACTTACCAGTGAAACCTAGACCCGTGAAACGTCACCCGTGAAACATACCCGTGAAACATACCCGTGAAACTTACCCGTGAAACTTACCCGTGAAACCTTGACCCGTGAAACTTACCAGTGAAACCTAGACCCGTGAAACGTCACCCGTGAAACATACCCGTGAAACTTACCCGTGAAACTTACCCGTGAAACCTTGACCCGTGAAACTTACCAGTGAAACCTAGACCCGTGAAACGTCACCCGTGAAACATACCCGTGAAACTTACCCGTGAAACCTTGACCCGTAAAACTTACCAGTGAAACCTAGACCCGTGAAACGTCACCCGTGAAACATACCCGTGAAACTTACCCGTGAAACTTACCCGTGAAACCTTGACCCGTGAAACTTACCAGTGAAACCTAGACCCGTGAAACGTCACCCGTGAAACATACCCGTGAAACTTACCCGTGAAACCTTGACCCGTGAAACTTACCAGTGAAACCTAGACCCGTGAAACGTCACCCGTGAAACATACCCGTGAAACTTACCCGTGAAACTTACCCGTGAAACTTACCCGTGAAACTTACCCGTGAAACCTTGACCCGTGAAACTTACCAGTGAAACCTAGACCCGTGAAACGTCACCCGTGAAACTTACCCGTGAAACTTACCCGTGAAACCTTGACCCGTGAAACTTACCAGTGAAACCTAGACCCGTGAAACGTCACCCGTGAAACTTACCCGTGAAACTTACACGTGAAACTTACCCGTGAAACCTTGACCCGTGAAACTTACCAGTGAAAAATAGACCCGTGAAACGTCACCCGTGAAACTTACCCGTGAAACTTACCCGTGAAACCTTGACCCGTGAAACTTACCAGTGAAACCTAGACCCGTGAAACGTCACCCGCGAAACATACCTGTGAAACTTACCCGTGAAACCTTGACCCGTGAAACTTACCAGTGAAACCTAGACCCGTGAAACGTCACCCGTAAAACGTCACCCGTGAAACTTACCCGTAAAGCTTACCCGTGAAACTTACCCGTGAAACCTTGACTCGTGAAACTTACCAGTGAA
>OX384029.1:37764315-37913315 GCA_947534325.1 Agonum fuliginosum | reverse complement strand
TAAGTTTCACGGGTAAGTTTCACGGGTATGTTTCACGGGTGACGTTTCACGGGGGTAGGTTTCACTGGTAAGTTTCACGGGTCAAGGTTTCACGGGTAAGTTTCACGGGTAAGTTACACGGGTATGTTTCACGGGTGACGTTTCACGGGTCTAGGTTTCACTGGTAAGTTTCACGGGTCAAGGTTTCACGGGTAAGTTTCACGGGTAAGTTTCACGGGTATGTTTCACGGGTGACGTTTCACGGGTCTAGGTTTCACTGGTAAGTTTCACGGGTCAAGGTTTTACGGGTAAGTTTCACGGGTAAGTTTCACGGGTATGTTTCACGGGTGACGTTTCACGGGTCTAGGTTTCACTGGTAAGTTTCACGAGTCAAGGATTCACGGGTAAGTTTCACGGGTAAGTTTTACGGGTAAGTTTCACGGGTGACGTTTCACGGGTCTAGGTTTCACTGGTAAGTTTCACGGGTCAAGGTTTCACGGGTAAGTTTCACGGGTATGTTTCACGGGTGACGTTTCACGGGTCTAGGTTTCACTGGAAAGTTTCACGGGTCAAGGTTTCACGGGTAAGTTTCACGGGTAAGTTTTACGGGTATGTTTTACAGGTGACGTTTCACGGGTCTAGGTTTCACTGGTAAGTTTCACGGGTCAAGGTTTCACGGGTAAGTTTCACGGGTGACGTTTCACGGGTATGTTTTACGGGTGACGTTTCACGGGTCTAGGTTTCACTGGTAAGTTTCACAGGTCAAGGTTTCACGGGTAAGTTTCACGGGTAAGTTTCACGGGTATGTTTCACGGGTGACGTTTCACGGGTCTAGGTTTCACTGGTAAGTTTCACGGGTCAAGGTTTCACGGGTAAGTTTCACGGGTCTAGATTTCACTGGTAAGTTTCACGGGTCAAGGTTTCACGGGTAAGTTTCACGGGTAAATTTCACGGGTTTGTTTCACGGGTGACGTTTCACGGGTCTAGGTTTCACTGGAAAGTTTCACGGGTCAAGGTTTCACGGGTAAGTTTCACGGGTAAGTTTCACGGGTATGTTTCACGGGTCTAGGTTTCACTGGTAAGTTTCACGGGTCAAGGTTTCACGGGTTAGTTTCACGGGTATGTTTCACGGGTGACGTTTCACGGGTCTAGGTTTCACTGGAAAGTTTCACGGGTCAAGGTTTCACGGGTAAGTTTCACGGGTAAGTTTTACGGGTATGTTTTACAGGTGACGTTTCACGGGTCTAGGTTTCACTGGTAAGTTTCACGGGTCAAGGTTTCACGGGTAAGTTTCACGGGTGACGTTTCACGGGTATGTTTTACGGGTGACGTTTCACGGGTCTAGGTTTCACTGGTAAGTTTCACGGGTCAAGGTTTCACGGGTAAGTTTCACGGGTAAGTTTCACGGGTATGTTTCACGGGTGACGTTTCACGGGTCTAGGTTTCACTGGTAAGTTTCACGGGTCAAGGTTTTACGGGTAAGTTTCACGGGTCTAGATTTCACTGGTAAGTTTCACGGGTCAAGGTTTCACGGGTAAGTTTCACGGGTAAATTTCACGGGTTTGTTTCACGGGTGACGTTTCACGGGTCTAGGTTTCACTGGAAAGTTTCACGGGTCAAGGTTTCACGGGTTAGTTTCACGGGTAAGTTTCACGGGTATGTTTCACGGGTGACGTTTCACGGGTCTAGGTTTCACTGGTAAGTTTCACGGGTCAAGGTTTCACGGGTAAGTTTCACGGGTAAGTTTCACGGGTATGTTTCACGGGTGACGTTTCACGGGTCTAGGTTTCACTGGTAAGTTTCACGGGTCAAGGTTTCACGGGTAAGTTTCACGGGTAAGATTCACGGGTAAGTTTCACGGGTATGTTTCACGGGTGACGTTTCACGGGTCTAGGTTTCACTGGTAAGTTTCACGGGTCAAGGTTTCACGGGTAAGTTTCACGGGTAAGTTTCACGGGTATGTTTCACGGGTATGTTTCACGGGTCTAGGTTTCACTGGTAAGTTTCACGGGTCAAGGTTTCACGGGTAAGTTTCACGGGTAAGTTTCACGGGTATGTTTCACAGGTGACGTTTCACGGGTCTAGGTTTCACTGGTAAGTTTCACGGGTCAAGGTTTTACGGGTAAGTTTCACGGGTAAGTTTCACGGGTATGTTTCACGGGTATGTTTCACGGGTGACGTTTCACGGGTCTAGGTTTCACTGGTAAGTTTCACGGGTCAAGGTTTCACGGGTAAGTTTCACGGGTAAGTTTCACGGGTATGTTTCACGGGTGACGTTTCACGGGTCTAGGTTTCACTGGTAAGTTTCACGGGTCAAGGTTTCACGGGTAAGTTTCACGGGTAAGTTTCACGGGTATGTTTCACGGGTGACGTTTCACGGGTCTAGGTTTCACTGGTAAGTTTCACGGGTCAAGGTTTCACGGGTAAGTTTCACGGGTAAGTTTCACGGGTATGTTTCACGGGTGACGTTTCACGGGTCTAGGTTTCACTGGTAAGTTTTACGGGTCAAGGTTTCACGAATAAGTTTCACGGGTATGTTTCACGGGTATGTTTCACGGGTGACGTTTCACGGGTCTAGGTTTCACTGGTAAGTTTCACGGGTCAAGGTTTCACGGGTAAGTTTCACGGGTAAGTTTCACGGGTATGTTTCACGGGTGACGTTTCACGGGTCTAGGTTTCACTGGTAAGTTTCACGGGTCAAGGTTTTACGGGTAAGTTTCACGGGTAAGTTTCACGGGTATGTTTCACGGGTATGTTTCACGGGTGACGTTTCACGGGTCTAGGTTTCACTGGTAAGTTTCACGGGTCAAGGTTTCACGGGTAAGTTTCACGGGTAAGTTTCACGGGTATGTTTCACGGGTGACGTTTCACGGGTCTAGGTTTCACTGGTCAGTTTCACGGGTCAAGGTTTCACGGGTAAGTTTCACGGGTAAGTTTCACGGGTATGTTTCACGGGTGACGTTTCACGGGTCTAGGTTTCACTGGTAAGTTTCACGGGTCAAGGTTTCACGGGTAAGTTTCACGGGTAAGTTTCACGGGTGACGTTTCACGGGTCTAGGTTTCACTGGTAAGTTTCACGGGTCAAGGTTTCAAGGGTAAGTTTTACGGGTAAGTTTCACGGGTATGTTTCACGGGTGACGTTTCACGGGTCTAGGTTTCACTGGAAAGTTTCACGGGTCAAGGTTTCACGGGTAAGTTTCACGGGTAAGTTTCACGGGTATGTTTCACGGGTATGTTTCACGGGTGACGTTTCACGGGTCTAGGTTTCACTGGTAAGTTTCACGGGTGAAGGTTTCACGGGTAAGTTTCACGGGTAAGTTTCACGGGTAAGTTTCACGGGTATGTTTCACGGGTGACGTTTCACGGGTCTAGGTTTCACTGGTAAGTTTCACGGGTCAAGGTTTCACGGGTAAGTTTCACGGGTAAGTTTCACGGGTATGTTTCACGGGTGACGTTTCACGGGTCTAGGTTTCACTGGTAAGTTTCACGGGTCAAGGTTTCACGGGTAAGTTTCACGGGTAAGTTTCACGGGTATGTTTCACGGGTGACGTTTCACGGGTCTAGGTTTCACTGGTAAGTTTCACGGCTCAAGGTTTTACGGGTAAGTTTCACGGGTAAGTTTCACGGGTATGTTTCACGGGTGACGTTTCACGGGTCTAGGTTTCACTGGTAAGTTTCACGGGTAAGTTTCACGGGTATGTTTCACGGGTGACGTTTCACGGGTCTAGGTTTCACTGGTAAGTTTCACGGGTCAAGGTTTCACGGGTAAGTTTCACGGGTAAGTTTCACGGGTATGTTTCACGGGTATGTTTCACGGGTCTAGGTTTCACTGGTAAGTTTCACGGGTCAAGGTTTCACGGGTAAGTTTCACGGGTAAGTTTCACGGGTATGTTTCACGGGTGACGTTTCACGGGTCTAGGTTTCACTGGTAAGTTTCACGGGTCAAGGTTTCACGGGTAAGTTTCACGGGTAAGTTTCACGGGTATGTTTCACGGGTGACGTTTCACGGGTCTAGGTTTCACTGGTAAGTTTCACGGGTCAAGGTTTTACGGGTAAGTTTCACGGGTAAGTTTCACGGGTATGTTTCACGGGTATGTTTCACGGGTCTAGGTTTCACTGGTAAGTTTCACGGGTCAAGGTTTCACGGGTAAGTTTCTCGGGTATGTTTCACGGGTGACGTTTCACGGGTCTAGGTTTCACTGGTAAGTTTCACGGGTCAAGGTTTTACGGGTAAGTTTCACGGGTAAGTTTCACGGGTATGTTTCACGGGTATGTTTCACGGGTGACGTTTCACGGGTCTAGGTTTCACTGGTAAGTTTCACGGGTCAAGGTTTCACGGGTAAGTTTCACGGGTAAGTTTCACGGGTATGTTTCACGGGTGACGTTTCACGGGTCTAGGTTTCACTGGTAAGTTTCACGGGTCAAGGTTTCACGGGTAAGTTTCACGGGTATGTTTCACGGGTGACGTTTCACGGGTCTAGGTTTCACTGGTAAGTTTTACGGGTCAAGGTTTCACGGGTAAGTTTCACGGGTATGTTTCACGGGTATGTTTCACGGGTGACGTTTCACGGGTCTAGGTTTCACTGGTAAGTTTCACGGGTCAAGGTTTCACGGGTAAGTTTCACGGGTAAGTTTCACGGGTATGTTTCACGGGTGACGTTTCACGGGTCTAGGTTTCACTGGTAAGTTTCACGGGTCAAGGTTTTACGGGTAAGTTTCACGGGTAAGTTTCACGGGTATGTTTCACGGGTATGTTTCACGGGTGACGTTTCACGGGTCTAGGTTTCACTGGTAAGTTTCACGGGTCAAGGTTTCACGGGTAAGTTTCACGGGTAAGTTTCACGGGTATGTTTCACGGGTGACGTTTCACGGGTCTAGGTTTCACTGGTAAGTTTCACGGGTCAAGGTTTCACGGGTAAGTTTCACGGGTAAGTTTCACGGGTATGTTTCACGGGTGACGTTTCACGGGTCTAGGTTTCACTGGTAAGTTTCACGGGTCAAGGTTTCACGGGTAAGTTTCACGGGTGACGTTTCACGGGTCTAGGTTTCACTGGTAAGTTTCACGGGTCAAGGTTTCAAGGGTAAGTTTTACGGGTAAGTTTCACGGGTATGTTTCACGGGTGACGTTTCACGGGTCTAGGTTTCACTGGAAAGTTTCACGGGTCAAGGTTTCACGGGTAAGTTTCACGGGTAAGTTTCACGGGTATGTTTCACGGGTATGTTTCACGGGTGACGTTTCACGGGTCTAGGTTTCACTGGTAAGTTTCACGGGTCAAGGTTTCACGGGTAAGTTTCACGGGTAAGTTTCACGGGTATGTTTCACGGGTGACGTTTCACGGGTCTAGGTTTCACTGGTAAGTTTCACGGGTCAAGGTTTCACGGGTAAGTTTCACGGGTAAGTTTCACGGGTATGTTTCACGGGTGACGTTTCACGGGTCTAGGTTTCACTGGTAAGTTTCACGGGTCAAGGTTTCACGGGTAAGTTTCACGGGTAAGATTCACGGGTAAGTTTCACGGGTATGTTTCACGGGTGACGTTTCACGGGTCTAGGTTTCACTGGTAAGTTTCACGGGTCAAGGTTTCACGGGTAAGTTTCACGGGTAAGTTTCACGGGTATGTTTCACGGGTATGTTTCACGGGTCTAGGTTTCACTGGTAAGTTTCACGGGTCAAGGTTTCACGGGTAAGTTTCACGGGTAAGTTTCACGGGTATGTTTCACAGGTGACGTTTCACGGGTCTAGGTTTCACTGGTAAGTTTCACGGGTCAAGGTTTTACGGGTAAGTTTCACGGGTAAGTTTCACGGGTATGTTTCACGGGTATGTTTCACGGGTGACGTTTCACGGGTCTAGGTTTCACTGGTAAGTTTCACGGGTCAAGGTTTCACGGGTAAGTTTCACGGGTAAGTTTCACGGGTATGTTTCACGGGTGACGTTTCACGGGTCTAGGTTTCACTGGTAAGTTTCACGGGTCAAGGTTTCACGGGTAAGTTTCACGGGTAAGTTTCACGGGTATGTTTCACGGGTGACGTTTCACGGGTCTAGGTTTCACTGGTAAGTTTCACGGGTCAAGGTTTCACGGGTAAGTTTCACGGGTAAGTTTCACGGGTATGTTTCACGGGTGACGTTTCACGGGTCTAGGTTTCACTGGTAAGTTTTACGGGTCAAGGTTTCACGAATAAGTTTCACGGGTATGTTTCACGGGTATGTTTCACGGGTGACGTTTCACGGGTCTAGGTTTCACTGGTAAGTTTCACGGGTCAAGGTTTCACGGGTAAGTTTCACGGGTAAGTTTCACGGGTATGTTTCACGGGTGACGTTTCACGGGTCTAGGTTTCACTGGTAAGTTTCACGGGTCAAGGTTTTACGGGTAAGTTTCACGGGTAAGTTTCACGGGTATGTTTCACGGGTATGTTTCACGGGTGACGTTTCACGGGTCTAGGTTTCACTGGTAAGTTTCACGGGTCAAGGTTTCACGGGTAAGTTTCACGGGTAAGTTTCACGGGTATGTTTCACGGGTGACGTTTCACGGGTCTAGGTTTCACTGGTCAGTTTCACGGGTCAAGGTTTCACGGGTAAGTTTCACGGGTAAGTTTCACGGGTATGTTTCACGGGTGACGTTTCACGGGTCTAGGTTTCACTGGTAAGTTTCACGGGTCAAGGTTTCACGGGTAAGTTTCACGGGTAAGTTTCACGGGTGACGTTTCACGGGTCTAGGTTTCACTGGTAAGTTTCACGGGTCAAGGTTTCAAGGGTAAGTTTTACGGGTAAGTTTCACGGGTATGTTTCACGGGTGACGTTTCACGGGTCTAGGTTTCACTGGAAAGTTTCACGGGTCAAGGTTTCACGGGTAAGTTTCACGGGTAAGTTTCACGGGTATGTTTCACGGGTATGTTTCACGGGTGACGTTTCACGGGTCTAGGTTTCACTGGTAAGTTTCACGGGTGAAGGTTTCACGGGTAAGTTTCACGGGTAAGTTTCACGGGTAAGTTTCACGGGTATGTTTCACGGGTGACGTTTCACGGGTCTAGGTTTCACTGGTAAGTTTCACGGGTCAAGGTTTCACGGGTAAGTTTCACGGGTAAGTTTCACGGGTATGTTTCACGGGTGACGTTTCACGGGTCTAGGTTTCACTGGTAAGTTTCACGGGTCAAGGTTTCACGGGTAAGTTTCACGGGTAAGTTTCACGGGTATGTTTCACGGGTGACGTTTCACGGGTCTAGGTTTCACTGGTAAGTTTCACGGCTCAAGGTTTTACGGGTAAGTTTCACGGGTAAGTTTCACGGGTATGTTTCACGGGTGACGTTTCACGGGTCTAGGTTTCACTGGTAAGTTTCACGGGTAAGTTTCACGGGTATGTTTCACGGGTGACGTTTCACGGGTCTAGGTTTCACTGGTAAGTTTCACGGGTCAAGGTTTCACGGGTAAGTTTCACGGGTAAGTTTCACGGGTATGTTTCACGGGTATGTTTCACGGGTCTAGGTTTCACTGGTAAGTTTCACGGGTCAAGGTTTCACGGGTAAGTTTCACGGGTAAGTTTCACGGGTATGTTTCACGGGTGACGTTTCACGGGTCTAGGTTTCACTGGTAAGTTTCACGGGTCAAGGTTTCACGGGTAAGTTTCACGGGTAAGTTTCACGGGTATGTTTCACGGGTGACGTTTCACGGGTCTAGGTTTCACTGGTAAGTTTCACGGGTCAAGGTTTTACGGGTAAGTTTCACGGGTAAGTTTCACGGGTATGTTTCACGGGTATGTTTCACGGGTCTAGGTTTCACTGGTAAGTTTCACGGGTCAAGGTTTCACGGGTAAGTTTCTCGGGTATGTTTCACGGGTGACGTTTCACGGGTCTAGGTTTCACTGGTAAGTTTCACGGGTCAAGGTTTTACGGGTAAGTTTCACGGGTAAGTTTCACGGGTATGTTTCACGGGTATGTTTCACGGGTGACGTTTCACGGGTCTAGGTTTCACTGGTAAGTTTCACGGGTCAAGGTTTCACGGGTAAGTTTCACGGGTAAGTTTCACGGGTATGTTTCACGGGTGACGTTTCACGGGTCTAGGTTTCACTGGTAAGTTTCACGGGTCAAGGTTTCACGGGTAAGTTTCACGGGTATGTTTCACGGGTGACGTTTCACGGGTCTAGGTTTCACTGGTAAGTTTTACGGGTCAAGGTTTCACGGGTAAGTTTCACGGGTATGTTTCACGGGTATGTTTCACGGGTGACGTTTCACGGGTCTAGGTTTCACTGGTAAGTTTCACGGGTCAAGGTTTCACGGGTAAGTTTCACGGGTAAGTTTCACGGGTATGTTTCACGGGTGACGTTTCACGGGTCTAGGTTTCACTGGTAAGTTTCACGGGTCAAGGTTTTACGGGTAAGTTTCACGGGTAAGTTTCACGGGTATGTTTCACGGGTATGTTTCACGGGTGACGTTTCACGGGTCTAGGTTTCACTGGTAAGTTTCACGGGTCAAGGTTTCACGGGTAAGTTTCACGGGTAAGTTTCACGGGTATGTTTCACGGGTGACGTTTCACGGGTCTAGGTTTCACTGGTAAGTTTCACGGGTCAAGGTTTCACGGGTAAGTTTCACGGGTAAGTTTCACGGGTATGTTTCACGGGTGACGTTTCACGGGTCTAGGTTTCACTGGTAAGTTTCACGGGTCAAGGTTTCACGGGTAAGTTTCACGGGTGACGTTTCACGGGTCTAGGTTTCACTGGTAAGTTTCACGGGTCAAGGTTTCAAGGGTAAGTTTTACGGGTAAGTTTCACGGGTATGTTTCACGGGTGACGTTTCACGGGTCTAGGTTTCACTGGAAAGTTTCACGGGTCAAGGTTTCACGGGTAAGTTTCACGGGTAAGTTTCACGGGTATGTTTCACGGGTATGTTTCACGGGTGACGTTTCACGGGTCTAGGTTTCACTGGTAAGTTTCACGGGTCAAGGTTTCACGGGTAAGTTTCACGGGTAAGTTTCACGGGTATGTTTCACGGGTGACGTTTCACGGGTCTAGGTTTCACTGGTAAGTTTCACGGGTCAAGGTTTCACGGGTAAGTTTCACGGGTAAGTTTCACGGGTATGTTTCACGGGTGACGTTTCACGGGTCTAGGTTTCACTGGTAAGTTTCACGGGTCAAGGTTTCACGGGTAAGTTTCACGGGTAAGTTTCACGGGTATGTTTCACGGGTGACGTTTCACGGGTCTAGGTTTCACTGGTAAGTTTCACGGGTCAAGGTTTTACGGGTAAGTTTCACGGGTAAGTTTCACGGGTATGTTTCACGGGTGACGTTTCACGGGTCTAGGTTTCACTGGTAAGTTTCACGAGTCAAGGTTTCACGGGTAAGTTTCACGGGTAAGTTTTACGGGTAAGTTTCACGGGTGACGTTTTACGGGTGACGTTTCACGGGTCTAGGTTTCACTGGTAAGTTTCACGGGTCAAGGTTTCACGGGTAAGTTTCACGGGTAAGTTTCACGGGTATGTTTCACGGGTGACGTTTCACGGGTCTAGGTTTCACTGGTAAGTTTCACGGGTCAAGGTTTCACGGGTAAGTTTCACGGGTAAGTTTCACGGGTAAGTTTCACGGGTATGTTTCACGGGTCTAGGTTTCACTGGTAAGTTTCACGGGTCAAGGTTTCACGGGTAAGTTTCACGGGTAAGTTTCACGGGTATGTTTCACGGGTGACGTTTCACGGGTCTAGGTTTCACTGGTAAGTTTCACGGGTCAAGGTTTTACGGGTAAGTTTCACGGGTAAGTTTCACGGGTGACGTTTCACGGGTATAGGTTTCACTAGTAAGTTTCACGGGTCAAGGTTTTACGGGTAAGTTTCACGGGTCTAGGTTTCACTGGTAAGTTTCACGGGTCAAGGTTTCACGGGTAAGTTTCACGGGTAAGTTTCACGGGTTTGTTTCACGGGTGACGTTTCACGGGTCTAGGTTTCACTGGTAAGTTTAACGGGTCAAGGTTTCACGGGTAAGTTTTACGGGTAAGTTTCACGGGTATGTTTTACGGGTATGTTTCACGGGTGACGTTTCACGGGTCTAGGTTTCACTGGTAAGTTTCACGGGTCAAGGTTTCACGGGTAAGTTTCACGGGTAAGTTTCACGGGTATGTTTCACGGGTGACGTTTCACGGGGGTAGGTTTCACTGGTAAGTTTCACGGGTCAAGGTTTCACGGGTAAGTTTCACGGGTAAGTTACACGGGTATGTTTCACGGGTGACGTTTCACGGGTCTAGGTTTCACTGGTAAGTTTCACGGGTCAAGGTTTCACGGGTAAGTTTCACGGGTAAGTTTCACGGGTATGTTTCACGGGTGACGTTTCACGGGTCTAGGTTTCACTGGTAAGTTTCACGGGTCAAGGTTTTACGGGTAAGTTTCACGGGTAAGTTTCACGGGTATGTTTCACGGGTGACGTTTCACGGGTCTAGGTTTCACTGGTAAGTTTCACGAGTCAAGGATTCACGGGTAAGTTTCACGGGTAAGTTTTACGGGTAAGTTTCACGGGTGACGTTTCACGGGTCTAGGTTTCACTGGTAAGTTTCACGGGTCAAGGTTTCACGGGTAAGTTTCACGGGTATGTTTCACGGGTGACGTTTCACGGGTCTAGGTTTCACTGGAAAGTTTCACGGGTCAAGGTTTCACGGGTAAGTTTCACGGGTAAGTTTTACGGGTATGTTTTACAGGTGACGTTTCACGGGTCTAGGTTTCACTGGTAAGTTTCACGGGTCAAGGTTTCACGGGTAAGTTTCACGGGTGACGTTTCACGGGTATGTTTTACGGGTGACGTTTCACGGGTCTAGGTTTCACTGGTAAGTTTCACGGGTCAAGGTTTCACGGGTAAGTTTCACGGGTAAGTTTCACGGGTATGTTTCACGGGTGACGTTTCACGGGTCTAGGTTTCACTGGTAAGTTTCACGGGTCAAGGTTTCACGGGTAAGTTTCACGGGTCTAGATTTCACTGGTAAGTTTCACGGGTCAAGGTTTCACGGGTAAGTTTCACGGGTAAATTTCACGGGTTTGTTTCACGGGTGACGTTTCACGGGTCTAGGTTTCACTGGAAAGTTTCACGGGTCAAGGTTTCACGGGTAAGTTTCACGGGTAAGTTTCACGGGTATGTTTCACGGGTGACGTTTCACGGGTCTAGGTTTCACTGGTAAGTTTCACGGGTCAAGGTTTCACGGGTAAGTTTCACGGGTAAGTTTCACGGGTATGTTTCACGGGTGACGTTTCACGGGTCTAGGTTTCACTGGTAAGTTTCACGGGTCAAGGTTTCACGGGTAAGTTTCACGGGTAAGATTCACGGGTAAGTTTCACGGGTATGTTTCACGGGTGACGTTTCACGGGTCTAGGTTTCACTGGTAAGTTTCACGGGTCAAGGTTTCACGGGTAAGTTTCACGGGTAAGTTTCACGGGTATGTTTCACGGGTATGTTTCACGGGTGACGTTTCACGGGTCTAGGTTTCACTGGTAAGTTTCACGGGTCAAGGTTTCACGGGTAAGTTTCACGGGTAAGTTTCACGGGTATGTTTCACGGGTGACGTTTCACGGGTCTAGGTTTCACTGGTAAGTTTCACGGGTCAAGGTTTTACGGGTAAGTTTCACGGGTAAGTTTCACGGGTATGTTTCACGGGTGACGTTTCACGGGTCTAGGTTTCACTGGTAAGTTTCACGAGTCAAGGTTTCACGGGTAAGTTTCACGGGTAAGTTTTACGGGTAAGTTTCACGGGTGACGTTTTACGGGTGACGTTTCACGGGTCTAGGTTTCACTGGTAAGTTTCACGAGTCAAGGTTTCACGGGTAAGTTTCACGGGTAAGTTTCACGGGTATGTTTTACGGGTGACGTTTCACGGGTCTAGGTTTCACTGGTAAGTTTCACGGGTCAAGGTTTCACGGGTAAGTTTCACGGGTAAGTTTCACGGGTAAGTTTCACGGGTATGTTTCACGGGTGACGTTTCACGGGTCTAGGTTTCACTGGTAAGTTTAACGGGTCAAGGTTTCACGGGTAAGTTTTACGGGTAAGTTTCACGGGTATGTTTTACGGGTATGTTTCACGGGTGACGTTTCACGGGTCTAGGTTTCACTGGTAAGTTTCACGGGTCAAGGTTTTACGGGTAAGTTTCACGGGTAAGTTTCACGGGTATGTTTCACGGGGGACGTTTCACGGGTCTAGGTTTCACTGGTAAGTTTCACGGGTCAAGGTTTCACGGGTAAGTTTCACGGGTAAGTTTCACGGGTATGTTTCACGGGTGACGTTTCACGGGTTTAGGTTTCACTGGTAAGTTTCACGGGTCAAGGTTTCACGGGTAAGTTTCACGGGTAAGTTTCACGGGTATGTTTCACGGGTGACGTTTCACGGGTCTAGGTTTCACTGGTAAGTTTCACGGGTCAAGGTTTTACGGGTAAGTTTCACGGGTAAGTTTCACGGGTGACGTTTCACGGGTCTAGGTTTCACTGGTAAGTTTCACGGGTCAAGGTTTTACGGGTAAGTTTCACGGGTCTAGATTTCACTGGTAAGTTTCACGGGTCAAGGTTTCACGGGTAAGTTTCACGGGTAAGTTTCACGGGTTTGTTTCACGGGTGACGTTTCACGGGTCTAGGTTTCACTGGAAAGTTTCACGGGTCAAGGTTTCACGGGTAAGTTTCACGGGTAAGTTTCACATGTATGTTTCACGGGTGACGTTTCACGGGTCTAGGTTTCACTGGTAAGTTTCACGGGTCAAGGTTTCACGGGTAAGTTTCACGGGTAAGTTTCACGGGTATGTTTCACGGGTGACGTTTCACGGGTCTAGGTTTCACTGGTAAGTTTCACGGGTCAAGGTTTTACGGGTAAGTTTCACGGGTAAGTTTCACGGGTATGTTTCACGGGGGACGTTTCACGGGTCTAGGTTTCACTGGTAAGTTTCACGGGTCAAGGTTTCACGGGTAAGTTTCACGGGTAAGTTTCACGGGTATGTTTCACGGGTGACGTTTCACGGGTGACGTTTCACGGGTCTAGGTTTCACTGGTAAGTTTCACGGGTCAAGGTTTTACGGGTAAGTTTCACGGGTAAGTTTCACGGGTATGTTTCACGGGGGACGTTTCACGGGTCTAGGTTTCACTGGTAAGTTTCACGGGTCAAGGTTTCACGGGTAAGTTTCACGGGTAAGTTTCACGGGTATGTTTCACGGGTGACGTTTCACGGGTTTAGGTTTCACTGGTAAGTTTCACGGGTCAAGGTTTCACGGGTAAGTTTCACGGGTAAGTTTCACGGGTATGTTTCACGGGTGACGTTTCACGGGTCTAGGTTTCACTGGTAAGTTTCACGGGTCAAGGTTTTACGGGTAAGTTTCACGGGTAAGTTTCACGGGTGACGTTTCACGGGTCTAGGTTTCACTGGTAAGTTTCACGGGTCAAGGTTTTACGGGTAAGTTTCACGGGTCTAGATTTCACTGGTAAGTTTCACGGGTCAAGGTTTCACGGGTAAGTTTCACGGGTAAGTTTCACGGGTTTGTTTCACGGGTGACGTTTCACGGGTCTAGGTTTCACTGGAAAGTTTCACGGGTCAAGGTTTCACGGGTAAGTTTCACGGGTAAGTTTCACGGGTATGTTTCACGGGTGACGTTTCACGGGTCTAGGTTTCACTGGTAAGTTTCACGGGTCAAGGTTTCACGGGTAAGTTTCACGGGTAAGTTTCACGGGTATGTTTCACGGGTGACGTTTCACGGGTCTAGGTTTCACTGGTAAGTTTCACGGGTCAAGGTTTCACGGGTAAGTTTCACGGGTAAGTTTCACGGGTAAGTTTCACGGGTATGTTTCACGGGTGACGTTTCACGGGTCTAGGTTTCACTGGTAAATTTCACGGGTCAAGGTTTCACGGGTAAGTTTCACGGGTAAGTTTCACGGGTATGTTTCACGGGTATGTTTCACGGGTGACGTTTCACGGGTCTAGGTTTCACTGGTAAGTTTCACGGGTCAAGGTTTCACGGGTAAGTTTCACGGGTAAGTTTCACGGGTATGTTTCACGGGTGACGTTTCACGGGTCTAGGTTTCACTGGTAAGTTTTACAAGTCAAGGTTTCACTGGTAAGTTTCACGGGTATGTTTCACGGGTATGTTTCACGGGTGACGTTTCACGGGTCTAGGTTTCACTGGTAAGTTTCACGGGTCAAGGTTTCACGGGTAAGTTTCACGGGTAAGTTTCACGGGTAAGTTTCACGGGTATGTTTCACGGGTGACGTTTCACGGGTCTAGGTTTCACTGGTAAGTTTCACGGGTCAAGGTTTCACGGGTAAGTTTCACGGGTAAGTTTCACGGGTATGTTTCACGGGTATGTTTCACGGGTGACGTTTCACGGGTCTAGGTTTCACTGGTAAGTTTCACGGGTCAAGGTTTCACGGGTAAGTTTCACGGGTAAGTTTCACGGGTATGTTTCACGGGTGACGTTTCACGGGTCTAGGTTTCACTGGTAAGTTTCACGGGTCAAGGTTTCACGGGTAAGTTTCACGGGTAAGTTTCACGGGTATGTTTCACGGGTGACGTTTCACGGGTCTAGGTTTCACTGGTAAGTTTCACGGGTCAAGGTTTCACGGGTAAGTTTCACGGGTGACGATTCACGGGTCTAGGTTTCACTGGTAAGTTTCACGGGTAAGTTTCACGGGTATGTTTCACGGGTATGTTTCACGGGTGACGTTTCACGGGTCTAGGTTTCACTGGTAAGTTTCACGGGTCAAGGTTTCACGGGTAAGTTTCACGGGTAAGTTTCACGGGTATGTTTCACGGGTGACGTTTCACGGGTCTAGGTTTCACTGGTAAGTTTCACATGTCAAGGTTTCACGGGTAAGTTTCACGGGTAAGTTTCACGGGTATGTTTCACGGGTGACGTTTTACGGGTCTAGGTTTCACTGGTAAGTTTCACGGGTCAAGGTTTCACGGGTAAGTTTCACGGGTAAGTTTCACGGGTGACGATTCACGGGTCTAGGTTTCACTGGTAAGTTTCACGGGTCAAGGTTTCAAGGGTAAGTTTTACGGGTAAGTTTCACGGGTATGTTTCACGGGTGACGTTTCACGGGTCTAGGTTTCACTGGAAAGTTTCACGGGTCAAGGTTTCACGGGTAAGTTTCACGGGTAAGTTTTACGGGTATGTTTTACAGGTGACGTTTCACGGGTCTAGGTTTCACTGGTAAGTTTCACGGGTCAAGGTTTCACGGGTAAGTTTCACGGGTAAGTTTCACGGGTATGTTTCGCGGGTAACGTTTCACGGGTCTAGGTTTCACTGGTAAGTTTCACGGGTCAAGGTTTAACGGGTAAGTTTCACGGGTAAGTTTCACGGGTAAGTTTCACGGGTGACGTTTCACGGGTCTATTTTTCACTGGTAAGTTTCACGGGTCAAGGTTTCACGGGTAAGTTTCACGTGTAAGTTTCACGGGTAAGTTTCACGGGTGACGTTTCACGGGTCTAGGTTTCACTGGTAAGTTTCACGGGTCAAGGTTTCACGGGTAAGTTTCACGGGTAAGTTTCACGGGTGATGTTTCACGGGTCTAGGTTTCACTGGTAAGTTTCACGGGTCAAGGTTTCACGGGTAAGTTTCACGGGTAAGTTTCACGGGTAAGTTTCACGGGTAAGTTTCACGGGTAAGTTTCACGGGTGACGTTTCACGGGTCTAGGTTTCACTGGTAAGTTTCACGGGTCAAGGTTTCACGGGTAAGTTTCACGGGTAAGTTTCACGGGTATGTTTCAAGGGTGACGTTTCACGGGTCTAGGTTTCACTGGTAAGTTTCACGGGTCAAGGTTTCACGGGTAAGTTTCACGGGTAAGTTTCACGGGTATGTTTCACGGGTGACGTTTCACGGGTCTAGGTTTCACTGGTAAGTTTCACGGGTCAAGGTTTCACGGGTAAGTTTCACGGGTAAGTTTCACGGGTTTGTTTCACGGGTGACGTTTCACGGGTCTAGGTTTCACTGGAAAGTTTCACGGGTCAAGGTTTCACGGGTAAGTTTTACGGGTAAGTTTCACGGGTATGTTTCACGGGTGACGTTTCACGGGTCTAGGTTTCACTGGTAAGTTTCACGGGTCAAGGTTTCACGGGTAAGTTTCACGGGTGACGTTTCACGGGTGACGTTTCACGGGTCTAGGTTTCACTGGTAAGTTTCACGGGTCAAGGTTTCAAGGGTAAGTTTCACGGGTAAGTTTCACGGGTATGTTTCACGGGTGACGTTTCACGGGTCTAGGTTTTACTGGAAAGTTTCACGGGTCAAGGTTTCACGGGTAAGTTGCAAGGGTAAGTTTCACGGGTAAGTTTCACGGGTATGTTTCACGGGTATGTTTCACGGGTGACGTTTCACGGGTCTAGGTTTCACTGGTAAGTTTCACGGGTCAAGGTTTCACGGGTAAGTTTCACGGGTATGTTTCACGGGTGACGTTTCACGGGTCTAGGTTTCACTGGTAAGTTTCACGGGTCAAGGTTTCACGGGTAAGTTTCACTGGTAAGTTTCACGGGTATGTTTCACGGGTGACGTTTCACGGGTCTAGGTTTCACTGGTAAGTTTCACTGGTCAAGGTTTCATAATTAAGTTTCACGGGTAAGTTTCACGGGTATGTTTCACGGGTGACGTTTCACGGGTCTAGGTTTCACTGGTAAGTTTTACGGGTCAAGGTTTCACGGGTAAGTTTCACGGGTAAGTTTCACGGGTATGTTTCACGGGTGACGTTTCACGGGTCTAGGTTTCACTGGTAAGTTTCACGGGTCAAGGTTTTACGGGTAAGTTTCACGGGTGACGTTTCACGGGTATAGGTTTCACTGGTAAGTTTCACGGGTCAAGGTTTTACGGGTAAGTTTCACGGGTCTAGGTTTCACTGGTAAGTTTCACGGGTCAAGGTTTCACGGGTAAGTTTCACGGGTAAGTTTCACGGGTAAGTTTCACGGGTATGTTTCACGGGTGACGTTTCACGGGTCTAGGTTTCACTGCTAAGTTTCACGGGTCAAGGTTTTACGGGTAAGTTTCACGGGTAAGTTTCACGGGTATGTTTCACGGGTGACGTTTCACGGGTCTAGGTTTCACTGGTAAGTTTCACGAGTCAATTTTTCACGGGTAAGTTTCACGGGTAAGTTTTACGGGTAAGTTTCACGGGTGACGTTTTACGAGTGACGTTTCACGGGTCTAGGTTTCACTGGTAAGTTTCACGGGTCAAGGTTTCACGGGTAAGTTTCACGGGTAAGTTTCACGGGTATGTTTCACGGGTGACGTTTCACGGGTCTAGGTTTCACTGGTAAGTTTCACGGGTCAAGGTTTCACGGGTAAGTTTTACGGGTAAGTTTCACGGGTAAGTTTCACGGGTATGTTTCACGGGTGACGTTTCACGGGTCTAGGTTTCACTGGTAAGTTTCACGGGTCAAGGTTTCACGGGTAAGTTTCACGGGTAAAATTCACGGGTATGTTTCACGGGTATGTTTCACGGGTGACGTTTCACGGGTCTAGGTTTCACTGGTAAGTTTCACGGGTCAAGGTTTCACGGGTAAGTTTCACGGGTAAGTTTCACGGGTAAGTTTTACGGGTATGTTTCACGGGTGACGTTTCACGGGTCTAGGTTTCACTGGAAAGTTTCACGGGTCAAGGTTTCACGGGTAAGTTTCAAGGGTAAGTTTCACGGGTATGTTTCACGGGTGACGTTTCACGGGTCTAGGTTTCACTGGTAAGTTTCACGGGTCAAGGTTTCACGGGTAAGTTTCACAGGTAAGTTTCACGGGTATGTTTCACGGGTGACGTTTTGCGGGTCTAGGTTTCACTGGTAAGTTTCACGGGTCAAGGTTTCACGGGTAAGTTTTACGGGTAAGTTTCACGGGTAAGTTTCACGGGTATGTTTCACGGGTGACGTTTCACGGGTCTAGGTTTCACTGGTAAGTTTCACGGGTAAGTTTCACGGGTAAAATTCACGGGTATGTTTCACGGGTATGTTTCACGGGTGACGTTTCACGGGTCTAGGTTTCACTGGTAAGTTTCACGGGTCAAGGTTTCACGGGTAAGTTTCACGGGTAAGTTTCACGGGTATGTTTCACGGGTATGTTTCACGGGTGACGTTTCACGGGTCTAGGTTTCACTGGTAAGTTTCACGGGTCAAGGTTTCACGGGTAAGTTTCACGGGTAAGTTTCACGGGTATGTTTCACGGGTGACGTTTCACGGGTCTAGGTTTCACTGGTAAGTTTCACGGGTCAAGGTTTTACGGGTAAGTTTCACGGGTAAGTTTCACGGGTATGTTTCACGGGTGACGTTTCACGGGTCTAGGTTTCACTGGTAAGTTTCACGAGTCAAGGTTTCACGGGTAAGTTTCACGGGTAAGTTTTACGGGTAAGTTTCACGGGTGACGTTTTACGGGTGACGTTTCACGGGTCTAGGTTTCACTGGTAAGTTTCACGAGTCAAGGTTTCACGGGTAAGTTTCACGGGTAAGTTTCACGGGTATGTTTTACGGGTGACGTTTCACGGGTCTAGGTTTCACTGGTAAGTTTCACGGGTCAAGGTTTCACGGGTAAGTTTCACGGGTAAGTTTCACGGGTAAGTTTCACGGGTATGTTTCACGGGTGACGTTTCACGGGTCTAGGTTTCACTGGTAAGTTTAACGGGTCAAGGTTTCACGGGTAAGTTTTACGGGTAAGTTTCACGGGTATGTTTTACGGGTATGTTTCACGGGTGACGTTTCACGGGTCTAGGTTTCACTGGTAAGTTTCACGGGTCAAGGTTTTACGGGTAAGTTTCACGGGTAAGTTTCACGGGTATGTTTCACGGGGGACGTTTCACGGGTCTAGGTTTCACTGGTAAGTTTCACGGGTCAAGGTTTCACGGGTAAGTTTCACGGGTAAGTTTCACGGGTATGTTTCACGGGTGACGTTTCACGGGTTTAGGTTTCACTGGTAAGTTTCACGGGTCAAGGTTTCACGGGTAAGTTTCACGGGTAAGTTTCACGGGTATGTTTCACGGGTGACGTTTCACGGGTCTAGGTTTCACTGGTAAGTTTCACGGGTCAAGGTTTTACGGGTAAGTTTCACGGGTAAGTTTCACGGGTGACGTTTCACGGGTCTAGGTTTCACTGGTAAGTTTCACGGGTCAAGGTTTTACGGGTAAGTTTCACGGGTCTAGATTTCACTGGTAAGTTTCACGGGTCAAGGTTTCACGGGTAAGTTTCACGGGTAAGTTTCACGGGTTTGTTTCACGGGTGACGTTTCACGGGTCTAGGTTTCAATGGAAAGTTTCACGGGTCAAGGTTTCACGGGTAAGTTTCACGGGTAAGTTTCACATGTATGTTTCACGGGTGACGTTTCACGGGTCTAGGTTTCACTGGTAAGTTTCACGGGTCAAGGTTTCACGGGTAAGTTTCACGGGTAAGTTTCACGGGTATGTTTCACGGGTGACGTTTCACGGGTCTAGGTTTCACTGGTAAGTTTCACGGGTCAAGGTTTTACGGGTAAGTTTCACGGGTAAGTTTCACGGGTATGTTTCACGGGGGACGTTTCACGGGTCTAGGTTTCACTGGTAAGTTTCACGGGTCAAGGTTTCACGGGTAAGTTTCACGGGTAAGTTTCACGGGTATGTTTCACGGGTGACGTTTCACGGGTGACGTTTCACGGGTCTAGGTTTCACTGGTAAGTTTCACGGGTCAAGGTTTTACGGGTAAGTTTCACGGGTAAGTTTCACGGGTATGTTTCACGGGGGACGTTTCACGGGTCTAGGTTTCACTGGTAAGTTTCACGGGTCAAGGTTTCACGGGTAAGTTTCACGGGTAAGTTTCACGGGTATGTTTCACGGGTGACGTTTCACGGGTTTAGGTTTCACTGGTAAGTTTCACGGGTCAAGGTTTCACGGGTAAGTTTCACGGGTAAGTTTCACGGGTATGTTTCACGGGTGACGTTTCACGGGTCTAGGTTTCACTGGTAAGTTTCACGGGTCAAGGTTTTACGGGTAAGTTTCACGGGTAAGTTTCACGGGTGACGTTTCACGGGTCTAGGTTTCACTGGTAAGTTTCACGGGTCAAGGTTTTACGGGTAAGTTTCACGGGTCTAGATTTCACTGGTAAGTTTCACGGGTCAAGGTTTCACGGGTAAGTTTCACGGGTAAGTTTCACGGGTTTGTTTCACGGGTGACGTTTCACGGGTCTAGGTTTCACTGGAAAGTTTCACGGGTCAAGGTTTCACGGGTAAGTTTCACGGGTAAGTTTCACGGGTATGTTTCACGGGTGACGTTTCACGGGTCTAGGTTTCACTGGTAAGTTTCACGGGTCAAGGTTTCACGGGTAAGTTTCACGGGTAAGTTTCACGGGTATGTTTCACGGGTGACGTTTCACGGGTCTAGGTTTCACTGGTAAGTTTCACGGGTCAAGGTTTCACGGGTAAGTTTCACGGGTAAGTTTCACGGGTAAGTTTCACGGGTATGTTTCACGGGTGACGTTTCACGGGTCTAGGTTTCACTGGTAAATTTCACGGGTCAAGGTTTCACGGGTAAGTTTCACGGGTAAGTTTCACGGGTATGTTTCACGGGTATGTTTCACGGGTGACGTTTCACGGGTCTAGGTTTCACTGGTAAGTTTCACGGGTCAAGGTTTCACGGGTAAGTTTCACGGGTAAGTTTCACGGGTATGTTTCACGGGTGACGTTTCACGGGTCTAGGTTTCACTGGTAAGTTTTACAAGTCAAGGTTTCACGGGTAAGTTTCACGGGTATGTTTCACGGGTATGTTTCACGGGTGACGTTTCACGGGTCTAGGTTTCACTGGTAAGTTTCACGGGTCAAGGTTTCACGGGTAAGTTTCACGGGTAAGTTTCACGGGTAAGTTTCACGGGTATGTTTCACGGGTGACGTTTCACGGGTCTAGGTTTCACTGGTAAGTTTCACGGGTCAAGGTTTCACGGGTAAGTTTCACGGGTAAGTTTCACGGGTATGTTTCACGGGTATGTTTCACGGGTGACGTTTCACGGGTCTAGGTTTCACTGGTAAGTTTCACGGGTCAAGGTTTCACGGGTAAGTTTCACGGGTAAGTTTCACGGGTATGTTTCACGGGTGACGTTTCACGGGTCTAGGTTTCACTGGTAAGTTTCACGGGTCAAGGTTTCACGGGTAAGTTTCACGGGTAAGTTTCACGGGTATGTTTCACGGGTGACGTTTCACGGGTCTAGGTTTCACTGGTAAGTTTCACGGGTCAAGGTTTCACGGGTAAGTTTCACGGGTGACGATTCACGGGTCTAGGTTTCACTGGTAAGTTTCACGGGTAAGTTTCACGGGTATGTTTCACGGGTATGTTTCACGGGTGACGTTTCACGGGTCTAGGTTTCACTGGTAAGTTTCACGGGTCAAGGTTTCACGGGTAAGTTTCACGGGTAAGTTTCACGGGTATGTTTCACGGGTGACGTTTCACGGGTCTAGGTTTCACTGGTAAGTTTCACATGTCAAGGTTTCACGGGTAAGTTTCACGGGTAAGTTTCACGGGTATGTTTCACGGGTGACGTTTTACGGGTCTAGGTTTCACTGGTAAGTTTCACGGGTCAAGGTTTCACGGGTAAGTTTCACGGGTAAGTTTCACGGGTGACGATTCACGGGTCTAGGTTTCACTGGTAAGTTTCACGGGTCAAGGTTTCAAGGGTAAGTTTTACGGGTAAGTTTCACGGGTATGTTTCACGGGTGACGTTTCACGGGTCTAGGTTTCACTGGAAAGTTTCACGGGTCAAGGTTTCACGGGTAAGTTTCACGGGTAAGTTTTACGGGTATGTTTTACAGGTGACGTTTCACGGGTCTAGGTTTCACTGGTAAGTTTCACGGGTCAAGGTTTCACGGGTAAGTTTCACGGGTAAGTTTCACGGGTATGTTTCGCGGGTAACGTTTCACGGGTCTAGGTTTCACTGGTAAGTTTCACGGGTCAAGGTTTAACGGGTAAGTTTCACGGGTAAGTTTCACGGGTAAGTTTCACGGGTGACGTTTCACGGGTCTATTTTTCACTGGTAAGTTTCACGGGTCAAGGTTTCACGGGTAAGTTTCACGTGTAAGTTTCACGGGTAAGTTTCACGGGTGACGTTTCACGGGTCTAGGTTTCACTGGTAAGTTTCACGGGTCAAGGTTTCACGGGTAAGTTTCACGGGTAAGTTTCACGGGTGATGTTTCACGGGTCTAGGTTTCACTGGTAAGTTTCACGGGTCAAGGTTTCACGGGTAAGTTTCACGGGTAAGTTTCACGGGTAAGTTTCACGGGTAAGTTTCACGGGTAAGTTTCACGGGTGACGTTTCACGGGTCTAGGTTTCACTGGTAAGTTTCACGGGTCAAGGTTTCACGGGTAAGTTTCACGGGTAAGTTTCACGGGTATGTTTCAAGGGTGACGTTTCACGGGTCTAGGTTTCACTGGTAAGTTTCACGGGTCAAGGTTTCACGGGTAAGTTTCACGGGTAAGTTTCACGGGTATGTTTCACGGGTGACGTTTCACGGGTCTAGGTTTCACTGGTAAGTTTCACGGGTCAAGGTTTCACGGGTAAGTTTCACGGGTAAGTTTCACGGGTTTGTTTCACGGGTGACGTTTCACGGGTCTAGGTTTCACTGGAAAGTTTCACGGGTCAAGGTTTCACGGGTAAGTTTTACGGGTAAGTTTCACGGGTATGTTTCACGGGTGACGTTTCACGGGTCTAGGTTTCACTGGTAAGTTTCACGGGTCAAGGTTTCACGGGTAAGTTTCACGGGTGACGTTTCACGGGTGACGTTTCACGGGTCTAGGTTTCACTGGTAAGTTTCACGGGTCAAGGTTTCAAGGGTAAGTTTCACGGGTAAGTTTCACGGGTATGTTTCACGGGTGACGTTTCACGGGTCTAGGTTTTACTGGAAAGTTTCACGGGTCAAGGTTTCACGGGTAAGTTGCAAGGGTAAGTTTCACGGGTAAGTTTCACGGGTATGTTTCACGGGTATGTTTCACGGGTGACGTTTCACGGGTCTAGGTTTCACTGGTAAGTTTCACGGGTCAAGGTTTCACGGGTAAGTTTCACGGGTATGTTTCACGGGTGACGTTTCACGGGTCTAGGTTTCACTGGTAAGTTTCACGGGTCAAGGTTTCACGGGTAAGTTTCACTGGTAAGTTTCACGGGTATGTTTCACGGGTGACGTTTCACGGGTCTAGGTTTCACTGGTAAGTTTCACTGGTCAAGGTTTCATAATTAAGTTTCACGGGTAAGTTTCACGGGTATGTTTCACGGGTGACGTTTCACGGGTCTAGGTTTCACTGGTAAGTTTTACGGGTCAAGGTTTCACGGGTAAGTTTCACGGGTAAGTTTCACGGGTATGTTTCACGGGTGACGTTTCACGGGTCTAGGTTTCACTGGTAAGTTTCACGGGTCAAGGTTTTACGGGTAAGTTTCACGGGTGACGTTTCACGGGTATAGGTTTCACTGGTAAGTTTCACGGGTCAAGGTTTTACGGGTAAGTTTCACGGGTCTAGGTTTCACTGGTAAGTTTCACGGGTCAAGGTTTCACGGGTAAGTTTCACGGGTAAGTTTCACGGGTAAGTTTCACGGGTATGTTTCACGGGTGACGTTTCACGGGTCTAGGTTTCACTGCTAAGTTTCACGGGTCAAGGTTTTACGGGTAAGTTTCACGGGTAAGTTTCACGGGTATGTTTCACGGGTGACGTTTCACGGGTCTAGGTTTCACTGGTAAGTTTCACGAGTCAATTTTTCACGGGTAAGTTTCACGGGTAAGTTTTACGGGTAAGTTTCACGGGTGACGTTTTACGAGTGACGTTTCACGGGTCTAGGTTTCACTGGTAAGTTTCACGGGTCAAGGTTTCACGGGTAAGTTTCACGGGTAAGTTTCACGGGTATGTTTCACGGGTGACGTTTCACGGGTCTAGGTTTCACTGGTAAGTTTCACGGGTCAAGGTTTCACGGGTAAGTTTTACGGGTAAGTTTCACGGGTAAGTTTCACGGGTATGTTTCACGGGTGACGTTTCACGGGTCTAGGTTTCACTGGTAAGTTTCACGGGTCAAGGTTTCACGGGTAAGTTTCACGGGTAAAATTCACGGGTATGTTTCACGGGTATGTTTCACGGGTGACGTTTCACGGGTCTAGGTTTCACTGGTAAGTTTCACGGGTCAAGGTTTCACGGGTAAGTTTCACGGGTAAGTTTCACGGGTAAGTTTTACGGGTATGTTTCACGGGTGACGTTTCACGGGTCTAGGTTTCACTGGAAAGTTTCACGGGTCAAGGTTTCACGGGTAAGTTTCAAGGGTAAGTTTCACGGGTATGTTTCACGGGTGACGTTTCACGGGTCTAGGTTTCACTGGTAAGTTTCACGGGTCAAGGTTTCACGGGTAAGTTTCACAGGTAAGTTTCACGGGTATGTTTCACGGGTGACGTTTTGCGGGTCTAGGTTTCACTGGTAAGTTTCACGGGTCAAGGTTTCACGGGTAAGTTTTACGGGTAAGTTTCACGGGTAAGTTTCACGGGTATGTTTCACGGGTGACGTTTCACGGGTCTAGGTTTCACTGGTAAGTTTCACGGGTAAGTTTCACGGGTAAAATTCACGGGTATGTTTCACGGGTATGTTTCACGGGTGACGTTTCACGGGTCTAGGTTTCACTGGTAAGTTTCACGGGTCAAGGTTTCACGGGTAAGTTTCACGGGTAAGTTTCACGGGTAAGTTTCACGGGTATGTTTCACGGGTGACGTTTCACGGGTCTAGGTTTCACTGGTAAGTTTCACGGGTCAAGGTTTCACGGGTAAGTTTCACGGGTAAGTTTCACGGGTATGTTTCACGGGTCTAGGTTTCACTGGTAAGTTTCACGGGTCAAGGTTTCACGGGTAAGTTTCACGGGTAAGTTTCACGGGTAAGTTTCACGGGTATGTTTCACGGGTGACGTTTCACGGGTCTAGGTTTCACTGCTAAGTTTCACGGGTCAAGGTTTTACGGGTAAGTTTCACGGGTAAGTTTCACGGGTATGTTTCACGGGTGACGTTTCACGGGTCTAGGTTTCACTGGTAAGTTTCACGAGTCAATTTTTCACGGGTAAGTTTCACGGGTAAGTTTTACGGGTAAGTTTCACGGGTGACGTTTTACGGGTGACGTTTCACGGGTCTAGGTTTCACTGGTAAGTTTCACGGGTCAAGGTTTCACGGGTAAGTTTCACGGGTAAGTTTCACGGGTATGTTTCACGGGTGACGTTTCACGGGTCTAGGTTTCACTGGTAAGTTTCACGGGTCAAGGTTTCACGGGTAAGTTTTACGGGTAAGTTTCACGGGTAAGTTTCACGGGTATGTTTCACGGGTGACGTTTCACGGGTCTAGGTTTCACTGGTAAGTTTCACGGGTCAAGGTTTCACGGGTAAGTTTCACGGGTAAAATTCACGGGTATGTTTCACGGGTATGTTTCACGGGTGACGTTTCACGGGTCTAGGTTTCACTGGTAAGTTTCACGGGTCAAGGTTTCACGGGTAAGTTTCACGGGTAAGTTTCACGGGTAAGTTTTACGGGTATGTTTCACGGGTGACGTTTCACGGGTCTAGGTTTCACTGGTAAGTTTCACGGGTCAAGGTTTCACGGGTAAGTTTCACGGGTAAGTTTCACGGGTATGTTTTACGGGTGACGTTTCACGGGTCTAGGTTTCACTGGTAAGTTTCACGGGTCAAGGTTTCACGGGTAAGTTTCACGGGTAAGTTTCACGGGTATGTTTCACGGGTGACGTTTCACGGGTCTAGGTTTCACTGGTAAGTTTCACGGGTCAAGGTTTTACGGGTAAGTTTCACGGGTAAGTTTCACGGGTATGTTTCACGGGTGACGTTTCACGGGTCTAGGTTTCACTGGTAAGTTTCACGAGTCAATTTTTCACGGGTAAGTTTCACGGGTAAGTTTTACGGGTAAGTTTCACGGGTGACGTTTTACGGGTGACGTTTCACGGGTCTAGGTTTCACTGGTAAGTTTCACGGGTCAAGGTTTCACGGGTAAGTTCCACGGGTAAGTTTCACGGGTATGTTTCACGGGTGACGTTTCACGGGTCTAGGTTTCACTGGTAAGTTTCACGGGTCAAGGTTTCACGGGTAAGTTTCACGGGTAAGTTTCACGGGTAAGTTTCACGGGTATGTTTCACGGGTGACGTTTCACGGGTCTAGGTTTCACTGGTAAGTTTCACGGGTCAAGGTTTTACGGGTAAGTTTCACGGGTAAGTTTCACGGGTATGTTTCACGGGTGACGTTTCACGGGTCTAGGTTTCACTGGTAAGTTTCACGAGTCAAGGATTCACGGGTAAGTTTCACGGGTATGTTTCACGGGTATGTTTCACGGGTGACGTTTCACGGGTCTAGGTTTCACTGGTAAGTTTCACGGGTCAAGGTTTCACGGGTAAGTTTCACGGGTATGTTTCACGGGTGACGTTTCACGGGTCTAGGTTTCACTGGAAAGTTTCACGGGTCAAGGTTTCACGGGTAAGTTTCACGGGTAAGTTTTACGGGTATGTTTTACAGGTGACGTTTCACGGGTCTAGGTTTCACTGGTAAGTTTCACGGGTCAAGGTTTCACGGGTAAGTTTCACGGGTGACGTTTCACGGGTCTAGGTTTCACTGGTAAGTTTCACGGGTCAAGGTTTCACGGGTAAGTTTCACGGGTAAGTTTCACGGGTGACGTTTCACGGGTCTAGGTTTCACTGGTAAGTTTCACGGGTCAAGGTTTCACGGGTAAGTTTCACGGGTAAGTTTCACGGGTATGTTTCAAGGGTGACGTTTCACGGGTCTAGGTTTCACTGGTAAGTTTCACGGGTCAAGGTTTCACGGGTAAGTTTCACGGGTAAGTTTCACGGGTATGTTTCACGGGTGACGTTTCACGGGTCTAGGTTCCACTGGTAAGTTTCACGGGTCAAGGTTTTACGGGTAAGTTTCACGGGTCTAGGTTTCACTGGTAAGTTTCACGGGTCAAGGTTTCACGGGTAAGTTTCACGGGTAAGTTTCACGGGTTTGTTTCACGGGTGACGTTTCACGGGTCTAGGTTTCACTGGAAAGTTTCACGGGTCAAGGTTTCACGGGTAAGTTTCACGGGTAAGTTTCACGGGTATGTTTCACGGGTGACGTTTCACGGGTCTAGGTTTCACTGGTAAGTTTCACGGGTCAAGGTTTCACGGGAAAGTTTTACGGGTAAGTTTCACGGGTGACGTTTCACGGGTCTAGGTTTCACTGGTAAGTTTCACGGGTCAAGGTTTCAAGGGTAAGTTTCACGGGTAAGTTTCACGGGTATGTTTCACGGGTGACGTTTCACGGGTCTAGGTTTCACTGGAAAGTTTCACGGGTCAAGGTTTCACGGGTAAGTTTCAAGGGTAAGTTTCACGGGTAAGTTTTACGGGTATGTTTTACAGGTGACGTTTCACGGGTCTAGGTTTCACTGGTAAGTTTCACGGGTCAAGGTTTCACGGGTAAGTTTTACGGGTAAGTTTCACGGGTAAGTTTCACGGGTAAGTTTCACGGGTATGTTTCACGGGTGACGTTTCACGGGTCTAGGTTTCACTGGTAAGTTTCACGGGTCAAGGTTTCACGGGTAAGTTTCACGGGTAAGTTTCACGGGTAAGTTTCACGGGTATGTTTCACGGGTATGTTTCACGGGTGACGTTTCACGGGTCTAGGTTTCACTGGTAAGTTTCACGGGTCAAGGTTTCACGGGTAAGTTTCACGGGTAAGTTACACGGGTATGTTTCACGGGTGACGTTTCACGGGTCTAGGTTTCACTGGTAAGTTTCACGGGTCAAGGTTTCACGGGTAAGTTTCACGGGTAAGTTTCACGGGTATGTTTCACGGGTGACGTTTCACGGGTCTAGGTTTCACTGGTAAGTTTCACGGGTCAAGGTTTTACGGGTAAGTTTCACGGGTAAGTTTCACGGGTATGTTTCACGGGTGACGTTTCACGGGTCTAGGTTTCACTGGTAAGTTTCACGAGTCAAGGATTCACGGGTAAGTTTCACGGGTATGTTTCACGGGTATGTTTCACGGGTGACGTTTCACGGGTCTAGGTTTCACTGGTAAGTTTCACGGGTCAAGGTTTCACGGGTAAGTTTCACGGGTATGTTTCACGGGTGACGTTTCACGGGTCTAGGTTTCACTGGAAAGTTTCACGGGTCAAGGTTTCACGGGTAAGTTTCACGGGTAAGTTTTACGGGTATGTTTTACAGGTGACGTTTCACGGGTCTAGGTTTCACTGGTAAGTTTCACGGGTCAAGGTTTCACGGGTAAGTTTCACGGGTGACGTTTCACGGGTCTAGGTTTCACTGGTAAGTTTCACGGGTCAAGGTTTCACGGGTAAGTTTCACGGGTAAGTTTCACGGGTGACGTTTCACGGGTCTAGGTTTCACTGGTAAGTTTCACGGGTCAAGGTTTCACGGGTAAGTTTCACGGGTAAGTTTCACGGGTATGTTTCAAGGGTGACGTTTCACGGGTCTAGGTTTCACTGGTAAGTTTCACGGGTCAAGGTTTCACGGGTAAGTTTCACGGGTAAGTTTCACGGGTATGTTTCACGGGTGACGTTTCACGGGTCTAGGTTCCACTGGTAAGTTTCACGGGTCAAGGTTTTACGGGTAAGTTTCACGGGTCTAGGTTTCACTGGTAAGTTTCACGGGTCAAGGTTTCACGGGTAAGTTTCACGGGTAAGTTTCACGGGTTTGTTTCACGGGTGACGTTTCACGGGTCTAGGTTTCACTGGAAAGTTTCACGGGTCAAGGTTTCACGGGTAAGTTTCACGGGTAAGTTTCACGGGTATGTTTCACGGGTGACGTTTCACGGGTCTAGGTTTCACTGGTAAGTTTCACTGGTCAAGGTTTCACGGGAAAGTTTTACGGGTAAGTTTCACGGGTGACGTTTCACGGGTCTAGGTTTCACTGGTAAGTTTCACGGGTCAAGGTTTCAAGGGTAAGTTTCACGGGTAAGTTTCACGGGTATGTTTCACGGGTGACGTTTCACGGGTCTAGGTTTCACTGGAAAGTTTCACGGGTCAAGGTTTCACGGGTAAGTTTCAAGGGTAAGTTTCACGGGTAAGTTTTACGGGTATGTTTTACAGGTGACGTTTCACGGGTCTAGGTTTTACTGGTAAGTTTCACGGGTCAAGGTTTCACGGGTAAGTTTTACGGGTAAGTTTCACGGGTAAGTTTCACGGGTAAGTTTCACGGGTATGTTTCACGGGTGACGTTTCACGGGTCAAGGTTTTACGAGTAAGTTTCACGGGTAAGTTTCACGGGTGACGTTTCACGGGTATAGGTTTCACTGGTAAGTTTCACGGGTCAAGGTTTTACGGGTAAGTTTCACGGGTCTAGGTTTCACTGGTAAGTTTCACGGGTCAAGGTTTCACGGGTAAGTTTCACGGGTAAGTTTCACGGGTTTGTTTCACGGGTGACGTTTCACGGGTCTAGGTTTCACTGGTAAGTTTAACGGGTCAAGGTTTCACGGGTAAGTTTTACGGGTAAGTTTCACGGGTATGTTTTACGGGTGACGTTTCACGGGTCTAGGTTTCACTGGTAAGTTTCACGGGTAAGTTTCACGGGTATGTTTCACGGGTGACGTTTCACGGGTCTAGGTTTCACTGGTAAGTTTCACGGGTCAAGGTTTCACGGGTAAGTTTCACGGGTATGTTTCACGGGTGACGTTTCACGGGGGTAGGTTTCACTGGTAAGTTTCACGGGTCAAGGTTTCACGGGTAAGTTTCACGGGTAAGTTACACGGGTATGTTTCACGGGTGACGTTTCACGGGTCTAGGTTTCACTGGTAAGTTTCACGGGTCAAGGTTTCACGGGTAAGTTTCACGGGTAAGTTTCACGGGTATGTTTCACGGGTGACGTTTCACGGGTCTAGGTTTCACTGGTAAGTTTCACGGGTCAAGGTTTTACGGGTAAGTTTCACGGGTAAGTTTCACGGGTATGTTTCACGGGTGACGTTTCACGGGTCTAGGTTTCACTGGTAAGTTTCACGAGTCAAGGATTCACGGGTAAGTTTCACGGGTAAGTTTTACGGGTAAGTTTCACGGGTGACGTTTCACGGGTCTAGGTTTCACTGGTAAGTTTCACGGGTCAAGGTTTCACGGGTAAGTTTCACGGGTATGTTTCACGGGTGACGTTTCACGGGTCTAGGTTTCACTGGAAAGTTTCACGGGTCAAGGTTTCACGGGTAAGTTTCACGGGTAAGTTTTACGGGTATGTTTTACAGGTGACGTTTCACGGGTCTAGGTTTCACTGGTAAGTTTCACGGGTCAAGGTTTCACGGGTAAGTTTCACGGGTGACGTTTCACGGGTATGTTTTACGGGTGACGTTTCACGGGTCTAGGTTTCACTGGTAAGTTTCACGGGTCAAGGTTTCACGGGTAAGTTTCACGGGTAAGTTTCACGGGTATGTTTCACGGGTGACGTTTCACGGGTCTAGGTTTCACTGGTAAGTTTCACGGGTCAAGGTTTTACGGGTAAGTTTCACGGGTCTAGATTTCACTGGTAAGTTTCACGGGTCAAGGTTTCACGGGTAAGTTTCACGGGTAAATTTCACGGGTTTGTTTCACGGGTGACGTTTCACGGGTCTAGGTTTCACTGGAAAGTTTCACGGGTCAAGGTTTCACGGGTAAGTTTCACGGGTAAGTTTCACGGGTATGTTTCACGGGTGACGTTTCACGGGTCTAGGTTTCACTGGTAAGTTTCACGGGTCAAGGTTTCACGGGTAAGTTTCACGGGTAAGTTTCACGGGTATGTTTCACGGGTGACGTTTCACGGGTCTAGGTTTCACTGGTAAGTTTCACGGGTCAAGGTTTCACGGGTAAGTTTCACGGGTAAGATTCACGGGTAAGTTTCACGGGTATGTTTCACGGGTGACGTTTCACGGGTCTAGGTTTCACTGGTAAGTTTCACGGGTCAAGGTTTCACGGGTAAGTTTCACGGGTAAGTTTCACGGGTATGTTTCACGGGTATGTTTCACGGGTCTAGGTTTCACTGGTAAGTTTCACGGGTCAAGGTTTCACGGGTAAGTTTCACGGGTATGTTTCACGGGTGACGTTTCACGGGTCTAGGTTTCACTGGTAAGTTTCACGGGTCAAGGTTTTACGGGTAAGTTTCACGGGTAAGTTTCACGGGTATGTTTCACGGGTATGTTTCACGGGTGACGTTTCACGGGTCTAGGTTTCACTGGTAAGTTTCACGGGTCAAGGTTTCACGGGTAAGTTTCACGGGTAAGTTTCACGGGTATGTTTCACGGGTGACGTTTCACGGGTCTAGGTTTCACTGGTAAGTTTCACGGGTCAAGGTTTCACGGGTAAGTTTCACGGGTAAGTTTCACGGGTATGTTTCACGGGTGACGTTTCACGGGTCTAGGTTTCACTGGTAAGTTTCACGGGTCAAGGTTTCACGGGTAAGTTTCACGGGTAAGTTTCACGGGTATGTTTCACGGGTGACGTTTCACGGGTCTAGGTTTCACTGGTAAGTTTTACGGGTCAAGGTTTCACGAATAAGTTTCATGGGTATGTTTCACGGGTATGTTTCACGGGTGACGTTTCACGGGTCTAGGTTTCACTGGTAAGTTTCACGGGTCAAGGTTTCACGGGTAAGTTTCACGGGTAAGTTTCACGGGTATGTTTCACGGGTGACGTTTCACGGGTCTAGGTTTCACTGGTAAGTTTCACGGGTCAAGGTTTTACGGGTAAGTTTCACGGGTAAGTTTCACGGGTATGTTTCACGGGTATGTTTCACGGGTGACGTTTCACGGGTCTAGGTTTCACTGGTAAGTTTCACGGGTCAAGGTTTCACGGGTAAGTTTCACGGGTAAGTTTCACGGGTATGTTTCACGGGTGACGTTTCACGGGTCTAGGTTTCACTGGTAAGTTTCACGGGTCAAGGTTTCACGGGTAAGTTTCACGGGTAAGTTTCACGGGTATGTTTCACGGGTGACGTTTCACGGGTCTAGGTTTCACTGGTAAGTTTCACGGGTCAAGGTTTCACGGGTAAGTTTCACGGGTAAGTTTCACGGGTGACGTTTCACGGGTCTAGGTTTACTGGTAAGTTTCACGGGTCAAGGTTTCAAGGGTAAGTTTCACGGGTAAGTTTCACGGGTATGTTTCACGGGTGACGTTTCACGGGTCTAGGTTTCACTGGTAAGTTTCACGGGTCAAGGTTTTACGGGTAAGTTTCACGGGTAAGTTTCACGGGTATGTTTCACGGGTATGTTTCACGGGTGACGTTTCACGGGTCTAGGTTTCACTGGTAAGTTTCACGGGTCAAGGTTTCACGGGTAAGTTTCACGGGTAAGTTTCACGGGTATGTTTCACGGGTGACGTTTCACGGGTCTAGGTTTCACTGGAAAGTTTCACGGGTCAAGGTTTCACGGGTAAGTTTCACGGGTAAGTTTCACGGGTATGTTTCACGGGTATGTTTCACGGGTGACGTTTCACGGGTCTAGGTTTCACTGGTAAGTTTCACGGGTGAAGGTTTCACGGGTAAGTTTCACGGGTAAGTTTCACGGGTAAGTTTCACGGGTAAGTTTCACGGGTATGTTTCACGGGTGACGTTTCACGGGTCTAGGTTTCACTGGTAAGTTTCACGGGTCAAGGTTTCACGGGTAAGTTTCACGGGTAAGTTTCACGGGTATGTTTCACGGGTGACGTTTCACGGGTCTAGGTTTCACTGGTAAGTTTCACGGGTCAAGGTTTCACGAGTAAGTTTCACGGGTAAGTTTCACGGGTATGTTTCACGGGTGACGTTTCACGGGTCTAGGTTTCACTGGTAAGTTTCACGGCTCAAGGTTTTACGGGTAAGTTTCACGGGTAAGTTTCACGGGTATGTTGCACGGGTGACGTTTCACGGGTCTAGGTTTCACTGGTAAGTTTCACGGGTAAGTTTCACGGGTATGTTTCACGGGTGACGTTTCACGGGTCTAGGTTTCACTGGTAAGTTTCACGGGTCAAGGTTTCACGGGTAAGTTTCACGGGTAAGTTTCACGGGTATGTTTCACGGGTATGTTTCACGGGTCTAGGTTTCACTGGTAAGTTTCACGGGTCAAGGTTTCACGGGTAAGTTTCACGGGTAAGTTTCACGGGTATGTTTCACGGGTGACGTTTCACGGGTCTAGGTTTCACTGGTAAGTTTCACGGGTCAAGGTTTCACGGGTAAGTTTCACGGGTAAGTTTCACGGGTATGTTTCACGGGTGACGTTTCACGGGTCTAGGTTTCACTGGTAAGTTTCACGGGTCAAGGTTTTACGGGTAAGTTTCACGGGTAAGTTTCACGGGTATGTTTCACGGGTATGTTTCACGGGTCTAGGTTTCACTGGTAAGTTTCACGGGTCAAGGTTTCACGGGTAAGTTTCACGGGTAAGTTTCACGGGTATGTTTCACGGGTGACGTTTCACGGGTCTAGGTTTCACTGGTAAGTTTCACGGGTCAAGGTTTTACGGGTAAGTTTCACGGGTAAGTTTCACGGGTATGTTTCACGGGTATGTTTCACGGGTGACGTTTCACGGGTCTAGGTTTCACTGGTAATTTTCACGGGTCAAGGTTTCACGGGTAAGTTTCACGGGTAAGTTTCACGGGTATGTTTCACGGGTGACGTTTCACGGGTCTAGGTTTCACTGGTAAGTTTCACGGGTCAAGGTTTCACGGGTAAGTTTCACGGGTAAGTTTCACGGGTATGTTTCACGGGTGACGTTTCACGGGTCTAGGTTTCACTGGTAAGTTTTACGGGTCAAGGTTTCACGGGTAAGTTTCACGGGTATGTTTCACGGGTATGTTTCACGGGTGACGTTTCACGGGTCTAGGTTTCACTGGTAAGTTTCACGGGTCAAGGTTTCACGGGTAAGTTTCACGGGTAAGTTTCACGGGTATGTTTCACGGGTGACGTTTCACGGGTCTAGGTTTCACTGGTAAGTTTCACGGGTCAAGGTTTTACGGGTAAGTTTCACGGGTAAGTTTCACGGGTATGTTTCACGGGTATGTTTCACGGGTGACGTTTCACGGGTCTAGGTTTCACTGGTAAGTTTCACGGGTCAAGGTTTCACGGGTAAGTTTCACGGGTAAGTTTCACGGGTATGTTTCACGGGTGACGTTTCACGGGTCTAGGTTTCACTGGTAAGTTTCACGGGTCAAGGTTTCACGGGTAAGTTTCACGGGTAAGTTTCACGGGTATGTTTCACGGGTGACGTTTCACGGGTCTAGGTTTCACTGGTAAGTTTCACGGGTCAAGGTTTCACGGGTAAGTTTCACGGGTAAGTTTCACGGGTGACGTTTCACGGGTCTAGGTTTCACTGGTAAGTTTCACGGGTCAAGGTTTCAAGGGTAAGTTTTACGGGTAAGTTTCACGGGTATGTTTCACGGGTGACGTTTCACGGGTCTAGGTTTCACTGGAAAGTTTCACGGGTCAAGGTTTCACGGGTAAGTTTCACGGGTAAGTTTCACGGGTATGTTTCACGGGTATGTTTCACGGGTGACGTTTCACGGGTCTAGGTTTCACTGGTAAGTTTCACGGGTCAAGGTTTCACGGGTAAGTTTCACGGGTAAGTTTCACGGGTATGTTTCACGGGTGACGTTTCACGGGTCTAGGTTTCACTGGTAAGTTTCACGGGTCAAGGTTTCACGGGTAAGTTTCACGGGTAAGTTTCACGGGTATGTTTCACGGGTGACGTTTCACGGGTCTAGGTTTCACTGGTAAGTTTCACGGGTCAAGGTTTCACGGGTAAGTTTCACGGGTAAGTTTCACGGGTATGTTTCACGGGTGACGTTTCACGGGTCTAGGTTTCACTGGTAAGTTTCACGGGTCAAGGTTTTACGGGTAAGTTTCACGGGTAAGTTTCACGGGTATGTTTCACGGGTGACGTTTCACGGGTCTAGGTTTCACTGGTAAGTTTCACGAGTCAAGGTTTCACGGGTAAGTTTCACGGGTAAGTTTTACGGGTAAGTTTCACGGGTGACGTTTTACGGGTGACGTTTCACGGGTCTAGGTTTCACTGGTAAGTTTCACGGGTCAAGGTTTCACGGGTAAGTTTCACGGGTAAGTTTCACGGGTATGTTTCACGGGTGACGTTTCACGGGTCTAGGTTTCACTGGTAAGTTTCACGGGTCAAGGTTTCACGGGTAAGTTTCACGGGTAAGTTTCACGGGTATGTTTCACGGGTGACGTTTCACGGGTCTAGGTTTCACTGGTAAGTTTCACGGGTCAAGGTTTTACGGGTAAGTTTCACGGGTAAGTTTCACGGGTATGTTTCACGGGTGACGTTTCACGGGTCTAGGTTTCACTGGTAAGTTTCACGAGTCAAGGTTTCACGGGTAAGTTTCACGGGTAAGTTTTACGGGTAAGTTTCACGGGTGACGTTTTACGGGTGACGTTTCACGGGTCTAGGTTTCACTGGTAAGTTTCACGGGTCAAGGTTTCACGGGTAAGTTTCACGGGTAAGTTTCACGGGTATGTTTCACGGGTGACGTTTCACGGGTCTAGGTTTCACTGGTAAGTTTCACGGGTCAAGGTTTTACGGGTAAGTTTCACGGGTCTAGATTTCACTGGTAAGTTTCACGGGTCAAGGTTTCACGGGTAAGTTTCACGGGTAAATTTCACGGGTTTGTTTCACGGGTGACGTTTCACGGGTCTAGGTTTCACTGGAAAGTTTCACGGGTCAAGGTTTCACGGGTAAGTTTCACGGGTAAGTTTCACGGGTATGTTTCACGGGTGACGTTTCACGGGTCTAGGTTTCACTGGTAAGTTTCACGGGTCAAGGTTTCACGGGTAAGTTTCACGGGTAAGTTTCACGGGTATGTTTCACGGGTGACGTTTCACGGGTCTAGGTTTCACTGGTAAGTTTCACGGGTCAAGGTTTCACGGGTAAGTTTCACGGGTAAGATTCACGGGTAAGTTTCACGGGTATGTTTCACGGGTGACGTTTCACGGGTCTAGGTTTCACTGGTAAGTTTCACGGGTCAAGGTTTCACGGGTAAGTTTCACGGGTAAGTTTCACGGGTATGTTTCACGGGTATGTTTCACGGGTCTAGGTTTCACTGGTAAGTTTCACGGGTCAAGGTTTCACGGGTAAGTTTCACGGGTATGTTTCACGGGTGACGTTTCACGGGTCTAGGTTTCACTGGTAAGTTTCACGGGTCAAGGTTTTACGGGTAAGTTTCACGGGTAAGTTTCACGGGTATGTTTCACGGGTATGTTTCACGGGTGACGTTTCACGGGTCTAGGTTTCACTGGTAAGTTTCACGGGTCAAGGTTTCACGGGTAAGTTTCACGGGTAAGTTTCACGGGTATGTTTCACGGGTGACGTTTCACGGGTCTAGGTTTCACTGGTAAGTTTCACGGGTCAAGGTTTCACGGGTAAGTTTCACGGGTAAGTTTCACGGGTATGTTTCACGGGTGACGTTTCACGGGTCTAGGTTTCACTGGTAAGTTTCACGGGTCAAGGTTTCACGGGTAAGTTTCACGGGTAAGTTTCACGGGTATGTTTCACGGGTGACGTTTCACGGGTCTAGGTTTCACTGGTAAGTTTTACGGGTCAAGGTTTCACGAATAAGTTTCATGGGTATGTTTCACGGGTATGTTTCACGGGTGACGTTTCACGGGTCTAGGTTTCACTGGTAAGTTTCACGGGTCAAGGTTTCACGGGTAAGTTTCACGGGTAAGTTTCACGGGTATGTTTCACGGGTGACGTTTCACGGGTCTAGGTTTCACTGGTAAGTTTCACGGGTCAAGGTTTTACGGGTAAGTTTCACGGGTAAGTTTCACGGGTATGTTTCACGGGTATGTTTCACGGGTGACGTTTCACGGGTCTAGGTTTCACTGGTAAGTTTCACGGGTCAAGGTTTCACGGGTAAGTTTCACGGGTAAGTTTCACGGGTATGTTTCACGGGTGACGTTTCACGGGTCTAGGTTTCACTGGTAAGTTTCACGGGTCAAGGTTTCACGGGTAAGTTTCACGGGTAAGTTTCACGGGTATGTTTCACGGGTGACGTTTCACGGGTCTAGGTTTCACTGGTAAGTTTCACGGGTCAAGGTTTCACGGGTAAGTTTCACGGGTAAGTTTCACGGGTGACGTTTCACGGGTCTAGGTTTACTGGTAAGTTTCACGGGTCAAGGTTTCAAGGGTAAGTTTCACGGGTAAGTTTCACGGGTATGTTTCACGGGTGACGTTTCACGGGTCTAGGTTTCACTGGTAAGTTTCACGGGTCAAGGTTTTACGGGTAAGTTTCACGGGTAAGTTTCACGGGTATGTTTCACGGGTATGTTTCACGGGTGACGTTTCACGGGTCTAGGTTTCACTGGTAAGTTTCACGGGTCAAGGTTTCACGGGTAAGTTTCACGGGTAAGTTTCACGGGTATGTTTCACGGGTGACGTTTCACGGGTCTAGGTTTCACTGGAAAGTTTCACGGGTCAAGGTTTCACGGGTAAGTTTCACGGGTAAGTTTCACGGGTATGTTTCACGGGTATGTTTCACGGGTGACGTTTCACGGGTCTAGGTTTCACTGGTAAGTTTCACGGGTGAAGGTTTCACGGGTAAGTTTCACGGGTAAGTTTCACGGGTAAGTTTCACGGGTAAGTTTCACGGGTATGTTTCACGGGTGACGTTTCACGGGTCTAGGTTTCACTGGTAAGTTTCACGGGTCAAGGTTTCACGGGTAAGTTTCACGGGTAAGTTTCACGGGTATGTTTCACGGGTGACGTTTCACGGGTCTAGGTTTCACTGGTAAGTTTCACGGGTCAAGGTTTCACGAGTAAGTTTCACGGGTAAGTTTCACGGGTATGTTTCACGGGTGACGTTTCACGGGTCTAGGTTTCACTGGTAAGTTTCACGGCTCAAGGTTTTACGGGTAAGTTTCACGGGTAAGTTTCACGGGTATGTTGCACGGGTGACGTTTCACGGGTCTAGGTTTCACTGGTAAGTTTCACGGGTAAGTTTCACGGGTATGTTTCACGGGTGACGTTTCACGGGTCTAGGTTTCACTGGTAAGTTTCACGGGTCAAGGTTTCACGGGTAAGTTTCACGGGTAAGTTTCACGGGTATGTTTCACGGGTATGTTTCACGGGTCTAGGTTTCACTGGTAAGTTTCACGGGTCAAGGTTTCACGGGTAAGTTTCACGGGTAAGTTTCACGGGTATGTTTCACGGGTGACGTTTCACGGGTCTAGGTTTCACTGGTAAGTTTCACGGGTCAAGGTTTCACGGGTAAGTTTCACGGGTAAGTTTCACGGGTATGTTTCACGGGTGACGTTTCACGGGTCTAGGTTTCACTGGTAAGTTTCACGGGTCAAGGTTTTACGGGTAAGTTTCACGGGTAAGTTTCACGGGTATGTTTCACGGGTATGTTTCACGGGTCTAGGTTTCACTGGTAAGTTTCACGGGTCAAGGTTTCACGGGTAAGTTTCACGGGTAAGTTTCACGGGTATGTTTCACGGGTGACGTTTCACGGGTCTAGGTTTCACTGGTAAGTTTCACGGGTCAAGGTTTTACGGGTAAGTTTCACGGGTAAGTTTCACGGGTATGTTTCACGGGTATGTTTCACGGGTGACGTTTCACGGGTCTAGGTTTCACTGGTAATTTTCACGGGTCAAGGTTTCACGGGTAAGTTTCACGGGTAAGTTTCACGGGTATGTTTCACGGGTGACGTTTCACGGGTCTAGGTTTCACTGGTAAGTTTCACGGGTCAAGGTTTCACGGGTAAGTTTCACGGGTAAGTTTCACGGGTATGTTTCACGGGTGACGTTTCACGGGTCTAGGTTTCACTGGTAAGTTTTACGGGTCAAGGTTTCACGGGTAAGTTTCACGGGTATGTTTCACGGGTATGTTTCACGGGTGACGTTTCACGGGTCTAGGTTTCACTGGTAAGTTTCACGGGTCAAGGTTTCACGGGTAAGTTTCACGGGTAAGTTTCACGGGTATGTTTCACGGGTGACGTTTCACGGGTCTAGGTTTCACTGGTAAGTTTCACGGGTCAAGGTTTTACGGGTAAGTTTCACGGGTAAGTTTCACGGGTATGTTTCACGGGTATGTTTCACGGGTGACGTTTCACGGGTCTAGGTTTCACTGGTAAGTTTCACGGGTCAAGGTTTCACGGGTAAGTTTCACGGGTAAGTTTCACGGGTATGTTTCACGGGTGACGTTTCACGGGTCTAGGTTTCACTGGTAAGTTTCACGGGTCAAGGTTTCACGGGTAAGTTTCACGGGTAAGTTTCACGGGTATGTTTCACGGGTGACGTTTCACGGGTCTAGGTTTCACTGGTAAGTTTCACGGGTCAAGGTTTCACGGGTAAGTTTCACGGGTAAGTTTCACGGGTGACGTTTCACGGGTCTAGGTTTCACTGGTAAGTTTCACGGGTCAAGGTTTCAAGGGTAAGTTTTACGGGTAAGTTTCACGGGTATGTTTCACGGGTGACGTTTCACGGGTCTAGGTTTCACTGGAAAGTTTCACGGGTCAAGGTTTCACGGGTAAGTTTCACGGGTAAGTTTCACGGGTATGTTTCACGGGTATGTTTCACGGGTGACGTTTCACGGGTCTAGGTTTCACTGGTAAGTTTCACGGGTCAAGGTTTCACGGGTAAGTTTCACGGGTAAGTTTCACGGGTATGTTTCACGGGTGACGTTTCACGGGTCTAGGTTTCACTGGTAAGTTTCACGGGTCAAGGTTTCACGGGTAAGTTTCACGGGTAAGTTTCACGGGTATGTTTCACGGGTGACGTTTCACGGGTCTAGGTTTCACTGGTAAGTTTCACGGGTCAAGGTTTCACGGGTAAGTTTCACGGGTAAGTTTCACGGGTATGTTTCACGGGTGACGTTTCACGGGTCTAGGTTTCACTGGTAAGTTTCACGGGTCAAGGTTTTACGGGTAAGTTTCACGGGTAAGTTTCACGGGTATGTTTCACGGGTGACGTTTCACGGGTCTAGGTTTCACTGGTAAGTTTCACGAGTCAAGGTTTCACGGGTAAGTTTCACGGGTAAGTTTTACGGGTAAGTTTCACGGGTGACGTTTTACGGGTGACGTTTCACGGGTCTAGGTTTCACTGGTAAGTTTCACGGGTCAAGGTTTCACGGGTAAGTTTCACGGGTAAGTTTCACGGGTATGTTTCACGGGTGACGTTTCACGGGTCTAGGTTTCACTGGTAAGTTTCACGGGTCAAGGTTTCACGGGTAAGTTTCACGGGTAAGTTTCACGGGTAAGTTTCACGGGTATGTTTCACGGGTCTAGGTTTCACTGGTAAGTTTCACGGGTCAAGGTTTCACGGGTAAGTTTCACGGGTAAGTTTCACGGGTATGTTTCACGGGTGACGTTTCACGGGTCTAGGTTTCACTGGTAAGTTTCACGGGTCAAGGTTTTACGGGTAAGTTTCACGGGTAAGTTTCACGGGTGACGTTTCACGGGTATAGGTTTCACTGGTAAGTTTCACGGGTCAAGGTTTAACGGGTAAGTTTCACGGGTCTAGGTTTCACTGGTAAGTTTCACGGGTCAAGGTTTCACGGGTAAGTTTCACGGGTTTGTTTCACGGGTGACGTTTCACGGGTCTAGGTTTCACTGGTAAGTTTAACGGGTCAAGGTTTCACGGGTAAGTTTTACGGGTAAGTTTCACGGGTATGTTTTACGGGTATGTTTCACGGGTGACGTTTCACGGGTCTAGGTTTCACTGGTAAGTTTCACGGGTCAAGGTTTCACGGGTAAGTTTCACGGGTAAGTTTCACGGGTATGTTTCACGGGTGACGTTTCACGGGGGTAGGTTTCACTGGTAAGTTTCACGGGTCAAGGTTTCACGGGTAAGTTTCACGGGTAAGTTACACGGGTATGTTTCACGGGTGACGTTTCACGGGTCTAGGTTTCACTGGTAAGTTTCACGGGTCAAGGTTTCACGGGTAAGTTTCACGGGTAAGTTTCACGGGTATGTTTCACGGGTGACGTTTCACGGGTCTAGGTTTCACTGGTAAGTTTCACGGGTCAAGGTTTTACGGGTAAGTTTCACGGGTAAGTTTCACGGGTATGTTTCACGGGTGACGTTTCACGGGTCTAGGTTTCACTGGTAAGTTTCACGAGTCAAGGATTCACGGGTAAGTTTCACGGGTAAGTTTTACGGGTAAGTTTCACGGGTGACGTTTCACGGGTCTAGGTTTCACTGGTAAGTTTCACGGGTCAAGGTTTCACGGGTAAGTTTCACGGGTATGTTTCACGGGTGACGTTTCACGGGTCTAGGTTTCACTGGAAAGTTTCACGGGTCAAGGTTTCACGGGTAAGTTTCACGGGTAAGTTTTACGGGTATGTTTTACAGGTGACGTTTCACGGGTCTAGGTTTCACTGGTAAGTTTCACGGGTCAAGGTTTCACGGGTAAGTTTCACGGGTGACGTTTCACGGGTATGTTTTACGGGTGACGTTTCACGGGTCTAGGTTTCACTGGTAAGTTTCACAGGTCAAGGTTTCACGGGTAAGTTTCACGGGTAAGTTTCACGGGTATGTTTCACGGGTGACGTTTCACGGGTCTAGGTTTCACTGGTAAGTTTCACGGGTCAAGGTTTCACGGGTAAGTTTCACGGGTCTAGATTTCACTGGTAAGTTTCACGGGTCAAGGTTTCACGGGTAAGTTTCACGGGTAAATTTCACGGGTTTGTTTCACGGGTGACGTTTCACGGGTCTAGGTTTCACTGGAAAGTTTCACGGGTCAAGGTTTCACGGGTAAGTTTCACGGGTAAGTTTCACGGGTATGTTTCACGGGTCTAGGTTTCACTGGTAAGTTTCACGGGTCAAGGTTTCACGGGTTAGTTTCACGGGTATGTTTCACGGGTGACGTTTCACGGGTCTAGGTTTCACTGGAAAGTTTCACGGGTCAAGGTTTCACGGGTAAGTTTCACGGGTAAGTTTTACGGGTATGTTTTACAGGTGACGTTTCACGGGTCTAGGTTTCACTGGTAAGTTTCACGGGTCAAGGTTTCACGGGTAAGTTTCACGGGTGACGTTTCACGGGTATGTTTTACGGGTGACGTTTCACGGGTCTAGGTTTCACTGGTAAGTTTCACGGGTCAAGGTTTCACGGGTAAGTTTCACGGGTAAGTTTCACGGGTATGTTTCACGGGTGACGTTTCACGGGTCTAGGTTTCACTGGTAAGTTTCACGGGTCAAGGTTTTACGGGTAAGTTTCACGGGTCTAGATTTCACTGGTAAGTTTCACGGGTCAAGGTTTCACGGGTAAGTTTCACGGGTAAATTTCACGGGTTTGTTTCACGGGTGACGTTTCACGGGTCTAGGTTTCACTGGAAAGTTTCACGGGTCAAGGTTTCACGGGTTAGTTTCACGGGTAAGTTTCACGGGTATGTTTCACGGGTGACGTTTCACGGGTCTAGGTTTCACTGGTAAGTTTCACGGGTCAAGGTTTCACGGGTAAGTTTCACGGGTAAGTTTCACGGGTATGTTTCACGGGTGACGTTTCACGGGTCTAGGTTTCACTGGTAAGTTTCACGGGTCAAGGTTTCACGGGTAAGTTTCACGGGTAAGATTCACGGGTAAGTTTCACGGGTATGTTTCACGGGTGACGTTTCACGGGTCTAGGTTTCACTGGTAAGTTTCACGGGTCAAGGTTTCACGGGTAAGTTTCACGGGTAAGTTTCACGGGTATGTTTCACGGGTATGTTTCACGGGTCTAGGTTTCACTGGTAAGTTTCACGGGTCAAGGTTTCACGGGTAAGTTTCACGGGTAAGTTTCACGGGTATGTTTCACAGGTGACGTTTCACGGGTCTAGGTTTCACTGGTAAGTTTCACGGGTCAAGGTTTTACGGGTAAGTTTCACGGGTAAGTTTCACGGGTATGTTTCACGGGTATGTTTCACGGGTGACGTTTCACGGGTCTAGGTTTCACTGGTAAGTTTCACGGGTCAAGGTTTCACGGGTAAGTTTCACGGGTAAGTTTCACGGGTATGTTTCACGGGTGACGTTTCACGGGTCTAGGTTTCACTGGTAAGTTTCACGGGTCAAGGTTTCACGGGTAAGTTTCACGGGTAAGTTTCACGGGTATGTTTCACGGGTGACGTTTCACGGGTCTAGGTTTCACTGGTAAGTTTCACGGGTCAAGGTTTCACGGGTAAGTTTCACGGGTAAGTTTCACGGGTATGTTTCACGGGTGACGTTTCACGGGTCTAGGTTTCACTGGTAAGTTTTACGGGTCAAGGTTTCACGAATAAGTTTCACGGGTATGTTTCACGGGTATGTTTCACGGGTGACGTTTCACGGGTCTAGGTTTCACTGGTAAGTTTCACGGGTCAAGGTTTCACGGGTAAGTTTCACGGGTAAGTTTCACGGGTATGTTTCACGGGTGACGTTTCACGGGTCTAGGTTTCACTGGTAAGTTTCACGGGTCAAGGTTTTACGGGTAAGTTTCACGGGTAAGTTTCACGGGTATGTTTCACGGGTATGTTTCACGGGTGACGTTTCACGGGTCTAGGTTTCACTGGTAAGTTTCACGGGTCAAGGTTTCACGGGTAAGTTTCACGGGTAAGTTTCACGGGTATGTTTCACGGGTGACGTTTCACGGGTCTAGGTTTCACTGGTCAGTTTCACGGGTCAAGGTTTCACGGGTAAGTTTCACGGGTAAGTTTCACGGGTATGTTTCACGGGTGACGTTTCACGGGTCTAGGTTTCACTGGTAAGTTTCACGGGTCAAGGTTTCACGGGTAAGTTTCACGGGTAAGTTTCACGGGTGACGTTTCACGGGTCTAGGTTTCACTGGTAAGTTTCACGGGTCAAGGTTTCAAGGGTAAGTTTTACGGGTAAGTTTCACGGGTATGTTTCACGGGTGACGTTTCACGGGTCTAGGTTTCACTGGAAAGTTTCACGGGTCAAGGTTTCACGGGTAAGTTTCACGGGTAAGTTTCACGGGTATGTTTCACGGGTATGTTTCACGGGTGACGTTTCACGGGTCTAGGTTTCACTGGTAAGTTTCACGGGTGAAGGTTTCACGGGTAAGTTTCACGGGTAAGTTTCACGGGTAAGTTTCACGGGTATGTTTCACGGGTGACGTTTCACGGGTCTAGGTTTCACTGGTAAGTTTCACGGGTCAAGGTTTCACGGGTAAGTTTCACGGGTAAGTTTCACGGGTATGTTTCACGGGTGACGTTTCACGGGTCTAGGTTTCACTGGTAAGTTTCACGGGTCAAGGTTTCACGGGTAAGTTTCACGGGTAAGTTTCACGGGTATGTTTCACGGGTGACGTTTCACGGGTCTAGGTTTCACTGGTAAGTTTCACGGCTCAAGGTTTTACGGGTAAGTTTCACGGGTAAGTTTCACGGGTATGTTTCACGGGTGACGTTTCACGGGTCTAGGTTTCACTGGTAAGTTTCACGGGTAAGTTTCACGGGTATGTTTCACGGGTGACGTTTCACGGGTCTAGGTTTCACTGGTAAGTTTCACGGGTCAAGGTTTCACGGGTAAGTTTCACGGGTAAGTTTCACGGGTATGTTTCACGGGTATGTTTCACGGGTCTAGGTTTCACTGGTAAGTTTCACGGGTCAAGGTTTCACGGGTAAGTTTCACGGGTAAGTTTCACGGGTATGTTTCACGGGTGACGTTTCACGGGTCTAGGTTTCACTGGTAAGTTTCACGGGTCAAGGTTTCACGGGTAAGTTTCACGGGTAAGTTTCACGGGTATGTTTCACGGGTGACGTTTCACGGGTCTAGGTTTCACTGGTAAGTTTCACGGGTCAAGGTTTTACGGGTAAGTTTCACGGGTAAGTTTCACGGGTATGTTTCACGGGTATGTTTCACGGGTCTAGGTTTCACTGGTAAGTTTCACGGGTCAAGGTTTCACGGGTAAGTTTCTCGGGTATGTTTCACGGGTGACGTTTCACGGGTCTAGGTTTCACTGGTAAGTTTCACGGGTCAAGGTTTTACGGGTAAGTTTCACGGGTAAGTTTCACGGGTATGTTTCACGGGTATGTTTCACGGGTGACGTTTCACGGGTCTAGGTTTCACTGGTAAGTTTCACGGGTCAAGGTTTCACGGGTAAGTTTCACGGGTAAGTTTCACGGGTATGTTTCACGGGTGACGTTTCACGGGTCTAGGTTTCACTGGTAAGTTTCACGGGTCAAGGTTTCACGGGTAAGTTTCACGGGTATGTTTCACGGGTGACGTTTCACGGGTCTAGGTTTCACTGGTAAGTTTTACGGGTCAAGGTTTCACGGGTAAGTTTCACGGGTATGTTTCACGGGTATGTTTCACGGGTGACGTTTCACGGGTCTAGGTTTCACTGGTAAGTTTCACGGGTCAAGGTTTCACGGGTAAGTTTCACGGGTAAGTTTCACGGGTATGTTTCACGGGTGACGTTTCACGGGTCTAGGTTTCACTGGTAAGTTTCACGGGTCAAGGTTTTACGGGTAAGTTTCACGGGTAAGTTTCACGGGTATGTTTCACGGGTATGTTTCACGGGTGACGTTTCACGGGTCTAGGTTTCACTGGTAAGTTTCACGGGTCAAGGTTTCACGGGTAAGTTTCACGGGTAAGTTTCACGGGTATGTTTCACGGGTGACGTTTCACGGGTCTAGGTTTCACTGGTAAGTTTCACGGGTCAAGGTTTCACGGGTAAGTTTCACGGGTAAGTTTCACGGGTATGTTTCACGGGTGACGTTTCACGGGTCTAGGTTTCACTGGTAAGTTTCACGGGTCAAGGTTTCACGGGTAAGTTTCACGGGTGACGTTTCACGGGTCTAGGTTTCACTGGTAAGTTTCACGGGTCAAGGTTTCAAGGGTAAGTTTTACGGGTAAGTTTCACGGGTATGTTTCACGGGTGACGTTTCACGGGTCTAGGTTTCACTGGAAAGTTTCACGGGTCAAGGTTTCACGGGTAAGTTTCACGGGTAAGTTTCACGGGTATGTTTCACGGGTATGTTTCACGGGTGACGTTTCACGGGTCTAGGTTTCACTGGTAAGTTTCACGGGTCAAGGTTTCACGGGTAAGTTTCACGGGTAAGTTTCACGGGTATGTTTCACGGGTGACGTTTCACGGGTCTAGGTTTCACTGGTAAGTTTCACGGGTCAAGGTTTCACGGGTAAGTTTCACGGGTAAGTTTCACGGGTATGTTTCACGGGTGACGTTTCACGGGTCTAGGTTTCACTGGTAAGTTTCACGGGTCAAGGTTTCACGGGTAAGTTTCACGGGTAAGATTCACGGGTAAGTTTCACGGGTATGTTTCACGGGTGACGTTTCACGGGTCTAGGTTTCACTGGTAAGTTTCACGGGTCAAGGTTTCACGGGTAAGTTTCACGGGTAAGTTTCACGGGTATGTTTCACGGGTATGTTTCACGGGTCTAGGTTTCACTGGTAAGTTTCACGGGTCAAGGTTTCACGGGTAAGTTTCACGGGTAAGTTTCACGGGTATGTTTCACAGGTGACGTTTCACGGGTCTAGGTTTCACTGGTAAGTTTCACGGGTCAAGGTTTTACGGGTAAGTTTCACGGGTAAGTTTCACGGGTATGTTTCACGGGTATGTTTCACGGGTGACGTTTCACGGGTCTAGGTTTCACTGGTAAGTTTCACGGGTCAAGGTTTCACGGGTAAGTTTCACGGGTAAGTTTCACGGGTATGTTTCACGGGTGACGTTTCACGGGTCTAGGTTTCACTGGTAAGTTTCACGGGTCAAGGTTTCACGGGTAAGTTTCACGGGTAAGTTTCACGGGTATGTTTCACGGGTGACGTTTCACGGGTCTAGGTTTCACTGGTAAGTTTCACGGGTCAAGGTTTCACGGGTAAGTTTCACGGGTAAGTTTCACGGGTATGTTTCACGGGTGACGTTTCACGGGTCTAGGTTTCACTGGTAAGTTTTACGGGTCAAGGTTTCACGAATAAGTTTCACGGGTATGTTTCACGGGTATGTTTCACGGGTGACGTTTCACGGGTCTAGGTTTCACTGGTAAGTTTCACGGGTCAAGGTTTCACGGGTAAGTTTCACGGGTAAGTTTCACGGGTATGTTTCACGGGTGACGTTTCACGGGTCTAGGTTTCACTGGTAAGTTTCACGGGTCAAGGTTTTACGGGTAAGTTTCACGGGTAAGTTTCACGGGTATGTTTCACGGGTATGTTTCACGGGTGACGTTTCACGGGTCTAGGTTTCACTGGTAAGTTTCACGGGTCAAGGTTTCACGGGTAAGTTTCACGGGTAAGTTTCACGGGTATGTTTCACGGGTGACGTTTCACGGGTCTAGGTTTCACTGGTCAGTTTCACGGGTCAAGGTTTCACGGGTAAGTTTCACGGGTAAGTTTCACGGGTATGTTTCACGGGTGACGTTTCACGGGTCTAGGTTTCACTGGTAAGTTTCACGGGTCAAGGTTTCACGGGTAAGTTTCACGGGTAAGTTTCACGGGTGACGTTTCACGGGTCTAGGTTTCACTGGTAAGTTTCACGGGTCAAGGTTTCAAGGGTAAGTTTTACGGGTAAGTTTCACGGGTATGTTTCACGGGTGACGTTTCACGGGTCTAGGTTTCACTGGAAAGTTTCACGGGTCAAGGTTTCACGGGTAAGTTTCACGGGTAAGTTTCACGGGTATGTTTCACGGGTATGTTTCACGGGTGACGTTTCACGGGTCTAGGTTTCACTGGTAAGTTTCACGGGTGAAGGTTTCACGGGTAAGTTTCACGGGTAAGTTTCACGGGTAAGTTTCACGGGTATGTTTCACGGGTGACGTTTCACGGGTCTAGGTTTCACTGGTAAGTTTCACGGGTCAAGGTTTCACGGGTAAGTTTCACGGGTAAGTTTCACGGGTATGTTTCACGGGTGACGTTTCACGGGTCTAGGTTTCACTGGTAAGTTTCACGGGTCAAGGTTTCACGGGTAAGTTTCACGGGTAAGTTTCACGGGTATGTTTCACGGGTGACGTTTCACGGGTCTAGGTTTCACTGGTAAGTTTCACGGCTCAAGGTTTTACGGGTAAGTTTCACGGGTAAGTTTCACGGGTATGTTTCACGGGTGACGTTTCACGGGTCTAGGTTTCACTGGTAAGTTTCACGGGTAAGTTTCACGGGTATGTTTCACGGGTGACGTTTCACGGGTCTAGGTTTCACTGGTAAGTTTCACGGGTCAAGGTTTCACGGGTAAGTTTCACGGGTAAGTTTCACGGGTATGTTTCACGGGTGACGTTTCACGGGTCTAGGTTTCACTGGTAAGTTTCACGGGTCAAGGTTTCACGGGTAAGTTTCACGGGTAAGTTTCACGGGTATGTTTCACGGGTGACGTTTCACGGGTCTAGGTTTCACTGGTAAGTTTCACGGGTCAAGGTTTCACGGGTAAGTTTCACGGGTAAGTTTCACGGGTAAGTTTCACGGGTATGTTTCACGGGTCTAGGTTTCACTGGTAAGTTTCACGGGTCAAGGTTTCACGGGTAAGTTTCACGGGTAAGTTTCACGGGTATGTTTCACGGGTGACGTTTCACGGGTCTAGGTTTCACTGGTAAGTTTCACGGGTCAAGGTTTTACGGGTAAGTTTCACGGGTAAGTTTCACGGGTGACGTTTCACGGGTATAGGTTTCACTGGTAAGTTTCACGGGTCAAGGTTTAACGGGTAAGTTTCACGGGTCTAGGTTTCACTGGTAAGTTTCACGGGTCAAGGTTTCACGGGTAAGTTTCACGGGTTTGTTTCACGGGTGACGTTTCACGGGTCTAGGTTTCACTGGTAAGTTTAACGGGTCAAGGTTTCACGGGTAAGTTTTACGGGTAAGTTTCACGGGTATGTTTTACGGGTATGTTTCACGGGTGACGTTTCACGGGTCTAGGTTTCACTGGTAAGTTTCACGGGTCAAGGTTTCACGGGTAAGTTTCACGGGTAAGTTTCACGGGTATGTTTCACGGGTGACGTTTCACGGGGGTAGGTTTCACTGGTAAGTTTCACGGGTCAAGGTTTCACGGGTAAGTTTCACGGGTAAGTTACACGGGTATGTTTCACGGGTGACGTTTCACGGGTCTAGGTTTCACTGGTAAGTTTCACGGGTCAAGGTTTCACGGGTAAGTTTCACGGGTAAGTTTCACGGGTATGTTTCACGGGTGACGTTTCACGGGTCTAGGTTTCACTGGTAAGTTTCACGGGTCAAGGTTTTACGGGTAAGTTTCACGGGTAAGTTTCACGGGTATGTTTCACGGGTGACGTTTCACGGGTCTAGGTTTCACTGGTAAGTTTCACGAGTCAAGGATTCACGGGTAAGTTTCACGGGTAAGTTTTACGGGTAAGTTTCACGGGTGACGTTTCACGGGTCTAGGTTTCACTGGTAAGTTTCACGGGTCAAGGTTTCACGGGTAAGTTTCACGGGTATGTTTCACGGGTGACGTTTCACGGGTCTAGGTTTCACTGGAAAGTTTCACGGGTCAAGGTTTCACGGGTAAGTTTCACGGGTAAGTTTTACGGGTATGTTTTACAGGTGACGTTTCACGGGTCTAGGTTTCACTGGTAAGTTTCACGGGTCAAGGTTTCACGGGTAAGTTTCACGGGTGACGTTTCACGGGTATGTTTTACGGGTGACGTTTCACGGGTCTAGGTTTCACTGGTAAGTTTCACAGGTCAAGGTTTCACGGGTAAGTTTCACGGGTAAGTTTCACGGGTATGTTTCACGGGTGACGTTTCACGGGTCTAGGTTTCACTGGTAAGTTTCACGGGTCAAGGTTTCACGGGTAAGTTTCACGGGTCTAGATTTCACTGGTAAGTTTCACGGGTCAAGGTTTCACGGGTAAGTTTCACGGGTAAATTTCACGGGTTTGTTTCACGGGTGACGTTTCACGGGTCTAGGTTTCACTGGAAAGTTTCACGGGTCAAGGTTTCACGGGTAAGTTTCACGGGTAAGTTTCACGGGTATGTTTCACGGGTCTAGGTTTCACTGGTAAGTTTCACGGGTCAAGGTTTCACGGGTTAGTTTCACGGGTATGTTTCACGGGTGACGTTTCACGGGTCTAGGTTTCACTGGAAAGTTTCACGGGTCAAGGTTTCACGGGTAAGTTTCACGGGTAAGTTTTACGGGTATGTTTTACAGGTGACGTTTCACGGGTCTAGGTTTCACTGGTAAGTTTCACGGGTCAAGGTTTCACGGGTAAGTTTCACGGGTGACGTTTCACGGGTATGTTTTACGGGTGACGTTTCACGGGTCTAGGTTTCACTGGTAAGTTTCACGGGTCAAGGTTTCACGGGTAAGTTTCACGGGTAAGTTTCACGGGTATGTTTCACGGGTGACGTTTCACGGGTCTAGGTTTCACTGGTAAGTTTCACGGGTCAAGGTTTTACGGGTAAGTTTCACGGGTCTAGATTTCACTGGTAAGTTTCACGGGTCAAGGTTTCACGGGTAAGTTTCACGGGTAAATTTCACGGGTTTGTTTCACGGGTGACGTTTCACGGGTCTAGGTTTCACTGGAAAGTTTCACGGGTCAAGGTTTCACGGGTTAGTTTCACGGGTAAGTTTCACGGGTATGTTTCACGGGTGACGTTTCACGGGTCTAGGTTTCACTGGTAAGTTTCACGGGTCAAGGTTTCACGGGTAAGTTTCACGGGTAAGTTTCACGGGTATGTTTCACGGGTGACGTTTCACGGGTCTAGGTTTCACTGGTAAGTTTCACGGGTCAAGGTTTCACGGGTAAGTTTCACGGGTAAGATTCACGGGTAAGTTTCACGGGTATGTTTCACGGGTGACGTTTCACGGGTCTAGGTTTCACTGGTAAGTTTCACGGGTCAAGGTTTCACGGGTAAGTTTCACGGGTAAGTTTCACGGGTATGTTTCACGGGTATGTTTCACGGGTCTAGGTTTCACTGGTAAGTTTCACGGGTCAAGGTTTCACGGGTAAGTTTCACGGGTAAGTTTCACGGGTATGTTTCACAGGTGACGTTTCACGGGTCTAGGTTTCACTGGTAAGTTTCACGGGTCAAGGTTTTACGGGTAAGTTTCACGGGTAAGTTTCACGGGTATGTTTCACGGGTATGTTTCACGGGTGACGTTTCACGGGTCTAGGTTTCACTGGTAAGTTTCACGGGTCAAGGTTTCACGGGTAAGTTTCACGGGTAAGTTTCACGGGTATGTTTCACGGGTGACGTTTCACGGGTCTAGGTTTCACTGGTAAGTTTCACGGGTCAAGGTTTCACGGGTAAGTTTCACGGGTAAGTTTCACGGGTATGTTTCACGGGTGACGTTTCACGGGTCTAGGTTTCACTGGTAAGTTTCACGGGTCAAGGTTTCACGGGTAAGTTTCACGGGTAAGTTTCACGGGTATGTTTCACGGGTGACGTTTCACGGGTCTAGGTTTCACTGGTAAGTTTTACGGGTCAAGGTTTCACGAATAAGTTTCACGGGTATGTTTCACGGGTATGTTTCACGGGTGACGTTTCACGGGTCTAGGTTTCACTGGTAAGTTTCACGGGTCAAGGTTTCACGGGTAAGTTTCACGGGTAAGTTTCACGGGTATGTTTCACGGGTGACGTTTCACGGGTCTAGGTTTCACTGGTAAGTTTCACGGGTCAAGGTTTTACGGGTAAGTTTCACGGGTAAGTTTCACGGGTATGTTTCACGGGTATGTTTCACGGGTGACGTTTCACGGGTCTAGGTTTCACTGGTAAGTTTCACGGGTCAAGGTTTCACGGGTAAGTTTCACGGGTAAGTTTCACGGGTATGTTTCACGGGTGACGTTTCACGGGTCTAGGTTTCACTGGTCAGTTTCACGGGTCAAGGTTTCACGGGTAAGTTTCACGGGTAAGTTTCACGGGTATGTTTCACGGGTGACGTTTCACGGGTCTAGGTTTCACTGGTAAGTTTCACGGGTCAAGGTTTCACGGGTAAGTTTCACGGGTAAGTTTCACGGGTGACGTTTCACGGGTCTAGGTTTCACTGGTAAGTTTCACGGGTCAAGGTTTCAAGGGTAAGTTTTACGGGTAAGTTTCACGGGTATGTTTCACGGGTGACGTTTCACGGGTCTAGGTTTCACTGGAAAGTTTCACGGGTCAAGGTTTCACGGGTAAGTTTCACGGGTAAGTTTCACGGGTATGTTTCACGGGTATGTTTCACGGGTGACGTTTCACGGGTCTAGGTTTCACTGGTAAGTTTCACGGGTGAAGGTTTCACGGGTAAGTTTCACGGGTAAGTTTCACGGGTAAGTTTCACGGGTATGTTTCACGGGTGACGTTTCACGGGTCTAGGTTTCACTGGTAAGTTTCACGGGTCAAGGTTTCACGGGTAAGTTTCACGGGTAAGTTTCACGGGTATGTTTCACGGGTGACGTTTCACGGGTCTAGGTTTCACTGGTAAGTTTCACGGGTCAAGGTTTCACGGGTAAGTTTCACGGGTAAGTTTCACGGGTATGTTTCACGGGTGACGTTTCACGGGTCTAGGTTTCACTGGTAAGTTTCACGGCTCAAGGTTTTACGGGTAAGTTTCACGGGTAAGTTTCACGGGTATGTTTCACGGGTGACGTTTCACGGGTCTAGGTTTCACTGGTAAGTTTCACGGGTAAGTTTCACGGGTATGTTTCACGGGTGACGTTTCACGGGTCTAGGTTTCACTGGTAAGTTTCACGGGTCAAGGTTTCACGGGTAAGTTTCACGGGTAAGTTTCACGGGTATGTTTCACGGGTATGTTTCACGGGTCTAGGTTTCACTGGTAAGTTTCACGGGTCAAGGTTTCACGGGTAAGTTTCACGGGTAAGTTTCACGGGTATGTTTCACGGGTGACGTTTCACGGGTCTAGGTTTCACTGGTAAGTTTCACGGGTCAAGGTTTCACGGGTAAGTTTCACGGGTAAGTTTCACGGGTATGTTTCACGGGTGACGTTTCACGGGTCTAGGTTTCACTGGTAAGTTTCACGGGTCAAGGTTTTACGGGTAAGTTTCACGGGTAAGTTTCACGGGTATGTTTCACGGGTATGTTTCACGGGTCTAGGTTTCACTGGTAAGTTTCACGGGTCAAGGTTTCACGGGTAAGTTTCTCGGGTATGTTTCACGGGTGACGTTTCACGGGTCTAGGTTTCACTGGTAAGTTTCACGGGTCAAGGTTTTACGGGTAAGTTTCACGGGTAAGTTTCACGGGTATGTTTCACGGGTATGTTTCACGGGTGACGTTTCACGGGTCTAGGTTTCACTGGTAAGTTTCACGGGTCAAGGTTTCACGGGTAAGTTTCACGGGTAAGTTTCACGGGTATGTTTCACGGGTGACGTTTCACGGGTCTAGGTTTCACTGGTAAGTTTCACGGGTCAAGGTTTCACGGGTAAGTTTCACGGGTATGTTTCACGGGTGACGTTTCACGGGTCTAGGTTTCACTGGTAAGTTTTACGGGTCAAGGTTTCACGGGTAAGTTTCACGGGTATGTTTCACGGGTATGTTTCACGGGTGACGTTTCACGGGTCTAGGTTTCACTGGTAAGTTTCACGGGTCAAGGTTTCACGGGTAAGTTTCACGGGTAAGTTTCACGGGTATGTTTCACGGGTGACGTTTCACGGGTCTAGGTTTCACTGGTAAGTTTCACGGGTCAAGGTTTTACGGGTAAGTTTCACGGGTAAGTTTCACGGGTATGTTTCACGGGTATGTTTCACGGGTGACGTTTCACGGGTCTAGGTTTCACTGGTAAGTTTCACGGGTCAAGGTTTCACGGGTAAGTTTCACGGGTAAGTTTCACGGGTATGTTTCACGGGTGACGTTTCACGGGTCTAGGTTTCACTGGTAAGTTTCACGGGTCAAGGTTTCACGGGTAAGTTTCACGGGTAAGTTTCACGGGTATGTTTCACGGGTGACGTTTCACGGGTCTAGGTTTCACTGGTAAGTTTCACGGGTCAAGGTTTCACGGGTAAGTTTCACGGGTGACGTTTCACGGGTCTAGGTTTCACTGGTAAGTTTCACGGGTCAAGGTTTCAAGGGTAAGTTTTACGGGTAAGTTTCACGGGTATGTTTCACGGGTGACGTTTCACGGGTCTAGGTTTCACTGGAAAGTTTCACGGGTCAAGGTTTCACGGGTAAGTTTCACGGGTAAGTTTCACGGGTATGTTTCACGGGTATGTTTCACGGGTGACGTTTCACGGGTCTAGGTTTCACTGGTAAGTTTCACGGGTCAAGGTTTCACGGGTAAGTTTCACGGGTAAGTTTCACGGGTATGTTTCACGGGTGACGTTTCACGGGTCTAGGTTTCACTGGTAAGTTTCACGGGTCAAGGTTTCACGGGTAAGTTTCACGGGTAAGTTTCACGGGTATGTTTCACGGGTGACGTTTCACGGGTCTAGGTTTCACTGGTAAGTTTCACGGGTCAAGGTTTCACGGGTAAGTTTCACGGCTAAGATTCACGGGTAAGTTTCACGGGTATGTTTCACGGGTGACGTTTCACGGGTCTAGGTTTCACTGGTAAGTTTCACGGGTCAAGGTTTCACGGGTAAGTTTCACGGGTAAGTTTCACGGGTATGTTTCACGGGTATGTTTCACGGGTCTAGGTTTCACTGGTAAGTTTCACGGGTCAAGGTTTCACGGGTAAGTTTCACGGGTAAGTTTCACGGGTATGTTTCACAGGTGACGTTTCACGGGTCTAGGTTTCACTGGTAAGTTTCACGGGTCAAGGTTTTACGGGTAAGTTTCACGGGTAAGTTTCACGGGTATGTTTCACGGGTATGTTTCACGGGTGACGTTTCACGGGTCTAGGTTTCACTGGTAAGTTTCACGGGTCAAGGTTTCACGGGTAAGTTTCACGGGTAAGTTTCACGGGTATGTTTCACGGGTGACGTTTCACGGGTCTAGGTTTCACTGGTAAGTTTCACGGGTCAAGGTTTCACGGGTAAGTTTCACGGGTAAGTTTCACGGGTATGTTTCACGGGTGACGTTTCACGGGTCTAGGTTTCACTGGTAAGTTTCACGGGTCAAGGTTTCACGGGTAAGTTTCACGGGTAAGTTTCACGGGTATGTTTCACGGGTGACGTTTCACGGGTCTAGGTTTCACTGGTAAGTTTTACGGGTCAAGGTTTCACGAATAAGTTTCACGGGTATGTTTCACGGGTATGTTTCACGGGTGACGTTTCACGGGTCTAGGTTTCACTGGTAAGTTTCACGGGTCAAGGTTTCACGGGTAAGTTTCACGGGTAAGTTTCACGGGTATGTTTCACGGGTGACGTTTCACGGGTCTAGGTTTCACTGGTAAGTTTCACGGGTCAAGGTTTTACGGGTAAGTTTCACGGGTAAGTTTCACGGGTATGTTTCACGGGTATGTTTCACGGGTGACGTTTCACGGGTCTAGGTTTCACTGGTAAGTTTCACGGGTCAAGGTTTCACGGGTAAGTTTCACGGGTAAGTTTCACGGGTATGTTTCACGGGTGACGTTTCACGGGTCTAGGTTTCACTGGTCAGTTTCACGGGTCAAGGTTTCACGGGTAAGTTTCACGGGTAAGTTTCACGGGTATGTTTCACGGGTGACGTTTCACGGGTCTAGGTTTCACTGGTAAGTTTCACGGGTCAAGGTTTCACGGGTAAGTTTCACGGGTAAGTTTCACGGGTGACGTTTCACGGGTCTAGGTTTCACTGGTAAGTTTCACGGGTCAAGGTTTCAAGGGTAAGTTTTACGGGTAAGTTTCACGGGTATGTTTCACGGGTGACGTTTCACGGGTCTAGGTTTCACTGGAAAGTTTCACGGGTCAAGGTTTCACGGGTAAGTTTCACGGGTAAGTTTCACGGGTATGTTTCACGGGTATGTTTCACGGGTGACGTTTCACGGGTCTAGGTTTCACTGGTAAGTTTCACGGGTGAAGGTTTCACGGGTAAGTTTCACGGGTAAGTTTCACGGGTAAGTTTCACGGGTATGTTTCACGGGTGACGTTTCACGGGTCTAGGTTTCACTGGTAAGTTTCACGGGTCAAGGTTTCACGGGTAAGTTTCACGGGTAAGTTTCACGGGTATGTTTCACGGGTGACGTTTCACGGGTCTAGGTTTCACTGGTAAGTTTCACGGGTCAAGGTTTCACGGGTAAGTTTCACGGGTAAGTTTCACGGGTATGTTTCACGGGTGACGTTTCACGGGTCTAGGTTTCACTGGTAAGTTTCACGGCTCAAGGTTTTACGGGTAAGTTTCACGGGTAAGTTTCACGGGTATGTTTCACGGGTGACGTTTCACGGGTCTAGGTTTCACTGGTAAGTTTCACGGGTAAGTTTCACGGGTATGTTTCACGGGTGACGTTTCACGGGTCTAGGTTTCACTGGTAAGTTTCACGGGTCAAGGTTTCACGGGTAAGTTTCACGGGTAAGTTTCACGGGTATGTTTCACGGGTATGTTTCACGGGTCTAGGTTTCACTGGTAAGTTTCACGGGTCAAGGTTTCACGGGTAAGTTTCACGGGTAAGTTTCACGGGTATGTTTCACGGGTGACGTTTCACGGGTCTAGGTTTCACTGGTAAGTTTCACGGGTCAAGGTTTCACGGGTAAGTTTCACGGGTAAGTTTCACGGGTATGTTTCACGGGTGACGTTTCACGGGTCTAGGTTTCACTGGTAAGTTTCACGGGTCAAGGTTTTACGGGTAAGTTTCACGGGTAAGTTTCACGGGTATGTTTCACGGGTATGTTTCACGGGTCTAGGTTTCACTGGTAAGTTTCACGGGTCAAGGTTTCACGGGTAAGTTTCTCGGGTATGTTTCACGGGTGACGTTTCACGGGTCTAGGTTTCACTGGTAAGTTTCACGGGTCAAGGTTTTACGGGTAAGTTTCACGGGTAAGTTTCACGGGTATGTTTCACGGGTATGTTTCACGGGTGACGTTTCACGGGTCTAGGTTTCACTGGTAAGTTTCACGGGTCAAGGTTTCACGGGTAAGTTTCACGGGTAAGTTTCACGGGTATGTTTCACGGGTGACGTTTCACGGGTCTAGGTTTCACTGGTAAGTTTCACGGGTCAAGGTTTCACGGGTAAGTTTCACGGGTATGTTTCACGGGTGACGTTTCACGGGTCTAGGTTTCACTGGTAAGTTTTACGGGTCAAGGTTTCACGGGTAAGTTTCACGGGTATGTTTCACGGGTATGTTTCACGGGTGACGTTTCACGGGTCTAGGTTTCACTGGTAAGTTTCACGGGTCAAGGTTTCACGGGTAAGTTTCACGGGTAAGTTTCACGGGTATGTTTCACGGGTGACGTTTCACGGGTCTAGGTTTCACTGGTAAGTTTCACGGGTCAAGGTTTTACGGGTAAGTTTCACGGGTAAGTTTCACGGGTATGTTTCACGGGTATGTTTCACGGGTGACGTTTCACGGGTCTAGGTTTCACTGGTAAGTTTCACGGGTCAAGGTTTCACGGGTAAGTTTCACGGGTAAGTTTCACGGGTATGTTTCACGGGTGACGTTTCACGGGTCTAGGTTTCACTGGTAAGTTTCACGGGTCAAGGTTTCACGGGTAAGTTTCACGGGTAAGTTTCACGGGTATGTTTCACGGGTGACGTTTCACGGGTCTAGGTTTCACTGGTAAGTTTCACGGGTCAAGGTTTCACGGGTAAGTTTCACGGGTGACGTTTCACGGGTCTAGGTTTCACTGGTAAGTTTCACGGGTCAAGGTTTCAAGGGTAAGTTTTACGGGTAAGTTTCACGGGTATGTTTCACGGGTGACGTTTCACGGGTCTAGGTTTCACTGGAAAGTTTCACGGGTCAAGGTTTCACGGGTAAGTTTCACGGGTAAGTTTCACGGGTATGTTTCACGGGTATGTTTCACGGGTGACGTTTCACGGGTCTAGGTTTCACTGGTAAGTTTCACGGGTCAAGGTTTCACGGGTAAGTTTCACGGGTAAGTTTCACGGGTATGTTTCACGGGTGACGTTTCACGGGTCTAGGTTTCACTGGTAAGTTTCACGGGTCAAGGTTTCACGGGTAAGTTTCACGGGTAAGTTTCACGGGTATGTTTCACGGGTGACGTTTCACGGGTCTAGGTTTCACTGGTAAGTTTCACGGGTCAAGGTTTCACGGGTAAGTTTCACGGGTAAGTTTCACGGGTATGTTTCACGGGTGACGTTTCACGGGTCTAGGTTTCACTGGTAAGTTTCACGGGTCAAGGTTTTACGGGTAAGTTTCACGGGTAAGTTTCACGGGTATGTTTCACGGGTGACGTTTCACGGGTCTAGGTTTCACTGGTAAGTTTCACGAGTCAAGGTTTCACGGGTAAGTTTCACGGGTAAGTTTTACGGGTAAGTTTCACGGGTGACGTTTTACGGGTGACGTTTCACGGGTCTAGGTTTCACTGGTAAGTTTCACGGGTCAAGGTTTCACGGGTAAGTTTCACGGGTAAGTTTCACGGGTATGTTTCACGGGTGACGTTTCACGGGTCTAGGTTTCACTGGTAAGTTTCACGGGTCAAGGTTTCACGGGTAAGTTTCACGGGTAAGTTTCACGGGTAAGTTTCACGGGTATGTTTCACGGGTCTAGGTTTCACTGGTAAGTTTCACGGGTCAAGGTTTCACGGGTAAGTTTCACGGGTAAGTTTCACGGGTATGTTTCACGGGTGACGTTTCACGGGTCTAGGTTTCACTGGTAAGTTTCACGGGTCAAGGTTTTACGGGTAAGTTTCACGGGTAAGTTTCACGGGTGACGTTTCACGGGTATAGGTTTCACTAGTAAGTTTCACGGGTCAAGGTTTTACGGGTAAGTTTCACGGGTCTAGGTTTCACTGGTAAGTTTCACGGGTCAAGGTTTCACGGGTAAGTTTCACGGGTAAGTTTCACGGGTTTGTTTCACGGGTGACGTTTCACGGGTCTAGGTTTCACTGGTAAGTTTAACGGGTCAAGGTTTCACGGGTAAGTTTTACGGGTAAGTTTCACGGGTATGTTTTACGGGTATGTTTCACGGGTGACGTTTCACGGGTCTAGGTTTCACTGGTAAGTTTCACGGGTCAAGGTTTCACGGGTAAGTTTCACGGGTAAGTTTCACGGGTATGTTTCACGGGTGACGTTTCACGGGGGTAGGTTTCACTGGTAAGTTTCACGGGTCAAGGTTTCACGGGTAAGTTTCACGGGTAAGTTACACGGGTATGTTTCACGGGTGACGTTTCACGGGTCTAGGTTTCACTGGTAAGTTTCACGGGTCAAGGTTTCACGGGTAAGTTTCACGGGTAAGTTTCACGGGTATGTTTCACGGGTGACGTTTCACGGGTCTAGGTTTCACTGGTAAGTTTCACGGGTCAAGGTTTTACGGGTAAGTTTCACGGGTAAGTTTCACGGGTATGTTTCACGGGTGACGTTTCACGGGTCTAGGTTTCACTGGTAAGTTTCACGAGTCAAGGATTCACGGGTAAGTTTCACGGGTAAGTTTTACGGGTAAGTTTCACGGGTGACGTTTCACGGGTCTAGGTTTCACTGGTAAGTTTCACGGGTCAAGGTTTCACGGGTAAGTTTCACGGGTATGTTTCACGGGTGACGTTTCACGGGTCTAGGTTTCACTGGAAAGTTTCACGGGTCAAGGTTTCACGGGTAAGTTTCACGGGTAAGTTTTACGGGTATGTTTTACAGGTGACGTTTCACGGGTCTAGGTTTCACTGGTAAGTTTCACGGGTCAAGGTTTCACGGGTAAGTTTCACGGGTGACGTTTCACGGGTATGTTTTACGGGTGACGTTTCACGGGTCTAGGTTTCACTGGTAAGTTTCACGGGTCAAGGTTTCACGGGTAAGTTTCACGGGTAAGTTTCACGGGTATGTTTCACGGGTGACGTTTCACGGGTCTAGGTTTCACTGGTAAGTTTCACGGGTCAAGGTTTCACGGGTAAGTTTCACGGGTCTAGATTTCACTGGTAAGTTTCACGGGTCAAGGTTTCACGGGTAAGTTTCACGGGTAAATTTCACGGGTTTGTTTCACGGGTGACGTTTCACGGGTCTAGGTTTCACTGGAAAGTTTCACGGGTCAAGGTTTCACGGGTAAGTTTCACGGGTAAGTTTCACGGGTATGTTTCACGGGTGACGTTTCACGGGTCTAGGTTTCACTGGTAAGTTTCACGGGTCAAGGTTTCACGGGTAAGTTTCACGGGTAAGTTTCACGGGTATGTTTCACGGGTGACGTTTCACGGGTCTAGGTTTCACTGGTAAGTTTCACGGGTCAAGGTTTCACGGGTAAGTTTCACGGGTAAGATTCACGGGTAAGTTTCACGGGTATGTTTCACGGGTGACGTTTCACGGGTCTAGGTTTCACTGGTAAGTTTCACGGGTCAAGGTTTCACGGGTAAGTTTCACGGGTAAGTTTCACGGGTATGTTTCACGGGTATGTTTCACGGGTGACGTTTCACGGGTCTAGGTTTCACTGGTAAGTTTCACGGGTCAAGGTTTCACGGGTAAGTTTCACGGGTAAGTTTCACGGGTATGTTTCACGGGTGACGTTTCACGGGTCTAGGTTTCACTGGTAAGTTTCACGGGTCAAGGTTTTACGGGTAAGTTTCACGGGTAAGTTTCACGGGTATGTTTCACGGGTGACGTTTCACGGGTCTAGGTTTCACTGGTAAGTTTCACGAGTCAAGGTTTCACGGGTAAGTTTCACGGGTAAGTTTTACGGGTAAGTTTCACGGGTGACGTTTTACGGGTGACGTTTCACGGGTCTAGGTTTCACTGGTAAGTTTCACGAGTCAAGGTTTCACGGGTAAGTTTCACGGGTAAGTTTCACGGGTATGTTTTACGGGTGACGTTTCACGGGTCTAGGTTTCACTGGTAAGTTTCACGGGTCAAGGTTTCACGGGTAAGTTTCACGGGTAAGTTTCACGGGTAAGTTTCACGGGTATGTTTCACGGGTGACGTTTCACGGGTCTAGGTTTCACTGGTAAGTTTAACGGGTCAAGGTTTCACGGGTAAGTTTTACGGGTAAGTTTCACGGGTATGTTTTACGGGTATGTTTCACGGGTGACGTTTCACGGGTCTAGGTTTCACTGGTAAGTTTCACGGGTCAAGGTTTTACGGGTAAGTTTCACGGGTAAGTTTCACGGGTATGTTTCACGGGGGACGTTTCACGGGTCTAGGTTTCACTGGTAAGTTTCACGGGTCAAGGTTTCACGGGTAAGTTTCACGGGTAAGTTTCACGGGTATGTTTCACGGGTGACGTTTCACGGGTTTAGGTTTCACTGGTAAGTTTCACGGGTCAAGGTTTCACGGGTAAGTTTCACGGGTAAGTTTCACGGGTATGTTTCACGGGTGACGTTTCACGGGTCTAGGTTTCACTGGTAAGTTTCACGGGTCAAGGTTTTACGGGTAAGTTTCACGGGTAAGTTTCACGGGTGACGTTTCACGGGTCTAGGTTTCACTGGTAAGTTTCACGGGTCAAGGTTTTACGGGTAAGTTTCACGGGTCTAGATTTCACTGGTAAGTTTCACGGGTCAAGGTTTCACGGGTAAGTTTCACGGGTAAGTTTCACGGGTTTGTTTCACGGGTGACGTTTCACGGGTCTAGGTTTCACTGGAAAGTTTCACGGGTCAAGGTTTCACGGGTAAGTTTCACGGGTAAGTTTCACATGTATGTTTCACGGGTGACGTTTCACGGGTCTAGGTTTCACTGGTAAGTTTCACGGGTCAAGGTTTCACGGGTAAGTTTCACGGGTAAGTTTCACGGGTATGTTTCACGGGTGACGTTTCACGGGTCTAGGTTTCACTGGTAAGTTTCACGGGTCAAGGTTTTACGGGTAAGTTTCACGGGTAAGTTTCACGGGTATGTTTCACGGGGGACGTTTCACGGGTCTAGGTTTCACTGGTAAGTTTCACGGGTCAAGGTTTCACGGGTAAGTTTCACGGGTAAGTTTCACGGGTATGTTTCACGGGTGACGTTTCACGGGTGACGTTTCACGGGTCTAGGTTTCACTGGTAAGTTTCACGGGTCAAGGTTTTACGGGTAAGTTTCACGGGTAAGTTTCACGGGTATGTTTCACGGGGGACGTTTCACGGGTCTAGGTTTCACTGGTAAGTTTCACGGGTCAAGGTTTCACGGGTAAGTTTCACGGGTAAGTTTCACGGGTATGTTTCACGGGTGACGTTTCACGGGTTTAGGTTTCACTGGTAAGTTTCACGGGTCAAGGTTTCACGGGTAAGTTTCACGGGTAAGTTTCACGGGTATGTTTCACGGGTGACGTTTCACGGGTCTAGGTTTCACTGGTAAGTTTCACGGGTCAAGGTTTTACGGGTAAGTTTCACGGGTAAGTTTCACGGGTGACGTTTCACGGGTCTAGGTTTCACTGGTAAGTTTCACGGGTCAAGGTTTTACGGGTAAGTTTCACGGGTCTAGATTTCACTGGTAAGTTTCACGGGTCAAGGTTTCACGGGTAAGTTTCACGGGTAAGTTTCACGGGTTTGTTTCACGGGTGACGTTTCACGGGTCTAGGTTTCACTGGAAAGTTTCACGGGTCAAGGTTTCACGGGTAAGTTTCACGGGTAAGTTTCACGGGTATGTTTCACGGGTGACGTTTCACGGGTCTAGGTTTCACTGGTAAGTTTCACGGGTCAAGGTTTCACGGGTAAGTTTCACGGGTAAGTTTCACGGGTATGTTTCACGGGTGACGTTTCACGGGTCTAGGTTTCACTGGTAAGTTTCACGGGTCAAGGTTTCACGGGTAAGTTTCACGGGTAAGTTTCACGGGTAAGTTTCACGGGTATGTTTCACGGGTGACGTTTCACGGGTCTAGGTTTCACTGGTAAATTTCACGGGTCAAGGTTTCACGGGTAAGTTTCACGGGTAAGTTTCACGGGTATGTTTCACGGGTATGTTTCACGGGTGACGTTTCACGGGTCTAGGTTTCACTGGTAAGTTTCACGGGTCAAGGTTTCACGGGTAAGTTTCACGGGTAAGTTTCACGGGTATGTTTCACGGGTGACGTTTCACGGGTCTAGGTTTCACTGGTAAGTTTTACAAGTCAAGGTTTCACGGGTAAGTTTCACGGGTATGTTTCACGGGTATGTTTCACGGGTGACGTTTCACGGGTCTAGGTTTCACTGGTAAGTTTCACGGGTCAAGGTTTCACGGGTAAGTTTCACGGGTAAGTTTCACGGGTAAGTTTCACGGGTATGTTTCACGGGTGACGTTTCACGGGTCTAGGTTTCACTGGTAAGTTTCACGGGTCAAGGTTTCACGGGTAAGTTTCACGGGTAAGTTTCACGGGTATGTTTCACGGGTATGTTTCACGGGTGACGTTTCACGGGTCTAGGTTTCACTGGTAAGTTTCACGGGTCAAGGTTTCACGGGTAAGTTTCACGGGTAAGTTTCACGGGTATGTTTCACGGGTGACGTTTCACGGGTCTAGGTTTCACTGGTAAGTTTCACGGGTCAAGGTTTCACGGGTAAGTTTCACGGGTAAGTTTCACGGGTATGTTTCACGGGTGACGTTTCACGGGTCTAGGTTTCACTGGTAAGTTTCACGGGTCAAGGTTTCACGGGTAAGTTTCACGGGTGACGATTCACGGGTCTAGGTTTCACTGGTAAGTTTCACGGGTAAGTTTCACGGGTATGTTTCACGGGTATGTTTCACGGGTGACGTTTCACGGGTCTAGGTTTCACTGGTAAGTTTCACGGGTCAAGGTTTCACGGGTAAGTTTCACGGGTAAGTTTCACGGGTATGTTTCACGGGTGACGTTTCACGGGTCTAGGTTTCACTGGTAAGTTTCACATGTCAAGGTTTCACGGGTAAGTTTCACGGGTAAGTTTCACGGGTATGTTTCACGGGTGACGTTTTACGGGTCTAGGTTTCACTGGTAAGTTTCACGGGTCAAGGTTTCACGGGTAAGTTTCACGGGTAAGTTTCACGGGTGACGATTCACGGGTCTAGGTTTCACTGGTAAGTTTCACGGGTCAAGGTTTCAAGGGTAAGTTTTACGGGTAAGTTTCACGGGTATGTTTCACGGGTGACGTTTCACGGGTCTAGGTTTCACTGGAAAGTTTCACGGGTCAAGGTTTCACGGGTAAGTTTCACGGGTAAGTTTTACGGGTATGTTTTACAGGTGACGTTTCACGGGTCTAGGTTTCACTGGTAAGTTTCACGGGTCAAGGTTTCACGGGTAAGTTTCACGGGTAAGTTTCACGGGTATGTTTCGCGGGTAACGTTTCACGGGTCTAGGTTTCACTGGTAAGTTTCACGGGTCAAGGTTTAACGGGTAAGTTTCACGGGTAAGTTTCACGGGTAAGTTTCACGGGTGACGTTTCACGGGTCTATTTTTCACTGGTAAGTTTCACGGGTCAAGGTTTCACGGGTAAGTTTCACGTGTAAGTTTCACGGGTAAGTTTCACGGGTGACGTTTCACGGGTCTAGGTTTCACTGGTAAGTTTCACGGGTCAAGGTTTCACGGGTAAGTTTCACGGGTAAGTTTCACGGGTGATGTTTCACGGGTCTAGGTTTCACTGGTAAGTTTCACGGGTCAAGGTTTCAAGGGTAAGTTTCACGGGTAAGTTTCACGGGTAAGTTTCACGGGTAAGTTTCACGGGTAAGTTTCACGGGTGACGTTTCACGGGTCTAGGTTTCACTGGTAAGTTTCACGGGTCAAGGTTTCACGGGTAAGTTTCACGGGTAAGTTTCACGGGTATGTTTCAAGGGTGACGTTTCACGGGTCTAGGTTTCACTGGTAAGTTTCACGGGTCAAGGTTTCACGGGTAAGTTTCACGGGTAAGTTTCACGGGTATGTTTCACGGGTGACGTTTCACGGGTCTAGGTTTCACTGGTAAGTTTCACGGGTCAAGGTTTCACGGGTAAGTTTCACGGGTAAGTTTCACGGGTTTGTTTCACGGGTGACGTTTCACGGGTCTAGGTTTCACTGGAAAGTTTCACGGGTCAAGGTTTCACGGGTAAGTTTTACGGGTAAGTTTCACGGGTATGTTTCACGGGTGACGTTTCACGGGTCTAGGTTTCACTGGTAAGTTTCACGGGTCAAGGTTTCACGGGTAAGTTTCACGGGTGACGTTTCACGGGTGACGTTTCACGGGTCTAGGTTTCACTGGTAAGTTTCACGGGTCAAGGTTTCAAGGGTAAGTTTCACGGGTAAGTTTCACGGGTATGTTTCACGGGTGACGTTTCACGGGTCTAGGTTTTACTGGAAAGTTTCACGGGTCAAGGTTTCACGGGTAAGTTGCAAGGGTAAGTTTCACGGGTAAGTTTCACGGGTATGTTTCACGGGTATGTTTCACGGGTGACGTTTCACGGGTCTAGGTTTCACTGGTAAGTTTCACGGGTCAAGGTTTCACGGGTAAGTTTCACGGGTATGTTTCACGGGTGACGTTTCACGGGTCTAGGTTTCACTGGTAAGTTTCACGGGTCAAGGTTTCACGGGTAAGTTTCACTGGTAAGTTTCACGGGTATGTTTCACGGGTGACGTTTCACGGGTCTAGGTTTCACTGGTAAGTTTCACTGGTCAAGGTTTCATAATTAAGTTTCACGGGTAAGTTTCACGGGTATGTTTCACGGGTGACGTTTCACGGGTCTAGGTTTCACTGGTAAGTTTTACGGGTCAAGGTTTCACGGGTAAGTTTCACGGGTAAGTTTCACGGGTATGTTTCACGGGTGACGTTTCACGGGTCTAGGTTTCACTGGTAAGTTTCACGGGTCAAGGTTTTACGGGTAAGTTTCACGGGTGACGTTTCACGGGTATAGGTTTCACTGGTAAGTTTCACGGGTCAAGGTTTTACGGGTAAGTTTCACGGGTCTAGGTTTCACTGGTAAGTTTCACGGGTCAAGGTTTCACGGGTAAGTTTCACGGGTAAGTTTCACGGGTAAGTTTCACGGGTATGTTTCACGGGTGACGTTTCACGGGTCTAGGTTTCACTGCTAAGTTTCACGGGTCAAGGTTTTACGGGTAAGTTTCACGGGTAAGTTTCACGGGTATGTTTCACGGGTGACGTTTCACGGGTCTAGGTTTCACTGGTAAGTTTCACGGGTCAAGGTTTCACGGGTAAGTTTCACGGGTAAGTTTCACGGGTGACGTTTCACGGGTCTAGGTTTCACTGGTAAGTTTCACGGGTCAAGGTTTCAAGGGTAAGTTTTACGGGTAAGTTTCACGGGTATGTTTCACGGGTGACGTTTCACGGGTCTAGGTTTCACTGGAAAGTTTCACGGGTCAAGGTTTCACGGGTAAGTTTCACGGGTAAGTTTCACGGGTATGTTTCACGGGTATGTTTCACGGGTGACGTTTCACGGGTCTAGGTTTCACTGGTAAGTTTCACGGGTGAAGGTTTCACGGGTAAGTTTCACGGGTAAGTTTCACGGGTAAGTTTCACGGGTATGTTTCACGGGTGACGTTTCACGGGTCTAGGTTTCACTGGTAAGTTTCACGGGTCAAGGTTTCACGGGTAAGTTTCACGGGTAAGTTTCACGGGTATGTTTCACGGGTGACGTTTCACGGGTCTAGGTTTCACTGGTAAGTTTCACGGGTCAAGGTTTCACGGGTAAGTTTCACGGGTAAGTTTCACGGGTATGTTTCACGGGTGACGTTTCACGGGTCTAGGTTTCACTGGTAAGTTTCACGGCTCAAGGTTTTACGGGTAAGTTTCACGGGTAAGTTTCACGGGTATGTTTCACGGGTGACGTTTCACGGGTCTAGGTTTCACTGGTAAGTTTCACGGGTAAGTTTCACGGGTATGTTTCACGGGTGACGTTTCACGGGTCTAGGTTTCACTGGTAAGTTTCACGGGTCAAGGTTTCACGGGTAAGTTTCACGGGTAAGTTTCACGGGTATGTTTCACGGGTATGTTTCACGGGTCTAGGTTTCACTGGTAAGTTTCACGGGTCAAGGTTTCACGGGTAAGTTTCACGGGTAAGTTTCACGGGTATGTTTCACGGGTGACGTTTCACGGGTCTAGGTTTCACTGGTAAGTTTCACGGGTCAAGGTTTCACGGGTAAGTTTCACGGGTAAGTTTCACGGGTATGTTTCACGGGTGACGTTTCACGGGTCTAGGTTTCACTGGTAAGTTTCACGGGTCAAGGTTTTACGGGTAAGTTTCACGGGTAAGTTTCACGGGTATGTTTCACGGGTATGTTTCACGGGTCTAGGTTTCACTGGTAAGTTTCACGGGTCAAGGTTTCACGGGTAAGTTTCTCGGGTATGTTTCACGGGTGACGTTTCACGGGTCTAGGTTTCACTGGTAAGTTTCACGGGTCAAGGTTTTACGGGTAAGTTTCACGGGTAAGTTTCACGGGTATGTTTCACGGGTATGTTTCACGGGTGACGTTTCACGGGTCTAGGTTTCACTGGTAAGTTTCACGGGTCAAGGTTTCACGGGTAAGTTTCACGGGTAAGTTTCACGGGTATGTTTCACGGGTGACGTTTCACGGGTCTAGGTTTCACTGGTAAGTTTCACGGGTCAAGGTTTCACGGGTAAGTTTCACGGGTATGTTTCACGGGTGACGTTTCACGGGTCTAGGTTTCACTGGTAAGTTTTACGGGTCAAGGTTTCACGGGTAAGTTTCACGGGTATGTTTCACGGGTATGTTTCACGGGTGACGTTTCACGGGTCTAGGTTTCACTGGTAAGTTTCACGGGTCAAGGTTTCACGGGTAAGTTTCACGGGTAAGTTTCACGGGTATGTTTCACGGGTGACGTTTCACGGGTCTAGGTTTCACTGGTAAGTTTCACGGGTCAAGGTTTTACGGGTAAGTTTCACGGGTAAGTTTCACGGGTATGTTTCACGGGTATGTTTCACGGGTGACGTTTCACGGGTCTAGGTTTCACTGGTAAGTTTCACGGGTCAAGGTTTCACGGGTAAGTTTCACGGGTAAGTTTCACGGGTATGTTTCACGGGTGACGTTTCACGGGTCTAGGTTTCACTGGTAAGTTTCACGGGTCAAGGTTTCACGGGTAAGTTTCACGGGTAAGTTTCACGGGTATGTTTCACGGGTGACGTTTCACGGGTCTAGGTTTCACTGGTAAGTTTCACGGGTCAAGGTTTCACGGGTAAGTTTCACGGGTGACGTTTCACGGGTCTAGGTTTCACTGGTAAGTTTCACGGGTCAAGGTTTCAAGGGTAAGTTTTACGGGTAAGTTTCACGGGTATGTTTCACGGGTGACGTTTCACGGGTCTAGGTTTCACTGGAAAGTTTCACGGGTCAAGGTTTCACGGGTAAGTTTCACGGGTAAGTTTCACGGGTATGTTTCACGGGTATGTTTCACGGGTGACGTTTCACGGGTCTAGGTTTCACTGGTAAGTTTCACGGGTCAAGGTTTCACGGGTAAGTTTCACGGGTAAGTTTCACGGGTATGTTTCACGGGTGACGTTTCACGGGTCTAGGTTTCACTGGTAAGTTTCACGGGTCAAGGTTTCACGGGTAAGTTTCACGGGTAAGTTTCACGGGTATGTTTCACGGGTGACGTTTCACGGGTCTAGGTTTCACTGGTAAGTTTCACGGGTCAAGGTTTCACGGGTAAGTTTCACGGGTAAGTTTCACGGGTATGTTTCACGGGTGACGTTTCACGGGTCTAGGTTTCACTGGTAAGTTTCACGGGTCAAGGTTTTACGGGTAAGTTTCACGGGTAAGTTTCACGGGTATGTTTCACGGGTGACGTTTCACGGGTCTAGGTTTCACTGGTAAGTTTCACGAGTCAAGGTTTCACGGGTAAGTTTCACGGGTAAGTTTTACGGGTAAGTTTCACGGGTGACGTTTTACGGGTGACGTTTCACGGGTCTAGGTTTCACTGGTAAGTTTCACGGGTCAAGGTTTCACGGGTAAGTTTCACGGGTAAGTTTCACGGGTATGTTTCACGGGTGACGTTTCACGGGTCTAGGTTTCACTGGTAAGTTTCACGGGTCAAGGTTTCACGGGTAAGTTTCACGGGTAAGTTTCACGGGTAAGTTTCACGGGTATGTTTCACGGGTCTAGGTTTCACTGGTAAGTTTCACGGGTCAAGGTTTCACGGGTAAGTTTCACGGGTAAGTTTCACGGGTATGTTTCACGGGTGACGTTTCACGGGTCTAGGTTTCACTGGTAAGTTTCACGGGTCAAGGTTTTACGGGTAAGTTTCACGGGTAAGTTTCACGGGTGACGTTTCACGGGTATAGGTTTCACTAGTAAGTTTCACGGGTCAAGGTTTTACGGGTAAGTTTCACGGGTCTAGGTTTCACTGGTAAGTTTCACGGGTCAAGGTTTCACGGGTAAGTTTCACGGGTAAGTTTCACGGGTTTGTTTCACGGGTGACGTTTCACGGGTCTAGGTTTCACTGGTAAGTTTAACGGGTCAAGGTTTCACGGGTAAGTTTTACGGGTAAGTTTCACGGGTATGTTTTACGGGTATGTTTCACGGGTGACGTTTCACGGGTCTAGGTTTCACTGGTAAGTTTCACGGGTCAAGGTTTCACGGGTAAGTTTCACGGGTAAGTTTCACGGGTATGTTTCACGGGTGACGTTTCACGGGGGTAGGTTTCACTGGTAAGTTTCACGGGTCAAGGTTTCACGGGTAAGTTTCACGGGTAAGTTACACGGGTATGTTTCACGGGTGACGTTTCACGGGTCTAGGTTTCACTGGTAAGTTTCACGGGTCAAGGTTTCACGGGTAAGTTTCACGGGTAAGTTTCACGGGTATGTTTCACGGGTGACGTTTCACGGGTCTAGGTTTCACTGGTAAGTTTCACGGGTCAAGGTTTTACGGGTAAGTTTCACGGGTAAGTTTCACGGGTATGTTTCACGGGTGACGTTTCACGGGTCTAGGTTTCACTGGTAAGTTTCACGAGTCAAGGATTCACGGGTAAGTTTCACGGGTAAGTTTTACGGGTAAGTTTCACGGGTGACGTTTCACGGGTCTAGGTTTCACTGGTAAGTTTCACGGGTCAAGGTTTCACGGGTAAGTTTCACGGGTATGTTTCACGGGTGACGTTTCACGGGTCTAGGTTTCACTGGAAAGTTTCACGGGTCAAGGTTTCACGGGTAAGTTTCACGGGTAAGTTTTACGGGTATGTTTTACAGGTGACGTTTCACGGGTCTAGGTTTCACTGGTAAGTTTCACGGGTCAAGGTTTCACGGGTAAGTTTCACGGGTGACGTTTCACGGGTATGTTTTACGGGTGACGTTTCACGGGTCTAGGTTTCACTGGTAAGTTTCACGGGTCAAGGTTTCACGGGTAAGTTTCACGGGTAAGTTTCACGGGTATGTTTCACGGGTGACGTTTCACGGGTCTAGGTTTCACTGGTAAGTTTCACGGGTCAAGGTTTCACGGGTAAGTTTCACGGGTCTAGATTTCACTGGTAAGTTTCACGGGTCAAGGTTTCACGGGTAAGTTTCACGGGTAAATTTCACGGGTTTGTTTCACGGGTGACGTTTCACGGGTCTAGGTTTCACTGGAAAGTTTCACGGGTCAAGGTTTCACGGGTAAGTTTCACGGGTAAGTTTCACGGGTATGTTTCACGGGTGACGTTTCACGGGTCTAGGTTTCACTGGTAAGTTTCACGGGTCAAGGTTTCACGGGTAAGTTTCACGGGTAAGTTTCACGGGTATGTTTCACGGGTGACGTTTCACGGGTCTAGGTTTCACTGGTAAGTTTCACGGGTCAAGGTTTCACGGGTAAGTTTCACGGGTAAGATTCACGGGTAAGTTTCACGGGTATGTTTCACGGGTGACGTTTCACGGGTCTAGGTTTCACTGGTAAGTTTCACGGGTCAAGGTTTCACGGGTAAGTTTCACGGGTAAGTTTCACGGGTATGTTTCACGGGTATGTTTCACGGGTGACGTTTCACGGGTCTAGGTTTCACTGGTAAGTTTCACGGGTCAAGGTTTCACGGGTAAGTTTCACGGGTAAGTTTCACGGGTATGTTTCACGGGTGACGTTTCACGGGTCTAGGTTTCACTGGTAAGTTTCACGGGTCAAGGTTTTACGGGTAAGTTTCACGGGTAAGTTTCACGGGTATGTTTCACGGGTGACGTTTCACGGGTCTAGGTTTCACTGGTAAGTTTCACGAGTCAAGGTTTCACGGGTAAGTTTCACGGGTAAGTTTTACGGGTAAGTTTCACGGGTGACGTTTTACGGGTGACGTTTCACGGGTCTAGGTTTCACTGGTAAGTTTCACGAGTCAAGGTTTCACGGGTAAGTTTCACGGGTAAGTTTCACGGGTATGTTTTACGGGTGACGTTTCACGGGTCTAGGTTTCACTGGTAAGTTTCACGGGTCAAGGTTTCACGGGTAAGTTTCACGGGTAAGTTTCACGGGTAAGTTTCACGGGTATGTTTCACGGGTGACGTTTCACGGGTCTAGGTTTCACTGGTAAGTTTAACGGGTCAAGGTTTCACGGGTAAGTTTTACGGGTAAGTTTCACGGGTATGTTTTACGGGTATGTTTCACGGGTGACGTTTCACGGGTCTAGGTTTCACTGGTAAGTTTCACGGGTCAAGGTTTTACGGGTAAGTTTCACGGGTAAGTTTCACGGGTATGTTTCACGGGGGACGTTTCACGGGTCTAGGTTTCACTGGTAAGTTTCACGGGTCAAGGTTTCACGGGTAAGTTTCACGGGTAAGTTTCACGGGTATGTTTCACGGGTGACGTTTCACGGGTTTAGGTTTCACTGGTAAGTTTCACGGGTCAAGGTTTCACGGGTAAGTTTCACGGGTAAGTTTCACGGGTATGTTTCACGGGTGACGTTTCACGGGTCTAGGTTTCACTGGTAAGTTTCACGGGTCAAGGTTTTACGGGTAAGTTTCACGGGTAAGTTTCACGGGTGACGTTTCACGGGTCTAGGTTTCACTGGTAAGTTTCACGGGTCAAGGTTTTACGGGTAAGTTTCACGGGTCTAGATTTCACTGGTAAGTTTCACGGGTCAAGGTTTCACGGGTAAGTTTCACGGGTAAGTTTCACGGGTTTGTTTCACGGGTGACGTTTCACGGGTCTAGGTTTCACTGGAAAGTTTCACGGGTCAAGGTTTCACGGGTAAGTTTCACGGGTAAGTTTCACATGTATGTTTCACGGGTGACGTTTCACGGGTCTAGGTTTCACTGGTAAGTTTCACGGGTCAAGGTTTCACGGGTAAGTTTCACGGGTAAGTTTCACGGGTATGTTTCACGGGTGACGTTTCACGGGTCTAGGTTTCACTGGTAAGTTTCACGGGTCAAGGTTTTACGGGTAAGTTTCACGGGTAAGTTTCACGGGTATGTTTCACGGGGGACGTTTCACGGGTCTAGGTTTCACTGGTAAGTTTCACGGGTCAAGGTTTCACGGGTAAGTTTCACGGGTAAGTTTCACGGGTATGTTTCACGGGTGACGTTTCACGGGTGACGTTTCACGGGTCTAGGTTTCACTGGTAAGTTTCACGGGTCAAGGTTTTACGGGTAAGTTTCACGGGTAAGTTTCACGGGTATGTTTCACGGGGGACGTTTCACGGGTCTAGGTTTCACTGGTAAGTTTCACGGGTCAAGGTTTCACGGGTAAGTTTCACGGGTAAGTTTCACGGGTATGTTTCACGGGTGACGTTTCACGGGTTTAGGTTTCACTGGTAAGTTTCACGGGTCAAGGTTTCACGGGTAAGTTTCACGGGTAAGTTTCACGGGTATGTTTCACGGGTGACGTTTCACGGGTCTAGGTTTCACTGGTAAGTTTCACGGGTCAAGGTTTTACGGGTAAGTTTCACGGGTAAGTTTCACGGGTGACGTTTCACGGGTCTAGGTTTCACTGGTAAGTTTCACGGGTCAAGGTTTTACGGGTAAGTTTCACGGGTCTAGATTTCACTGGTAAGTTTCACGGGTCAAGGTTTCACGGGTAAGTTTCACGGGTAAGTTTCACGGGTTTGTTTCACGGGTGACGTTTCACGGGTCTAGGTTTCACTGGAAAGTTTCACGGGTCAAGGTTTCACGGGTAAGTTTCACGGGTAAGTTTCACGGGTATGTTTCACGGGTGACGTTTCACGGGTCTAGGTTTCACTGGTAAGTTTCACGGGTCAAGGTTTCACGGGTAAGTTTCACGGGTAAGTTTCACGGGTATGTTTCACGGGTGACGTTTCACGGGTCTAGGTTTCACTGGTAAGTTTCACGGGTCAAGGTTTCACGGGTAAGTTTCACGGGTAAGTTTCACGGGTAAGTTTCACGGGTATGTTTCACGGGTGACGTTTCACGGGTCTAGGTTTCACTGGTAAATTTCACGGGTCAAGGTTTCACGGGTAAGTTTCACGGGTAAGTTTCACGGGTATGTTTCACGGGTATGTTTCACGGGTGACGTTTCACGGGTCTAGGTTTCACTGGTAAGTTTCACGGGTCAAGGTTTCACGGGTAAGTTTCACGGGTAAGTTTCACGGGTATGTTTCACGGGTGACGTTTCACGGGTCTAGGTTTCACTGGTAAGTTTTACAAGTCAAGGTTTCACGGGTAAGTTTCACGGGTATGTTTCACGGGTATGTTTCACGGGTGACGTTTCACGGGTCTAGGTTTCACTGGTAAGTTTCACGGGTCAAGGTTTCACGGGTAAGTTTCACGGGTAAGTTTCACGGGTAAGTTTCACGGGTATGTTTCACGGGTGACGTTTCACGGGTCTAGGTTTCACTGGTAAGTTTCACGGGTCAAGGTTTCACGGGTAAGTTTCACGGGTAAGTTTCACGGGTATGTTTCACGGGTATGTTTCACGGGTGACGTTTCACGGGTCTAGGTTTCACTGGTAAGTTTCACGGGTCAAGGTTTCACGGGTAAGTTTCACGGGTAAGTTTCACGGGTATGTTTCACGGGTGACGTTTCACGGGTCTAGGTTTCACTGGTAAGTTTCACGGGTCAAGGTTTCACGGGTAAGTTTCACGGGTAAGTTTCACGGGTATGTTTCACGGGTGACGTTTCACGGGTCTAGGTTTCACTGGTAAGTTTCACGGGTCAAGGTTTCACGGGTAAGTTTCACGGGTGACGATTCACGGGTCTAGGTTTCACTGGTAAGTTTCACGGGTAAGTTTCACGGGTATGTTTCACGGGTATGTTTCACGGGTGACGTTTCACGGGTCTAGGTTTCACTGGTAAGTTTCACGGGTCAAGGTTTCACGGGTAAGTTTCACGGGTAAGTTTCACGGGTATGTTTCACGGGTGACGTTTCACGGGTCTAGGTTTCACTGGTAAGTTTCACATGTCAAGGTTTCACGGGTAAGTTTCACGGGTAAGTTTCACGGGTATGTTTCACGGGTGACGTTTTACGGGTCTAGGTTTCACTGGTAAGTTTCACGGGTCAAGGTTTCACGGGTAAGTTTCACGGGTAAGTTTCACGGGTGACGATTCACGGGTCTAGGTTTCACTGGTAAGTTTCACGGGTCAAGGTTTCAAGGGTAAGTTTTACGGGTAAGTTTCACGGGTATGTTTCACGGGTGACGTTTCACGGGTCTAGGTTTCACTGGAAAGTTTCACGGGTCAAGGTTTCACGGGTAAGTTTCACGGGTAAGTTTTACGGGTATGTTTTACAGGTGACGTTTCACGGGTCTAGGTTTCACTGGTAAGTTTCACGGGTCAAGGTTTCACGGGTAAGTTTCACGGGTAAGTTTCACGGGTATGTTTCGCGGGTAACGTTTCACGGGTCTAGGTTTCACTGGTAAGTTTCACGGGTCAAGGTTTAACGGGTAAGTTTCACGGGTAAGTTTCACGGGTAAGTTTCACGGGTGACGTTTCACGGGTCTATTTTTCACTGGTAAGTTTCACGGGTCAAGGTTTCACGGGTAAGTTTCACGTGTAAGTTTCACGGGTAAGTTTCACGGGTGACGTTTCACGGGTCTAGGTTTCACTGGTAAGTTTCACGGGTCAAGGTTTCACGGGTAAGTTTCACGGGTAAGTTTCACGGGTGATGTTTCACGGGTCTAGGTTTCACTGGTAAGTTTCACGGGTCAAGGTTTCAAGGGTAAGTTTCACGGGTAAGTTTCACGGGTAAGTTTCACGGGTAAGTTTCACGGGTAAGTTTCACGGGTGACGTTTCACGGGTCTAGGTTTCACTGGTAAGTTTCACGGGTCAAGGTTTCACGGGTAAGTTTCACGGGTAAGTTTCACGGGTATGTTTCAAGGGTGACGTTTCACGGGTCTAGGTTTCACTGGTAAGTTTCACGGGTCAAGGTTTCACGGGTAAGTTTCACGGGTAAGTTTCACGGGTATGTTTCACGGGTGACGTTTCACGGGTCTAGGTTTCACTGGTAAGTTTCACGGGTCAAGGTTTCACGGGTAAGTTTCACGGGTAAGTTTCACGGGTTTGTTTCACGGGTGACGTTTCACGGGTCTAGGTTTCACTGGAAAGTTTCACGGGTCAAGGTTTCACGGGTAAGTTTTACGGGTAAGTTTCACGGGTATGTTTCACGGGTGACGTTTCACGGGTCTAGGTTTCACTGGTAAGTTTCACGGGTCAAGGTTTCACGGGTAAGTTTCACGGGTGACGTTTCACGGGTGACGTTTCACGGGTCTAGGTTTCACTGGTAAGTTTCACGGGTCAAGGTTTCAAGGGTAAGTTTCACGGGTAAGTTTCACGGGTATGTTTCACGGGTGACGTTTCACGGGTCTAGGTTTTACTGGAAAGTTTCACGGGTCAAGGTTTCACGGGTAAGTTGCAAGGGTAAGTTTCACGGGTAAGTTTCACGGGTATGTTTCACGGGTATGTTTCACGGGTGACGTTTCACGGGTCTAGGTTTCACTGGTAAGTTTCACGGGTCAAGGTTTCACGGGTAAGTTTCACGGGTATGTTTCACGGGTGACGTTTCACGGGTCTAGGTTTCACTGGTAAGTTTCACGGGTCAAGGTTTCACGGGTAAGTTTCACTGGTAAGTTTCACGGGTATGTTTCACGGGTGACGTTTCACGGGTCTAGGTTTCACTGGTAAGTTTCACTGGTCAAGGTTTCATAATTAAGTTTCACGGGTAAGTTTCACGGGTATGTTTCACGGGTGACGTTTCACGGGTCTAGGTTTCACTGGTAAGTTTTACGGGTCAAGGTTTCACGGGTAAGTTTCACGGGTAAGTTTCACGGGTATGTTTCACGGGTGACGTTTCACGGGTCTAGGTTTCACTGGTAAGTTTCACGGGTCAAGGTTTTACGGGTAAGTTTCACGGGTGACGTTTCACGGGTATAGGTTTCACTGGTAAGTTTCACGGGTCAAGGTTTTACGGGTAAGTTTCACGGGTCTAGGTTTCACTGGTAAGTTTCACGGGTCAAGGTTTCACGGGTAAGTTTCACGGGTAAGTTTCACGGGTAAGTTTCACGGGTATGTTTCACGGGTGACGTTTCACGGGTCTAGGTTTCACTGCTAAGTTTCACGGGTCAAGGTTTTACGGGTAAGTTTCACGGGTAAGTTTCACGGGTATGTTTCACGGGTGACGTTTCACGGGTCTAGGTTTCACTGGTAAGTTTCACGAGTCAATTTTTCACGGGTAAGTTTCACGGGTAAGTTTTACGGGTAAGTTTCACGGGTGACGTTTTACGAGTGACGTTTCACGGGTCTAGGTTTCACTGGTAAGTTTCACGGGTCAAGGTTTCACGGGTAAGTTTCACGGGTAAGTTTCACGGGTATGTTTCACGGGTGACGTTTCACGGGTCTAGGTTTCACTGGTAAGTTTCACGGGTCAAGGTTTCACGGGTAAGTTTTACGGGTAAGTTTCACGGGTAAGTTTCACGGGTATGTTTCACGGGTGACGTTTCACGGGTCTAGGTTTCACTGGTAAGTTTCACGGGTCAAGGTTTCACGGGTAAGTTTCACGGGTAAAATTCACGGGTATGTTTCACGGGTATGTTTCACGGGTGACGTTTCACGGGTCTAGGTTTCACTGGTAAGTTTCACGGGTCAAGGTTTCACGGGTAAGTTTCACGGGTAAGTTTCACGGGTAAGTTTTACGGGTATGTTTCACGGGTGACGTTTCACGGGTCTAGGTTTCACTGGAAAGTTTCACGGGTCAAGGTTTCACGGGTAAGTTTCAAGGGTAAGTTTCACGGGTATGTTTCACGGGTGACGTTTCACGGGTCTAGGTTTCACTGGTAAGTTTCACGGGTCAAGGTTTCACGGGTAAGTTTCACAGGTAAGTTTCACGGGTATGTTTCACGGGTGACGTTTTGCGGGTCTAGGTTTCACTGGTAAGTTTCACGGGTCAAGGTTTCACGGGTAAGTTTTACGGGTAAGTTTCACGGGTAAGTTTCACGGGTATGTTTCACGGGTGACGTTTCACGGGTCTAGGTTTCACTGGTAAGTTTCACGGGTAAGTTTCACGGGTAAAATTCACGGGTATGTTTCACGGGTATGTTTCACGGGTGACGTTTCACGGGTCTAGGTTTCACTGGTAAGTTTCACGGGTCAAGGTTTCACGGGTAAGTTTCACGGGTAAGTTTCACGGGTATGTTTCACGGGTATGTTTCACGGGTGACGTTTCACGGGTCTAGGTTTCACTGGTAAGTTTCACGGGTCAAGGTTTCACGGGTAAGTTTCACGGGTAAGTTTCACGGGTATGTTTCACGGGTGACGTTTCACGGGTCTAGGTTTCACTGGTAAGTTTCACGGGTCAAGGTTTTACGGGTAAGTTTCACGGGTAAGTTTCACGGGTATGTTTCACGGGTGACGTTTCACGGGTCTAGGTTTCACTGGTAAGTTTCACGAGTCAAGGTTTCACGGGTAAGTTTCACGGGTAAGTTTTACGGGTAAGTTTCACGGGTGACGTTTTACGGGTGACGTTTCACGGGTCTAGGTTTCACTGGTAAGTTTCACGAGTCAAGGTTTCACGGGTAAGTTTCACGGGTAAGTTTCACGGGTATGTTTTACGGGTGACGTTTCACGGGTCTAGGTTTCACTGGTAAGTTTCACGGGTCAAGGTTTCACGGGTAAGTTTCACGGGTAAGTTTCACGGGTAAGTTTCACGGGTATGTTTCACGGGTGACGTTTCACGGGTCTAGGTTTCACTGGTAAGTTTAACGGGTCAAGGTTTCACGGGTAAGTTTTACGGGTAAGTTTCACGGGTATGTTTTACGGGTATGTTTCACGGGTGACGTTTCACGGGTCTAGGTTTCACTGGTAAGTTTCACGGGTCAAGGTTTTACGGGTAAGTTTCACGGGTAAGTTTCACGGGTATGTTTCACGGGGGACGTTTCACGGGTCTAGGTTTCACTGGTAAGTTTCACGGGTCAAGGTTTCACGGGTAAGTTTCACGGGTAAGTTTCACGGGTATGTTTCACGGGTGACGTTTCACGGGTTTAGGTTTCACTGGTAAGTTTCACGGGTCAAGGTTTCACGGGTAAGTTTCACGGGTAAGTTTCACGGGTATGTTTCACGGGTGACGTTTCACGGGTCTAGGTTTCACTGGTAAGTTTCACGGGTCAAGGTTTTACGGGTAAGTTTCACGGGTAAGTTTCACGGGTGACGTTTCACGGGTCTAGGTTTCACTGGTAAGTTTCACGGGTCAAGGTTTTACGGGTAAGTTTCACGGGTCTAGATTTCACTGGTAAGTTTCACGGGTCAAGGTTTCACGGGTAAGTTTCACGGGTAAGTTTCACGGGTTTGTTTCACGGGTGACGTTTCACGGGTCTAGGTTTCACTGGAAAGTTTCACGGGTCAAGGTTTCACGGGTAAGTTTCACGGGTAAGTTTCACATGTATGTTTCACGGGTGACGTTTCACGGGTCTAGGTTTCACTGGTAAGTTTCACGGGTCAAGGTTTCACGGGTAAGTTTCACGGGTAAGTTTCACGGGTATGTTTCACGGGTGACGTTTCACGGGTCTAGGTTTCACTGGTAAGTTTCACGGGTCAAGGTTTTACGGGTAAGTTTCACGGGTAAGTTTCACGGGTATGTTTCACGGGGGACGTTTCACGGGTCTAGGTTTCACTGGTAAGTTTCACGGGTCAAGGTTTCACGGGTAAGTTTCACGGGTAAGTTTCACGGGTATGTTTCACGGGTGACGTTTCACGGGTGACGTTTCACGGGTCTAGGTTTCACTGGTAAGTTTCACGGGTCAAGGTTTTACGGGTAAGTTTCACGGGTAAGTTTCACGGGTATGTTTCACGGGGGACGTTTCACGGGTCTAGGTTTCACTGGTAAGTTTCACGGGTCAAGGTTTCACGGGTAAGTTTCACGGGTAAGTTTCACGGGTATGTTTCACGGGTGACGTTTCACGGGTTTAGGTTTCACTGGTAAGTTTCACGGGTCAAGGTTTCACGGGTAAGTTTCACGGGTAAGTTTCACGGGTATGTTTCACGGGTGACGTTTCACGGGTCTAGGTTTCACTGGTAAGTTTCACGGGTCAAGGTTTTACGGGTAAGTTTCACGGGTAAGTTTCACGGGTGACGTTTCACGGGTCTAGGTTTCACTGGTAAGTTTCACGGGTCAAGGTTTTACGGGTAAGTTTCACGGGTCTAGATTTCACTGGTAAGTTTCACGGGTCAAGGTTTCACGGGTAAGTTTCACGGGTAAGTTTCACGGGTTTGTTTCACGGGTGACGTTTCACGGGTCTAGGTTTCACTGGAAAGTTTCACGGGTCAAGGTTTCACGGGTAAGTTTCACGGGTAAGTTTCACGGGTATGTTTCACGGGTGACGTTTCACGGGTCTAGGTTTCACTGGTAAGTTTCACGGGTCAAGGTTTCACGGGTAAGTTTCACGGGTAAGTTTCACGGGTATGTTTCACGGGTGACGTTTCACGGGTCTAGGTTTCACTGGTAAGTTTCACGGGTCAAGGTTTCACGGGTAAGTTTCACGGGTAAGTTTCACGGGTAAGTTTCACGGGTATGTTTCACGGGTGACGTTTCACGGGTCTAGGTTTCACTGGTAAATTTCACGGGTCAAGGTTTCACGGGTAAGTTTCACGGGTAAGTTTCACGGGTATGTTTCACGGGTATGTTTCACGGGTGACGTTTCACGGGTCTAGGTTTCACTGGTAAGTTTCACGGGTCAAGGTTTCACGGGTAAGTTTCACGGGTAAGTTTCACGGGTATGTTTCACGGGTGACGTTTCACGGGTCTAGGTTTCACTGGTAAGTTTTACAAGTCAAGGTTTCACGGGTAAGTTTCACGGGTATGTTTCACGGGTATGTTTCACGGGTGACGTTTCACGGGTCTAGGTTTCACTGGTAAGTTTCACGGGTCAAGGTTTCACGGGTAAGTTTCACGGGTAAGTTTCACGGGTAAGTTTCACGGGTATGTTTCACGGGTGACGTTTCACGGGTCTAGGTTTCACTGGTAAGTTTCACGGGTCAAGGTTTCACGGGTAAGTTTCACGGGTAAGTTTCACGGGTATGTTTCACGGGTATGTTTCACGGGTGACGTTTCACGGGTCTAGGTTTCACTGGTAAGTTTCACGGGTCAAGGTTTCACGGGTAAGTTTCACGGGTAAGTTTCACGGGTATGTTTCACGGGTGACGTTTCACGGGTCTAGGTTTCACTGGTAAGTTTCACGGGTCAAGGTTTCACGGGTAAGTTTCACGGGTAAGTTTCACGGGTATGTTTCACGGGTGACGTTTCACGGGTCTAGGTTTCACTGGTAAGTTTCACGGGTCAAGGTTTCACGGGTAAGTTTCACGGGTGACGATTCACGGGTCTAGGTTTCACTGGTAAGTTTCACGGGTAAGTTTCACGGGTATGTTTCACGGGTATGTTTCACGGGTGACGTTTCACGGGTCTAGGTTTCACTGGTAAGTTTCACGGGTCAAGGTTTCACGGGTAAGTTTCACGGGTAAGTTTCACGGGTATGTTTCACGGGTGACGTTTCACGGGTCTAGGTTTCACTGGTAAGTTTCACATGTCAAGGTTTCACGGGTAAGTTTCACGGGTAAGTTTCACGGGTATGTTTCACGGGTGACGTTTTACGGGTCTAGGTTTCACTGGTAAGTTTCACGGGTCAAGGTTTCACGGGTAAGTTTCACGGGTAAGTTTCACGGGTGACGATTCACGGGTCTAGGTTTCACTGGTAAGTTTCACGGGTCAAGGTTTCAAGGGTAAGTTTTACGGGTAAGTTTCACGGGTATGTTTCACGGGTGACGTTTCACGGGTCTAGGTTTCACTGGAAAGTTTCACGGGTCAAGGTTTCACGGGTAAGTTTCACGGGTAAGTTTTACGGGTATGTTTTACAGGTGACGTTTCACGGGTCTAGGTTTCACTGGTAAGTTTCACGGGTCAAGGTTTCACGGGTAAGTTTCACGGGTAAGTTTCACGGGTATGTTTCGCGGGTAACGTTTCACGGGTCTAGGTTTCACTGGTAAGTTTCACGGGTCAAGGTTTAACGGGTAAGTTTCACGGGTAAGTTTCACGGGTAAGTTTCACGGGTGACGTTTCACGGGTCTATTTTTCACTGGTAAGTTTCACGGGTCAAGGTTTCACGGGTAAGTTTCACGTGTAAGTTTCACGGGTAAGTTTCACGGGTGACGTTTCACGGGTCTAGGTTTCACTGGTAAGTTTCACGGGTCAAGGTTTCACGGGTAAGTTTCACGGGTAAGTTTCACGGGTGATGTTTCACGGGTCTAGGTTTCACTGGTAAGTTTCACGGGTCAAGGTTTCACGGGTAAGTTTCACGGGTAAGTTTCACGGGTAAGTTTCACGGGTAAGTTTCACGGGTAAGTTTCACGGGTGACGTTTCACGGGTCTAGGTTTCACTGGTAAGTTTCACGGGTCAAGGTTTCACGGGTAAGTTTCACGGGTAAGTTTCACGGGTATGTTTCAAGGGTGACGTTTCACGGGTCTAGGTTTCACTGGTAAGTTTCACGGGTCAAGGTTTCACGGGTAAGTTTCACGGGTAAGTTTCACGGGTATGTTTCACGGGTGACGTTTCACGGGTCTAGGTTTCACTGGTAAGTTTCACGGGTCAAGGTTTCACGGGTAAGTTTCACGGGTAAGTTTCACGGGTTTGTTTCACGGGTGACGTTTCACGGGTCTAGGTTTCACTGGAAAGTTTCACGGGTCAAGGTTTCACGGGTAAGTTTTACGGGTAAGTTTCACGGGTATGTTTCACGGGTGACGTTTCACGGGTCTAGGTTTCACTGGTAAGTTTCACGGGTCAAGGTTTCACGGGTAAGTTTCACGGGTGACGTTTCACGGGTGACGTTTCACGGGTCTAGGTTTCACTGGTAAGTTTCACGGGTCAAGGTTTCAAGGGTAAGTTTCACGGGTAAGTTTCACGGGTATGTTTCACGGGTGACGTTTCACGGGTCTAGGTTTTACTGGAAAGTTTCACGGGTCAAGGTTTCACGGGTAAGTTGCAAGGGTAAGTTTCACGGGTAAGTTTCACGGGTATGTTTCACGGGTATGTTTCACGGGTGACGTTTCACGGGTCTAGGTTTCACTGGTAAGTTTCACGGGTCAAGGTTTCACGGGTAAGTTTCACGGGTATGTTTCACGGGTGACGTTTCACGGGTCTAGGTTTCACTGGTAAGTTTCACGGGTCAAGGTTTCACGGGTAAGTTTCACTGGTAAGTTTCACGGGTATGTTTCACGGGTGACGTTTCACGGGTCTAGGTTTCACTGGTAAGTTTCACTGGTCAAGGTTTCATAATTAAGTTTCACGGGTAAGTTTCACGGGTATGTTTCACGGGTGACGTTTCACGGGTCTAGGTTTCACTGGTAAGTTTTACGGGTCAAGGTTTCACGGGTAAGTTTCACGGGTAAGTTTCACGGGTATGTTTCACGGGTGACGTTTCACGGGTCTAGGTTTCACTGGTAAGTTTCACGGGTCAAGGTTTTACGGGTAAGTTTCACGGGTGACGTTTCACGGGTATAGGTTTCACTGGTAAGTTTCACGGGTCAAGGTTTTACGGGTAAGTTTCACGGGTCTAGGTTTCACTGGTAAGTTTCACGGGTCAAGGTTTCACGGGTAAGTTTCACGGGTAAGTTTCACGGGTAAGTTTCACGGGTATGTTTCACGGGTGACGTTTCACGGGTCTAGGTTTCACTGCTAAGTTTCACGGGTCAAGGTTTTACGGGTAAGTTTCACGGGTAAGTTTCACGGGTATGTTTCACGGGTGACGTTTCACGGGTCTAGGTTTCACTGGTAAGTTTCACGAGTCAATTTTTCACGGGTAAGTTTCACGGGTAAGTTTTACGGGTAAGTTTCACGGGTGACGTTTTACGAGTGACGTTTCACGGGTCTAGGTTTCACTGGTAAGTTTCACGGGTCAAGGTTTCACGGGTAAGTTTCACGGGTAAGTTTCACGGGTATGTTTCACGGGTGACGTTTCACGGGTCTAGGTTTCACTGGTAAGTTTCACGGGTCAAGGTTTCACGGGTAAGTTTTACGGGTAAGTTTCACGGGTAAGTTTCACGGGTATGTTTCACGGGTGACGTTTCACGGGTCTAGGTTTCACTGGTAAGTTTCACGGGTCAAGGTTTCACGGGTAAGTTTCACGGGTAAAATTCACGGGTATGTTTCACGGGTATGTTTCACGGGTGACGTTTCACGGGTCTAGGTTTCACTGGTAAGTTTCACGGGTCAAGGTTTCACGGGTAAGTTTCACGGGTAAGTTTCACGGGTAAGTTTTACGGGTATGTTTCACGGGTGACGTTTCACGGGTCTAGGTTTCACTGGAAAGTTTCACGGGTCAAGGTTTCACGGGTAAGTTTCAAGGGTAAGTTTCACGGGTATGTTTCACGGGTGACGTTTCACGGGTCTAGGTTTCACTGGTAAGTTTCACGGGTCAAGGTTTCACGGGTAAGTTTCACAGGTAAGTTTCACGGGTATGTTTCACGGGTGACGTTTTGCGGGTCTAGGTTTCACTGGTAAGTTTCACGGGTCAAGGTTTCACGGGTAAGTTTTACGGGTAAGTTTCACGGGTAAGTTTCACGGGTATGTTTCACGGGTGACGTTTCACGGGTCTAGGTTTCACTGGTAAGTTTCACGGGTAAGTTTCACGGGTAAAATTCACGGGTATGTTTCACGGGTATGTTTCACGGGTGACGTTTCACGGGTCTAGGTTTCACTGGTAAGTTTCACGGGTCAAGGTTTCACGGGTAAGTTTCACGGGTAAGTTTCACGGGTAAGTTTCACGGGTATGTTTCACGGGTGACGTTTCACGGGTCTAGGTTTCACTGGTAAGTTTCACGGGTCAAGGTTTCACGGGTAAGTTTCACGGGTAAGTTTCACGGGTATGTTTCACGGGTCTAGGTTTCACTGGTAAGTTTCACGGGTCAAGGTTTCACGGGTAAGTTTCACGGGTAAGTTTCACGGGTAAGTTTCACGGGTATGTTTCACGGGTGACGTTTCACGGGTCTAGGTTTCACTGCTAAGTTTCACGGGTCAAGGTTTTACGGGTAAGTTTCACGGGTAAGTTTCACGGGTATGTTTCACGGGTGACGTTTCACGGGTCTAGGTTTCACTGGTAAGTTTCACGAGTCAATTTTTCACGGGTAAGTTTCACGGGTAAGTTTTACGGGTAAGTTTCACGGGTGACGTTTTACGGGTGACGTTTCACGGGTCTAGGTTTCACTGGTAAGTTTCACGGGTCAAGGTTTCACGGGTAAGTTTCACGGGTAAGTTTCACGGGTATGTTTCACGGGTGACGTTTCACGGGTCTAGGTTTCACTGGTAAGTTTCACGGGTCAAGGTTTCACGGGTAAGTTTTACGGGTAAGTTTCACGGGTAAGTTTCACGGGTATGTTTCACGGGTGACGTTTCACGGGTCTAGGTTTCACTGGTAAGTTTCACGGGTCAAGGTTTCACGGGTAAGTTTCACGGGTAAAATTCACGGGTATGTTTCACGGGTATGTTTCACGGGTGACGTTTCACGGGTCTAGGTTTCACTGGTAAGTTTCACGGGTCAAGGTTTCACGGGTAAGTTTCACGGGTAAGTTTCACGGGTAAGTTTTACGGGTATGTTTCACGGGTGACGTTTCACGGGTCTAGGTTTCACTGGTAAGTTTCACGGGTCAAGGTTTCACGGGTAAGTTTCACGGGTAAGTTTCACGGGTATGTTTTACGGGTGACGTTTCACGGGTCTAGGTTTCACTGGTAAGTTTCACGGGTCAAGGTTTCACGGGTAAGTTTCACGGGTAAGTTTCACGGGTATGTTTCACGGGTGACGTTTCACGGGTCTAGGTTTCACTGGTAAGTTTCACGGGTCAAGGTTTTACGGGTAAGTTTCACGGGTAAGTTTCACGGGTATGTTTCACGGGTGACGTTTCACGGGTCTAGGTTTCACTGGTAAGTTTCACGAGTCAATTTTTCACGGGTAAGTTTCACGGGTAAGTTTTACGGGTAAGTTTCACGGGTGACGTTTTACGGGTGACGTTTCACGGGTCTAGGTTTCACTGGTAAGTTTCACGGGTCAAGGTTTCACGGGTAAGTTCCACGGGTAAGTTTCACGGGTATGTTTCACGGGTGACGTTTCACGGGTCTAGGTTTCACTGGTAAGTTTCACGGGTCAAGGTTTCACGGGTAAGTTTCACGGGTAAGTTTCACGGGTAAGTTTCACGGGTATGTTTCACGGGTGACGTTTCACGGGTCTAGGTTTCACTGGTAAGTTTCACGGGTCAAGGTTTTACGGGTAAGTTTCACGGGTAAGTTTCACGGGTATGTTTCACGGGTGACGTTTCACGGGTCTAGGTTTCACTGGTAAGTTTCACGAGTCAAGGATTCACGGGTAAGTTTCACGGGTATGTTTCACGGGTATGTTTCACGGGTGACGTTTCACGGGTCTAGGTTTCACTGGTAAGTTTCACGGGTCAAGGTTTCACGGGTAAGTTTCACGGGTATGTTTCACGGGTGACGTTTCACGGGTCTAGGTTTCACTGGAAAGTTTCACGGGTCAAGGTTTCACGGGTAAGTTTCACGGGTAAGTTTTACGGGTATGTTTTACAGGTGACGTTTCACGGGTCTAGGTTTCACTGGTAAGTTTCACGGGTCAAGGTTTCACGGGTAAGTTTCACGGGTGACGTTTCACGGGTCTAGGTTTCACTGGTAAGTTTCACGGGTCAAGGTTTCACGGGTAAGTTTCACGGGTAAGTTTCACGGGTGACGTTTCACGGGTCTAGGTTTCACTGGTAAGTTTCACGGGTCAAGGTTTCACGGGTAAGTTTCACGGGTAAGTTTCACGGGTATGTTTCAAGGGTGACGTTTCACGGGTCTAGGTTTCACTGGTAAGTTTCACGGGTCAAGGTTTCACGGGTAAGTTTCACGGGTAAGTTTCACGGGTATGTTTCACGGGTGACGTTTCACGGGTCTAGGTTCCACTGGTAAGTTTCACGGGTCAAGGTTTTACGGGTAAGTTTCACGGGTCTAGGTTTCACTGGTAAGTTTCACGGGTCAAGGTTTCACGGGTAAGTTTCACGGGTAAGTTTCACGGGTTTGTTTCACGGGTGACGTTTCACGGGTCTAGGTTTCACTGGAAAGTTTCACGGGTCAAGGTTTCACGGGTAAGTTTCACGGGTAAGTTTCACGGGTATGTTTCACGGGTGACGTTTCACGGGTCTAGGTTTCACTGGTAAGTTTCACGGGTCAAGGTTTCACGGGAAAGTTTTACGGGTAAGTTTCACGGGTGACGTTTCACGGGTCTAGGTTTCACTGGTAAGTTTCACGGGTCAAGGTTTCAAGGGTAAGTTTCACGGGTAAGTTTCACGGGTATGTTTCACGGGTGACGTTTCACGGGTCTAGGTTTCACTGGAAAGTTTCACGGGTCAAGGTTTCACGGGTAAGTTTCAAGGGTAAGTTTCACGGGTAAGTTTTACGGGTATGTTTTACAGGTGACGTTTCACGGGTCTAGGTTTCACTGGTAAGTTTCACGGGTCAAGGTTTCACGGGTAAGTTTTACGGGTAAGTTTCACGGGTAAGTTTCACGGGTAAGTTTCACGGGTATGTTTCACGGGTGACGTTTCACGGGTCTAGGTTTCACTGGTAAGTTTCACGGGTCAAGGTTTCACGGGTAAGTTTCACGGGTAAGTTTCACGGGTAAGTTTCACGGGTATGTTTCACGGGTATGTTTCACGGGTGACGTTTCACGGGTCTAGGTTTCACTGGTAAGTTTCACGGGTCAAGGTTTCACGGGTAAGTTTCACGGGTAAGTTACACGGGTATGTTTCACGGGTGACGTTTCACGGGTCTAGGTTTCACTGGTAAGTTTCACGGGTCAAGGTTTCACGGGTAAGTTTCACGGGTAAGTTTCACGGGTATGTTTCACGGGTGACGTTTCACGGGTCTAGGTTTCACTGGTAAGTTTCACGGGTCAAGGTTTTACGGGTAAGTTTCACGGGTAAGTTTCACGGGTATGTTTCACGGGTGACGTTTCACGGGTCTAGGTTTCACTGGTAAGTTTCACGAGTCAAGGATTCACGGGTAAGTTTCACGGGTATGTTTCACGGGTATGTTTCACGGGTGACGTTTCACGGGTCTAGGTTTCACTGGTAAGTTTCACGGGTCAAGGTTTCACGGGTAAGTTTCACGGGTATGTTTCACGGGTGACGTTTCACGGGTCTAGGTTTCACTGGAAAGTTTCACGGGTCAAGGTTTCACGGGTAAGTTTCACGGGTAAGTTTTACGGGTATGTTTTACAGGTGACGTTTCACGGGTCTAGGTTTCACTGGTAAGTTTCACGGGTCAAGGTTTCACGGGTAAGTTTCACGGGTGACGTTTCACGGGTCTAGGTTTCACTGGTAAGTTTCACGGGTCAAGGTTTCACGGGTAAGTTTCACGGGTAAGTTTCACGGGTGACGTTTCACGGGTCTAGGTTTCACTGGTAAGTTTCACGGGTCAAGGTTTCACGGGTAAGTTTCACGGGTAAGTTTCACGGGTATGTTTCAAGGGTGACGTTTCACGGGTCTAGGTTTCACTGGTAAGTTTCACGGGTCAAGGTTTCACGGGTAAGTTTCACGGGTAAGTTTCACGGGTATGTTTCACGGGTGACGTTTCACGGGTCTAGGTTCCACTGGTAAGTTTCACGGGTCAAGGTTTTACGGGTAAGTTTCACGGGTCTAGGTTTCACTGGTAAGTTTCACGGGTCAAGGTTTCACGGGTAAGTTTCACGGGTAAGTTTCACGGGTTTGTTTCACGGGTGACGTTTCACGGGTCTAGGTTTCACTGGAAAGTTTCACGGGTCAAGGTTTCACGGGTAAGTTTCACGGGTAAGTTTCACGGGTATGTTTCACGGGTGACGTTTCACGGGTCTAGGTTTCACTGGTAAGTTTCACTGGTCAAGGTTTCACGGGAAAGTTTTACGGGTAAGTTTCACGGGTGACGTTTCACGGGTCTAGGTTTCACTGGTAAGTTTCACGGGTCAAGGTTTCAAGGGTAAGTTTCACGGGTAAGTTTCACGGGTATGTTTCACGGGTGACGTTTCACGGGTCTAGGTTTCACTGGAAAGTTTCACGGGTCAAGGTTTCACGGGTAAGTTTCAAGGGTAAGTTTCACGGGTAAGTTTTACGGGTATGTTTTACAGGTGACGTTTCACGGGTCTAGGTTTTACTGGTAAGTTTCACGGGTCAAGGTTTCACGGGTAAGTTTTACGGGTAAGTTTCACGGGTAAGTTTCACGGGTAAGTTTCACGGGTATGTTTCACGGGTGACGTTTCACGGGTCTAGGTTTCACTGGTAAGTTTCACGGGTCAAGGTTTCACGGGTAAGTTTCACGGGTAAGTTTCACGGGTAAGTTTCACGGGTATGTTTCACGGGTATGTTTCACGGGTGACGTTTCACGGGTCTAGGTTTCACTGGTAAGTTTCACGGGTCAAGGTTTCACGGGTAAGTTTCACGGGTATGTTTCACGGGTGACGTTTCACGGGTCTAGGTTTCACTGGAAAGTTTCACGGGTCAAGGATTCACGGGTAAGTTTCACGGGTAAGTTTTACGGGTATGTTTTACAGGTGACGTTTCACGGGTCTAGGTTTCACTGGTAAGTTTCACGATTAAGTTTTACGGGTAAGTTTCACGGGTATGTTTTACGGGTGACGTTTCACGGGTCTAGGTTTCACTGGTAAGTTTCACGGGTCAACGTTTCACGGGTAAGTTTCACGGGTAAGTTTCACGGGTATGTTTCACGGGTGAAGTTTCACGGGTCTAGGTTTCACTGGTAAGTTTCACGGGTCAAGGTTTCACGGGTAAGTTTCACTGGTAAGTTTCACGGGTATGTTTCACGGGTGACGTTTCACGGGTCTAGGTTTCACTGGTAAGTTTCACTGGTCAAGGTTTCATGGTTAAGTTTCACGGGTAAGTTTCACGGGTATGTTTCACGGGTGACGTTTCACGGGTCTAGGTTTCACTGGTAAGTTTCACGGGTCAAGGTTTCACGGGTAAGTTTCACGGGTAAGTTTCACGGGTATGTTTCACGGGTGACGTTTCACGGGTCTAGGTTTCACTGGTAAGTTTCACGGGTCAAGGTTTTACGGGTAAGTTTCACGGGTAAGTTTCACGGGTGACGTTTCACGGGTATAGGTTTCACTGGTAAGTTTCACGGGTCAAGGTTTTACGGGTAAGTTTCACGGGTCTAGGTTTCACTGGTAAGTTTCACGGGTCAAGGTTTCACGGGTAAGTTTCACGGGTAAGTTTCACGGGTTTGTTTCACGGGTGACGTTTCACGGGTCTAGGTTTCACTGGAAAATTTCACGGGTCAAGGTTTCACGGGTAAGTTTCAAGGGTAAGTTTCACGGGTATGTTTCACGGGTGACGTTTCACGGGTCTAGGTTTCACTGGTAAGTTTCACGGGTCAAGGTTTCACGGGTAAGTTTCACGGGTAAGTTTCACGGGTATGTTTCACGGGTGACGTTTTACGGGTCTAGGTTTCACTGGTAAGTTTCACGGGTCAAGGTTTCACGGGTAAGTTTTACGGGTAAGTTTCACGGGTAAGTTTCACGGGTATGTTTCACGGGTGACGTTTCACGGGTCTAGGTTTCACTGGTAAGTTTCACGGGTCAAGGTTTCACGGGTAAGTTTCACGGGTAAAATTCACGAGTATGTTTCACGGGTATGTTTCACGGGTGACGTTTCACGGGTCTAGGTTTCACTGGTAAGTTTCACGGGTCAAGGTTTCACGGGTAAGTTTCACGGGTAAGTTTCACGGGTAAGTTTCACGGGTATGTTTCACGGGTGACGTTTCACGGGTCTAGGTTTCACTGGTAAGTTTCACGGGTCAAGGTTTCACGGGTAAGTTTCACGGGTAAGTTACACGGGTATGTTTCACGGGTGACGTTTCACGGGTCTAGGTTTCACTGGTAAGTTTCACGGGTCAAGGTTTCACGGGTAAGTTTCACGGGTAAGTTTCACGGGTATGTTTCACGGGTGACGTTTCACGGGGGTAGGTTTCACTGGTAAGTTTCACGGGTCAAGGTTTCACGGGTAAGTTTCACGGGTAAGTTACACGGGTATGTTTCACGGGTGACGTTTCACGGGTCTAGGTTTCACTGGTAAGTTTCACGGGTCAAGGTTTCACGGGTAAGTTTCACGGGTAAGTTTCACGGGTATGTTTCACGGGTGACGTTTCACGGGTCTAGGTTTCACTGGTAAGTTTCACGGGTCAAGGTTTTACGGGTAAGTTTCACGGGTAAGTTTCACGGGTATGTTTCACGGGTGACGTTTCACGGGTCTAGGTTTCACTGGTAAGTTTCACGAGTCAAGGATTCACGGGTAAGTTTCACGGGTAAGTTTTACGGGTAAGTTTCACGGGTGACGTTTCACGGGTCTAGGTTTCACTGGTAAGTTTCACGGGTCAAGGTTTCACGGGTAAGTTTCACGGGTATGTTTCACGGGTGACGTTTCACGGGTCTAGGTTTCACTGGAAAGTTTCACGGGTCAAGGTTTCACGGGTAAGTTTCACGGGTAAGTTTTACGGGTATGTTTTACAGGTGACGTTTCACGGGTCTAGGTTTCACTGGTAAGTTTCACGGGTCAAGGTTTCACGGGTAAGTTTCACGGGTGACGTTTCACGGGTATGTTTTACGGGTGACGTTTCACGGGTCTAGGTTTCACTGGTAAGTTTCACGGGTCAAGGTTTCACGGGTAAGTTTCACGGGTAAGTTTCACGGGTATGTTTCACGGGTGACGTTTCACGGGTCTAGGTTTCACTGGTAAGTTTCACGGGTCAAGGTTTTACGGGTAAGTTTCACGGGTCTAGATTTCACTGGTAAGTTTCACGGGTCAAGGTTTCACGGGTAAGTTTCACGGGTAAATTTCACGGGTTTGTTTCACGGGTGACGTTTCACGGGTCTAGGTTTCACTGGAAAGTTTCACGGGTCAAGGTTTCACGGGTAAGTTTCACGGGTAAGTTTCACGGGTATGTTTCACGGGTGACGTTTCACGGGTCTAGGTTTCACTGGTAAGTTTCACGGGTCAAGGTTTCACGGGTAAGTTTCACGGGTAAGTTTCACGGGTATGTTTCACGGGTGACGTTTCACGGGTGTAGGTTTCACTGGTAAGTTTCACGGGTCAAGGTTTCACGGGTAAGTTTCACGGGTAAGATTCACGGGTAAGTTTCACGGGTATGTTTCACGGGTGACGTTTCACGGGTCTAGGTTTCACTGGTAAGTTTCACGGGTCAAGGTTTCACGGGTAAGTTTCACGGGTAAGTTTCACGGGTATGTTTCACGGGTATGTTTCACGGGTGACGTTTCACGGGTCTAGGTTTCACTGGTAAGTTTCACGGGTCAAGGTTTCACGGGTAAGTTTCACGGGTCTAGATTTCACTGGTAAGTTTCACGGGTCAAGGTTTCACGGGTAAGTTTCACGGGTAAATTTCACGGGTTTGTTTCACGGGTGACGTTTCACGGGTCTAGGTTTCACTGGAAAGTTTCACGGGTCAAGGTTTCACGGGTAAGTTTCACGGGTAAGTTTCACGGGTATGTTTCACGGGTAACGTTTCACGGGTCTAGGTTTCACTGGTAAGTTTCACGGGTCAAGGTTTCACGGGTAAGTTTCACGGGTAAGTTTCACGGGTATGTTTCACGGGTGACGTTTCACGGGTCTAGGTTTCACTGGTAAGTTTCACGGGTCAAGGTTTTACGGGTAAGTTTCACGGGTAAGTTTCACGGGTATGTTTCACGGGTATGTTTCACGGGTGACGTTTCACGGGTCTAGGTTTCACTGGTAAGTTTCACGGGTCAAGGTTTCACGGGTAAGTTTCACGGGTAAGTTTCACGGGTATGTTTCACGGGTGACGTTTCACGGGTCTAGGTTTCACTGGTAAGTTTCACGGGTCAAGGTTTCACGGGTAAGTTTCACGGGTAAGTTTCACGGGTATGTTTCACGGGTGACGTTTCACGGGTCTAGGTTTCACTGGTAAGTTTCACGGGTCAAGGTTTCACGGGTAAGTTTCACGGGTAAGTTTCACGGGTGACGTTTCACGGGTCTAGGTTTCACTGGTAAGTTTCACAGGTCAAGGTTTCAAGGGTAAGTTTTACGGGTAAGTTTCACGGGTATGTTTCACGGGTGACGTTTCACGGGTCTAGGTTTCACTGGAAAGTTTCACGGGTCAAGGTTTCACGGGTAAGTTTCACGGGTAAGTTTCACGGGTATGTTTCACGGGTATGTTTCACGGGTGACGTTTCACGGGTCTAGGTTTCACTGGTAAGTTTCACGGGTCAAGGTTTCACGGGTAAGTTTCACGGGTAAGTTTCACGGGTAAGTTTCACGGGTATGTTTCACGGGTGACGTTTCACGGGTCTAGGTTTCACTGGTAAGTTTCACGGGTCAAGGTTTCACGGGTAAGTTTCACGGGTAAGTTTCACGGGTATGTTTCACGGGGGACGTTTCACGGGTCTAGGTTTCACTGGTAAGTTTCACGGGTCAAGGTTTCACGGGTAAGTTTCACAGGTAAGTTTCACGGGTATGTTTCACGGGTGACGTTTCACAGGTCTAGGTTTCACTGGTAAGTTTCACGGGTCAAGGTTTTACGGGTAAGTTTCACGGGTAAGTTTCACGGGTATGTTTCACGGGTGACGTTTCACGGGTCTAGGTTTCACTGGTAAGTTTCACGAGTCAAGGTTTCACGGGTAAGTTTCACGGGTAAGTTTTACGGGTAAGTTTCACGGGTGACGTTTTACGGGTGACGTTTCACGGGTCTAGGTTTCACTGGTAAGTTTCACGGGTCAAGGTTTCACGGGTAAGTTTCACGGGTAAGTTTCACGGGTATGTTTCACGGGTGACGTTTCACGGGTCTAGGTTTCACTGGAAAGTTTCACGGGTCAAGGTTTCACGGGTAAGTTTCACGGGTAAGTTTTACGGGTATGTTTTACAGGTGACGTTTCACGGGTCTAGCTTTCACTGGTAAGTTTCACGGGTCAAGGTTTCACGGGTAAGTTTCACGGGTGACGTTTCACGGGTATGTTTTACGGGTGACGTTTCACGAGTCTAGGTTTCACTGGTAAGTTTCACGGGTCAAGGTTTCACGGGTAAGTTTCACGGGTAAGTTTCACGGGTATGTTTCACGGGTGACGTTTCACGGGTCTAGGTTTCACTGGTAAGTTTCACGGGTCAAGGTTTTACGGGTAAGTTTCACGGGTCTAGATTTCACTGGTAAGTTTCACGGGTCAAGGTTTCACGGGTAAGTTTCACGGGTAAATTTCACGGGTTTGTTTCACGGGTGACGTTTCACGGGTCTAGGTTTCACTGGAAAGTTTCACGGGTCAAGGTTTCACGGGTAAGTTTCACGGGTAAGTTTCACGGGTATGTTTCACGGGTGACGTTTCACGGGTCTAGGTTTCACTGGTAAGTTTCACGGGTCAAGGTTTCACGGGTAAGTTTCACGGGTAAGTTTCACGGGTATGTTTCACGGGTGACGTTTCACGGGTCTAGGTTTCACTGGTAAGTTTCACGGGTCAAGGTTTCACGGGTAAGTTTCACGGGTAAGATTCACGGGTAAGTTTCACGGGTATGTTTCACGGGTGACGTTTCACGGGTCTAGGTTTCACTGGTAAGTTTCACGGGTCAAGGTTTCACGGGTAAGTTTCACGGGTAAGTTTCACGGGTATGTTTCACGGGTATGTTTCACGGGTGACGTTTCACGGGTCTAGGTTTCACTGGTAAGTTTCACGGGTCAAGGTTTCACGGGTAAGTTTCACGGGTAAGTTTCACGGGTATGTTTCACGGGTGACGTTTCACGGGTCTAGGTTTCACTGGTAAGTTTTACGGGTCAAGGTTTCACGGGTAAGTTTCACAGGTATGTTTCACGGGTATGTTTCACGGGTGACGTTTCACGGGTCTAGGTTTCACTGGTAAGTTTCACGGGTCAAGGTTTCACGGGTAAGTTTCACGGGTAAGTTTCACGGGTATGTTTCACAAGTGACGTTTCACGGGTCTAGGTTTCACTGGTAAGTTTCACGGGTCAAGGTTTTACGGGTAAGTTTCACGGGTAAGTTTCACGGGTATGTTTCACGGGTATGTTTCACGGGTGACGTTTCACGGGTCTAGGTTTCACTGGTAAGTTTCACGGGTCAAGGTTTCACGGGTAAGTTTCACGGGTAAGTTTCACGGGTATGTTTCACGGGTGACGTTTCACGGGTCTAGGTTTCACTGGTAAGTTTCACGGGTCAAGGTTTCACGGGTAAGTTTCACGGGTAAGTTTCACGGGTATGTTTCACGGGTGACGTTTCACGGGTCTAGGTTTCACTGGTAAGTTTCACGGGTCAAGGTTTCACGGGTAAGTTTCACGGGTAAGTTTCACGGGTGACGTTTCACGGGTCTAAGTTTCACTGGTAAGTTTCACAGGTCAAGGTTTCAAGGGTAAGTTTTACGGGTAAGTTTCACGGGTATGTTTCACGGGTGACGTTTCACGGGTCTAGGTTTCACTGGAAAGTTTCACGGGTCAAGGTTTCACGGGTAAGTTTCACGGGTAAGTTTCACGGGTATGTTTCACGGGTATGTTTCACGGGTGACGTTTCACGGGTCTAGGTTTCACTGGTAAGTTTCACGGGTCAAGGTTTCACGGGTAAGTTTCACGGGTAAGTTTCACGGGTAAGTTTCACGGGTATGTTTCACGGGTGACGTTTCACGGGTCTAGGTTTCACTGGTAAGTTTCACGGGTCAAGGTTTCACGGGTAAGTTTCACGGGTAAGTTTCACGGGTATGTTTCACGGGTGACGTTTCACGGGTCTAGGTTTCACTGGTAAGTTTCACGGGTCAAGGTTTCACGGGTAAGTTTCACAGGTAAGTTTCACGGGTATGTTTCACGGGTGACGTTTCACGGGTCTAGGTTTCACTGGTAAGTTTCACGGGTCAAGGTTTTACGGGTAAGTTTCACGGGTAAGTTTCACGGGTATGTTTCACGGGTGACGTTTCACGGGTCTAGGTTTCACTGGTAAGTTTCACGAGTCAAGGTTTCACGGGTAAGTTTCACGGGTAAGTTTTACGGGTAAGTTTCACGGGTGACGTTTTACGGGTGACGTTTCACGGGTCTAGGTTTCACTGGTAAGTTTCACGGGTCAAGGTTTCACGGGTAAGTTTCACGGGTAAGTTTCACGGGTATGTTTCACGGGTGACGTTTCACGGGTCTAGGTTTCACTGGTAAGTTTCACGGGTCAAGGTTTCACGGGTAAGTTTCACGGGTAAGTTTCACGGGTAAGTTTCACGGGTATGTTTCACGGGTGACGTTTCACGGGTCTAGGTTTCACTGGTAAGTTTAACGGGTCAAGGTTTCACGGGTAAGTTTTACGAGTAAGTTTCACGGGTATGTTTTACGAGTATGTTTCACGGGTGACGTTTCACGGGTCTAGGTTTCACTGGTAAGTTTCACGGGTCAAGGTTTCACGGGTAAGTTTCACGGGTAAGTTTCACGGGTATGTTTCACGGGGGACGTTTCACGGGTCTAGGTTTCACTGGTAAGTTTCACGGGTCAAGGTTTCACGGGTAAGTTTCACGGGTAAGTTTCACGGGTATGTTTCACGGGTGACGTTTCACGGGTCTAGGTTTCACTGGTAAGTTTCACGGGTCAAGGTTTCACGGGTAAGTTTCACGGGTAAGTTTCACGGGTATGTTTCACGGGTGACGTTTCACGGGTCTAGGTTTCACTGGTAAGTTTCACGGGTCAAGGTTTTACGGGTAAGTTTCACGGGTAAGTTTCACGGGTGACGTTTCACGGGTCTAGGTTTCACTGGTAAGTTTCACGGGTCAAGGTTTTACGGGTAAGTTTCACGGGTCTAGATTTCACTGGTAAGTTTCACGGGTCAAGGTTTCACGGGTAAGTTTCACGGGTAAGTTTCACGGGTATGTTTCAAGGGTGACGTTTCACGGGTCTAGGTTTCACTGGTAAGTTTCACGGGTCAAGGTTTCACGGGTAAGTTTCACGGGTAAGTTTCACGGGTATGTTTCACGGGTGACGTTTCACGGGTCTAGGTTCCACTGGTAAGTTTCACGGGTCAAGGTTTTACGGGTAAGTTTCACGGGTCTAGGTTTCACTGGTAAGTTTCACGGGTCAAGGTTTCACGGGTAAGTTTCACGGGTAAGTTTCACGGGTTTGTTTCACGGGTGACGTTTCACGGGTCTAGGTTTCACTGGAAAGTTTCACGGGTCAAGGTTTCACGGGTAAGTTTCACGGGTAAGTTTCACGGGTATGTTTCACGGGTGACGTTTCACGGGTCTAGGTTTCACTGGTAAGTTTCACGGGTCAAGGTTTCACGGGAAAGTTTTACGGGTAAGTTTCACGGGTGACGTTTCACGGGTCTAGGTTTCACTGGTAAGTTTCACGGGTCAAGGTTTCAAGGGTAAGTTTCACGGGTAAGTTTCACGGGTATGTTTCACGGGTGACGTTTCACGGGTCTAGGTTTCACTGGAAAGTTTCACGGGTCAAGGTTTCACGGGTAAGTTTCAAGGGTAAGTTTCACGGGTAAGTTTTACGGGTATGTTTTACAGGTGACGTTTCACGGGTCTAGGTTTCACTGGTAAGTTTCACGGGTCAAGGTTTCACGGGTAAGTTTTACGGGTAAGTTTCACGGGTAAGTTTCACGGGTAAGTTTCACGGGTATGTTTCACGGGTGACGTTTCACGGGTCTAGGTTTCACTGGTAAGTTTCACGGGTCAAGGTTTCACGGGTAAGTTTCACGGGTAAGTTTCACGGGTAAGTTTCACGGGTATGTTTCACGGGTATGTTTCACGGGTGACGTTTCACGGGTCTAGGTTTCACTGGTAAGTTTCACGGGTCAAGGTTTCACGGGTAAGTTTCACGGGTATGTTTCACGGGTGACGTTTCACGGGTCTAGGTTTCACTGGAAAGTTTCACGGGTCAAGGATTCACGGGTAAGTTTCACGGGTAAGTTTTACGGGTATGTTTTACAGGTGACGTTTCACGGGTCTAGGTTTCACTGGTAAGTTTCACGATTAAGTTTTACGGGTAAGTTTCACGGGTATGTTTTACGGGTGACGTTTCACGGGTCTAGGTTTCACTGGTAAGTTTCACGGGTCAACGTTTCACGGGTAAGTTTCACGGGTAAGTTTCACGGGTATGTTTCACGGGTGACGTTTCACGGGTCTAGGTTTCACTGGTAAGTTTCACGGGTCAAGGTTTCACGGGTAAGTTTCACTGGTAAGTTTCACGGGTATGTTTCACGGGTGACGTTTCACGGGTCTAGGTTTCACTGGTAAGTTTCACTGGTCAAGGTTTCATGGTTAAGTTTCACGGGTAAGTTTCACGGGTATGTTTCACGGGTGACGTTTCACGGGTCTAGGTTTCACTGGTAAGTTTCAGGGGTCAAGGTTTCACGGGTAAGTTTCACGGGTAAGTTTCACGGGTATGTTTCACGGGTGACGTTTCACGGGTCTAGGTTTCACTGGTAAGTTTCACGGGTCAAGGTTTTACGGGTAAGTTTCACGGGTAAGTTTCACGGGTGACGTTTCACGGGTATAGGTTTCACTGGTAAGTTTCACGGGTCAAGGTTTTACGGGTAAGTTTCACGGGTCTAGGTTTCACTGGTAAGTTTCACGGGTCAAGGTTTCACGGGTAAGTTTCACGGGTAAGTTTCACGGGTTTGTTTCACGGGTGACGTTTCACGGGTCTAGGTTTCACTGGAAAGTTTCACGGGTCAAGGTTTCACGGGTAAGTTTCAAGGGTAAGTTTCACGGGTATGTTTCACGGGTGACGTTTCACGGGTCTAGGTTTCACTGGTAAGTTTCACGGGTCAAGGTTTCACGGGTAAGTTTCACGGGTAAGTTTCACGGGTATGTTTCACGGGTGACGTTTTACGGGTCTAGGTTTCACTGGTAAGTTTCACGGGTCAAGGTTTCACGGGTAAGTTTTACGGGTAAGTTTCACGGGTAAGTTTCACGGGTATGTTTCACGGGTGACGTTTCACGGGTCTAGGTTTCACTGGTAAGTTTTACGGGTCAAGGTTTCACGGGTAAGTTTCACGGGTAAAATTCACGGGTATGTTTCACGGGTATGTTTCACGGGTGACGTTTCACGGGTCTAGGTTTCACTGGTAAGTTTCACGGGTCAAGGTTTCACGGGTAAGTTTCACGGGTAAGTTTCACGGGTAAGTTTCACGGGTATGTTTCACGGGTGACGTTTCACGGGTCTAGGTTTCACTGGTAAGTTTCACGGGTCAAGGTTTCACGGGTAAGTTTCACGGGTAAGTTACACGGGTATGTTTCACGGGTGACGTTTCACGGGTCTAGGTTTCACTGGTAAGTTTCACGGGTCAAGGTTTCACGGGTAAGTTTCACGGGTAAGTTTCACGGGTATGTTTCACGGGTGACGTTTCACGGGGGTAGGTTTCACTGGTAAGTTTCACGGGTCAAGGTTTCACGGGTAAGTTTCACGGGTAAGTTACACGGGTATGTTTCACGGGTGACGTTTCACGGGTCTAGGTTTCACTGGTAAGTTTCACGGGTCAAGGTTTCACGGGTAAGTTTCACGGGTAAGTTTCACGGGTATGTTTCACGGGTGACGTTTCACGGGTCTAGGTTTCACTGGTAAGTTTCACGGGTCAAGGTTTTACGGGTAAGTTTCACGGGTAAGTTTCACGGGTATGTTTCACGGGTGACGTTTCACGGGTCTAGGTTTCACTGGTAAGTTTCACGAGTCAAGGATTCACGGGTAAGTTTAACGGGTAAGTTTTACGGGTAAGTTTCACGGGTGACGTTTCACGGGTCTAGGTTTCACTGGTAAGTTTCACGGGTCAAGGTTTCACGGGTAAGTTTCACGGGTATGTTTCACGGGTGACGTTTCACGGGTCTAGGTTTCACTGGAAAGTTTCACGGGTCAAGGTTTCACGGGTAAGTTTCACGGGTAAGTTTTACGGGTATGTTTTACAGGTGACGTTTCACGGGTCTAGGTTTCACTGGTAAGTTTCACGGGTCAAGGTTTCACGGGTAAGTTTCACGGGTGACGTTTCACGGGTATGTTTTACGGGTGACGTTTCACGGGTCTAGGTTTCACTGGTAAGTTTCACGGGTCAAGGTTTCACGGGTAAGTTTCACGGGTAAGTTTCACGGGTATGTTTCACGGGTGACGTTTCACGGGTCTAGGTTTCACTGGTAAGTTTCACGGGTCAAGGTTTTACGGGTAAGTTTCACGGGTCTAGATTTCACTGGTAAGTTTCACGGGTCAAGGTTTCACGGGTAAGTTTCACGGGTAAATTTCACGGGTTTGTTTCACGGGTGACGTTTCACGGGTCTAGGTTTCACTGGAAAGTTTCACGGGTCAAGGTTTCACGGGTAAGTTTCACGGGTAAGTTTCACGGGTATGTTTCACGGGTGACGTTTCACGGGTCTAGGTTTCACTGGTAAGTTTCACGGGTCAAGGTTTCACGGGTAAGTTTCACGGGTAAGTTTCACGGGTATGTTTCACGGGTGACGTTTCACGGGTCTAGGTTTCACTGGTAAGTTTCACGGGTCAAGGTTTCACGGGTAAGTTTCACGGGTAAGATTCACGGGTAAGTTTCACGGGTATGTTTCACGGGTGACGTTTCACGGGTCTAGGTTTCACTGGTAAGTTTCACGGGTCAAGGTTTCACGGGTAAGTTTCACGGGTAAGTTTCACGGGTATGTTTCACGGGTATGTTTCACGGGTGACGTTTCACGGGTCTAGGTTTCACTGGTAAGTTTCACGGGTCAAGGTTTCACGGGTAAGTTTCACGGGTCTAGATTTCACTGGTAAGTTTCACGGGTCAAGGTTTCACGGGTAAGTTTCACGGGTAAATTTCACGGGTTTGTTTCACGGGTGACGTTTCACGGGTCTAGGTTTCACTGGAAAGTTTCACGGGTCAAGGTTTCACGGGTAAGTTTCACGGGTAAGTTTCACGGGTATGTTTCACGGGTGACGTTTCACGGGTCTAGGTTTCACTGGTAAGTTTCACGGGTCAAGGTTTCACGGGTAAGTTTCACGGGTAAGTTTCACGGGTATGTTTCACGGGTGACGTTTCACGGGTCTAGGTTTCACTGGTAAGTTTCACGGGTCAAGGTTTTACGGGTAAGTTTCACGGGTAAGTTTCACGGGTATGTTTCACGGGTATGTTTCACGGGTGACGTTTCACGGGTCTAGGTTTCACTGGTAAGTTTCACGGGTCAAGGTTTCACGGGTAAGTTTCACGGGTAAGTTTCACGGGTATGTTTCACGGGTGACGTTTCACGGGTCTAGGTTTCACTGGTAAGTTTCACGGGTCAAGGTTTCACGGGTAAGTTTCACGGGTAAGTTTCACGGGTATGTTTCACGGGTGACGTTTCACGGGTCTAGGTTTCACTGGTAAGTTTCACGGGTCAAGGTTTCACGGGTAAGTTTCACGGGTAAGTTTCACGGGTGACGTTTCACGGGTCTAGGTTTCACTGGTAAGTTTCACAGGTCAAGGTTTCAAGGGTAAGTTTTACGGGTAAGTTTCACGGGTATGTTTCACGGGTCTAGGTTTCACTGGAAAGTTTCACGGGTCAAGGTTTCACGGGTAAGTTTCACGGGTAAGTTTCACGGGTATGTTTCACGGGTATGTTTCACGGGTGACGTTTCACGGGTCTAGGTTTCACTGGTAAGTTTCACGGGTCAAGGTTTCACGGGTAAGTTTCACGGGTAAGTTTCACGGGTAAGTTTCACGGGTATGTTTCACGGGTGACGTTTCACGGGTCTAGGTTTCACTGGTAAGTTTCACGGGTCAAGGTTTCACGGGTAAGTTTCACGGGTAAGTTTCACGGGTATGTTTCACGGGTGACGTTTCACGGGTCTAGGTTTCACTGGTAAGTTTCACGGGTCAAGGTTTCACGGGTAAGTTTCACAGGTAAGTTTCACGGGTATGTTTCACGGGTGACGTTTCACGGGTCTAGGTTTCACTGGTAAGTTTCACGGGTCAAGGTTTTACGGGTAAGTTTCACGGGTAAGTTTCACGGGTATGTTTCACGGGTGACGTTTCACGGGTCTAGGTTTCACTGGTAAGTTTCACGAGTCAAGGTTTCACGGGTAAGTTTCACGGGTAAGTTTTACGGGTAAGTTTCACGGGTGACGTTTTACGGGTGACGTTTCACGGGTCTAGGTTTCACTGGTAAGTTTCACGGGTCAAGGTTTCACGGGTAAGTTTCACGGGTAAGTTTCACGGGTATGTTTCACGGGTGACGTTTCACGGGTCTAGGTTTCACTGGAAAGTTTCACGGGTCAAGGTTTCACGGGTAAGTTTCACGGGTAAGTTTTACGGGTATGTTTTACAGGTGACGTTTCACGGGTCTAGGTTTCACTGGTAAGTTTCACGGGTCAAGGTTTCACGGGTAAGTTTCACGGGTGACGTTTCACGGGTATGTTTTACGGGTGACGTTTCACGAGTCTAGGTTTCACTGGTAAGTTTCACGGGTCAAGGTTTCACGGGTAAGTTTCACGGGTAAGTTTCACGGGTATGTTTCACGGGTGACGTTTCACGGGTCTAGGTTTCACTGGTAAGTTTCACGGGTCAAGGTTTTACGGGTAAGTTTCACGGGTCTAGATTTCACTGGTAAGTTTCACGGGTCAAGGTTTCACGGGTAAGTTTCACGGGTAAATTTCACGGGTTTGTTTCACGGGTGACGTTTCACGGGTCTAGGTTTCACTGGAAAGTTTCACGGGTCAAGGTTTCACGGGTAAGTTTCACGGGTAAGTTTCACGGGTAAGTTTCACGGGTATGTTTCACGGGTGACGTTTCACGGGTCTAGGTTTCACTGGTAAGTTTCACGGGTCAAGGTTTCACGGGTAAGTTTCACGGGTAAGTTTCACGGGTATGTTTCACGGGTGACGTTTCACGGGTCTAGGTTTCACTGGTAAGTTTCACGGGTCAAGGTTTCACGGGTAAGTTTCACGGGTAAGATTCACGGGTAAGTTTCACGGGTATGTTTCACGGGTGACGTTTCACGGGTCTAGGTTTCACTGGTAAGTTTAACGGGTCAAGGTTTCACGGGTAAGTTTTACGAGTAAGTTTCACGGGTATGTTTTACGGGTATGTTTCACGGGTGACGTTTCACGGGTCTAGGTTTCACTGGTAAGTTTCACGGGTCAAGGTTTCACGGGTAAGTTTCACGGGTAAGTTTCACGGGTATGTTTCACGGGTGACGTTTCACGGGTCTAGGTTTCACTGGTAAGTTTCACGAGTCAAGGTTTCACGGGTAAGTTTCACGGGTAAGTTTTACGGGTAAGTTTCACGGGTGACGTTTTACGGGTGACGTTTCACGGGTCTAGGTTTCACTGGTAAGTTTCACGGGTCAAGGTTTCACGGGTAAGTTTCACGGGTAAGTTTCACGGGTATGTTTCACGGGTGACGTTTCACGGGTCTAGGTTTCACTGGTAAGTTTCACGGGTCAAGGTTTCACGGGTAAGTTTCACGGGTAAGTTTCACGGGTAAGTTTCACGGGTATGTTTCACGGGTGACGTTTCACGGGTCTAGGTTTCACTGGTAAGTTTAACGGGTCAAGGTTTCACGGGTAAGTTTTACGAGTAAGTTTCACGGGTATGTTTTACGGGTATGTTTCACGGGTGACGTTTCACGGGTCTAGGTTTCACTGGTAAGTTTCACGGGTCAAGGTTTCACGGGTAAGTTTCACGGGTAAGTTTCACGGGTATGTTTCACGGGGGACGTTTCACGGGTCTAGGTTTCACTGGTAAGTTTCACGGGTCAAGGTTTCACGGGTAAGTTTCACGGGTAAGTTTCACGGGTATGTTTCACGGGTGACGTTTCACGGGTCTAGGTTTCACTGGTAAGTTTAACGGGTCAAGGTTTCACGGGTAAGTTTCACGGGTAAGTTTCACGGGTATGTTTCACGGGTGACGTTTCACGGGTCTAGGTTTCACTGGTAAGTTTCACGGGTCAAGGTTTTACGGGTAAGTTTCACGGGTAAGTTTCACGGGTGACGTTTCACGGGTCTAGGTTTCACTGGTAAGTTTCACGGGTCAAGGTTTTACGGGTAAGTTTCACGGGTCTAGGTTTCACTGGTAAGTTTCACGGGTCAAGGTTTCACGGGTAAGTTTCACGGGTAAGTTTCACGGGTTTGTTTCACGGGTGACGTTTCACGGGTCTAGGTTTCACTGGAAAGTTTCACGGGTCAAGGTTTCACGGGTAAGTTTCACGGGTAAGTTTCACGGGTATGTTTCACGGGTGACGTTTTACGGGTCTAGGTTTCACTGGTAAGTTTCACGGGTCAAGGTTTCACGGGTAAGTTTTACGGGTAAGTTTCACGGGTAAGTTTCACGGGTATGTTTCACGGGTGACGTTTCACGGGTCTAGGTTTCACTGGTAAGTTTTACGGGTCAAGGTTTCACGGGTAAGTTTCACGGGTAAAATTCACGGGTATGTTTCACGGGTATGTTTCACGGGTGACGTTTCACGGGTCTAGGTTTCACTGGTAAGTTTCACGGGTCAAGGTTTCACGGGTAAGTTTCACGGGTAAGTTTCACGGGTAAGTTTCACGGGTATGTTTCACGGGTGACGTTTCACGGGTCTAGGTTTCACTGGTAAGTTTCACGGGTCAAGGTTTCACGGGTAAGTTTCACGGGTAAGTTTCACGGGTATGTTTCACGGGTGACGTTTCACGGGGGTAGGTTTCACTGGTAAGTTTCACGGGTCAAGGTTTCACGGGTAAGTTTCACGGGTAAGTTACACGGGTATGTTTCACGGGTGACGTTTCACGGGTCTAGGTTTCACTGGTAAGTTTCACGGGTCAAGGTTTCACGGGTAAGTTTCACGGGTAAGTTTCACGGGTATGTTTCACGGGTGACGTTTCACGGGGGTAGGTTTCACTGGTAAGTTTCACGGGTCAAGGTTTCACGGGTAAGTTTCACGGGTAAGTTACACGGGTATGTTTCACGGGTGACGTTTCACGGGTCTAGGTTTCACTGGTAAGTTTCACGGGTCAAGGTTTCACGGGTAAGTTTCACGGGTAAGTTTCACGGGTATGTTTCACGGGTGACGTTTCACGGGTCTAGGTTTCACTGGTAAGTTTCACGGGTCAAGGTTTTACGGGTAAGTTTCACGGGTAAGTTTCACGGGTATGTTTCACGGGTGACGTTTCACAGGTCTAGGTTTCACTGGTAAGTTTCACGAGTCAAGGATTCACGGGTAAGTTTCACGGGTAAGTTTTACGGGTAAGTTTCACGGGTGACGTTTCACGGGTCTAGGTTTCACTGGTAAGTTTCACGGGTCAAGGTTTCACGGGTAAGTTTCACGGGTATGTTTCACGGGTGACGTTTCACGGGTCTAGGTTTCACTGGAAAGTTTCACGGGTCAAGGTTTCACGGGTAAGTTTCACGGGTAAGTTTTACGGGTATGTTTTACAGGTGACGTTTCAGGGGTCTAGGTTTCACTGGTAAGTTTCACGGGTCAAGGTTTCACGGGTAAGTTTCACGGGTGACGTTTCACGGGTATGTTTTACGGGTGACGTTTCACGGGTCTAGGTTTCACTGGTAAGTTTCACGGGTCAAGGTTTCACGGGTAAGTTTCACGGGTAAGTTTCACGGGTATGTTTCACGGGTGACGTTTCACGGGTCTAGGTTTCACTGGTAAGTTTCACGGGTCAAGGTTTTACGGGTAAGTTTCACGGGTCTAGATTTCACTGGTAAGTTTCACGGGTCAAGGTTTCACGGGTAAGTTTCACGGGTAAGTTTCACGGGTAAGTTTCACGGGTTTGTTTCACGGGTGACGTTTCACGGGTCTAGGTTTCACTGGAAAGTTTCACGGGTCAAGGTTTCACGGGTAAGTTTCACGGGTAAGTTTCACGGGTATGTTTCACGGGTGACGTTTCACGGGTCTAGGTTTCACTGGTAAGTTTCACGGGTCAAGGTTTCACGGGTAAGTTTCACGGGTAAGTTTCACGGGTATGTTTCACGGGTGACGTTTCACGGGTCTAGGTTTCACTGGTAAGTTTCACGGGTCAAGGTTTCACGGGTAAGTTTCACGGGTAAGATTCACGGGTAAGTTTCACGGGTATGTTTCACGGGTGACGTTTCACGGGTCTAGGTTTCACTGGTAAGTTTCACGGGTCAAGGTTTCACGGGTAAGTTTCACGGGTAAGTTTCACGGGTATGTTTCACGGGTATGTTTCACGGGTGACGTTTCACGGGTCTAGGTTTCACTGGTAAGTTTCACGGGTCAAGGTTTCACGGGTAAGTTTCACGGGTAAGTTTCACGGGTATGTTTCACGGGTGACGTTTCACGGGTCTAGGTTTCACTGGTAAGTTTTACGGGTCAAGGTTTCACGGGTAAGTTTCACGGGTATGTTTCACGGGTATGTTTCAAGGGTGACGTTTCACGGGTCTAGGTTTCACTGGTAAGTTTCACGGGTCAAGGTTTCACGGGTAAGTTTCACGGGTAAGTTTCACGGGTATGTTTCACGGGTGACGTTTCACGGGTCTAGGTTTCACTGGTAAGTTTCACGGGTCAAGGTTTTACGGGTAAGTTTCACGGGTAAGTTTCACGGGTATGTTTCACGGGTATGTTTCACGGGTGACGTTTCACGGGTCTAGGTTTCACTGGTAAGTTTCACGGGTCAAGGTTTCACGGGTAAGTTTCACGGGTAAGTTTCACGGGTATGTTTCACGGGTGACGTTTCACGGGTCTAGGTTTCAATGGTAAGTTTCACGGGTCAAGGTTTCACGGGTAAGTTTCACGGGTAAGTTTCACGGGTATGTTTCACGGGTGACGTTTCACGGGTCTAGGTTTCACTGGTAAGTTTCACGGGTCAAGGTTTCACGGGTAAGTTTCACGGGTAAGTTTCACGGGTGACGTTTCACGGGTCTAGGTTTCACTGGTAAGTTTCACGGGTCAAGGTTTCAAGGGTAAGTTTTACGGGTAAGTTTCACGGGTATGTTTCACGGGTGACGTTTCACGGGTCTAGGTTTCACTGGAAAGTTTCACGGGTCAAGGTTTCACGGGTAAGTTTCACGGGTAAGTTTTACGGGTATGTTTTACAGGTGACGTTTCACGGGTCTAGGTTTCACTGGTAAGTTTCACGGGTCAAGGTTTCACGGGTAAGTTTCACGGGTAAGTTTCACGGGTATGTTTCGCGGGTGACGTTTCACGGGTCTAGGTTTCACTGGTAAGTTTCACGGGTCAAGGTTTCACGGGTAAGTTTCACGGGTAAGTTTCACGGGTGACGTTTCACGGGTCTATTTTTCACTGGTAAGTTTCACGGGTCAAGGTTTCACGGGTAAGTGTCACGTGTAAGTTTCACGGGTAAGTTTCACGGGTGACGTTTCACGGGTCTAGGTTTCACTGGTAAGTTTCACGGGTCAAGGTTTCACGGGTAAGTTTCACGGGTAAGTTTCACGGGTGACGTTTCACGGGTCTAGGTTTCACTGGTAAGTTTCACGGGTCAAGGTTTCACGGGTAAGTTTCACGGGTAAGTTTCACGGGTAAGTTTCACGGGTAAGTTTCACGGGTGACGTTTTACGGGTCTAGGTTTCACTGGTAAGTTTCACGGGTCAAGGTTTCACGGGTAAGTTTCACGGGTAAGTTTCACGGGTGACGTTTCACGGGTCTAGGTTTCACTGGTAAGTTTCACGGGTCAAGGTTTCACGGGTAAGTTTCACGGGTAAGTTTCACGGGTATGTTTCACGGGTGACGTTTCACGGGTCTTGGTTTAACTGGTAAGTTTCACGGGTCAAGGTTTCACGGGTAAGTTTCACGGGTAAGTTTCACGGGTATGTTTCACGGGTGACGTTTCACGGGTCTAGGTTTCACTGGTAAGTTTCACGGGTCAAGGTTTCACGGGTAAGTTTCACGGGTAAGTTTCACGGGTAAGTTTCACGGGTATGTTTCACGGGTGACGTTTCACGGGTCTAGGTTTCACTGGTAAGTTTCACGGGTCAAGGTTTTACGGGTAAGTTTCACGGGTCTAGGTTTCACTGGTAAGTTTCACGGGTCAAGGTTTCACGGGTAAGTTTCACGGGTAAGTTTCACGGGTATGTTTCACGGGTGACGTTTCACGGGTCTAGGTTTCACGGGTCAAGGTTTCACGGGTAAGTTTTACGGGTAAGTTTCACGGGTGACGTTTCACGGGTGACGTTTCACGGGTCTAGGTTTCACTGGTAAGTTTCACGGGTCAAGGTTTCACGGGTAAGTTTCACGGGTAAGTTTCACGGGTACGTTTCACGGGTGACGTTTCACGGGTCTAGGTTTCACGGGTAAGTTTCACGGGTTTGTTTCACGGGTGACGTTTCACGGGTCTAGGTTTCACTGGAAAGTTTCACGGGTCAAGGTTTCACGGGTAAGTTTCACGGGTAAGTTTCACGGGTATGTTTCACGGGTGACGTTTCACGGGTCTAGGTTTCACTGGTAAGTTTCACGGGTCAAGGTTTCACGGGTAAGTTTCACGGGTAAGTTTCACGGGTATGTTTCACGGGTGACGTTTCACGGGTCTAGGTTTCACTGGTAAGTTTCACGGGTCAAGGTTTCACGGGTAAGTTTCACGGGTAAGATTCACGGGTAAGTTTCACGGGTATGTTTCACGGGTGACGTTTCACGGGTCTAGGTTTCACTGGTAAGTTTCACGGGTCAAGGTTTCACGGGTAAGTTTCACGGGTAAGTTTCACGGGTATGTTTCACGGGTATGTTTCACGGGTGACGTTTCACGGGTCTAGGTTTCACTGGTAAGTTTCACGGGTCAAGGTTTCACGGGTAAGTTTCACGGGTAAGTTTCACGGGTATGTTTCACGGGTGACGTTTCACGGGTCTAGGTTTCACTGGTAAGTTTTACGGGTCAAGGTTTCACGGGTAAGTTTCACGGGTATGTTTCACGGGTATGTTTCAAGGGTGACGTTTCACGGGTCTAGGTTTCACTGGTAAGTTTCACGGGTCAAGGTTTCACGGGTAAGTTTCACGGGTAAGTTTCACGGGTATGTTTCACGGGTGACGTTTCACGGGTCTAGGTTTCACTGGTAAGTTTTACGGGTCAAGGTTTCACGGGTAAGTTTCACGGGTAAGTTTCACGGGTGACGTTTTACGGGTGACGTTTCACGGGTCTAGGTTTCACTGGTAAGTTTCACGGGTCAAGGTTTCACGGGTAAGTTTCACGGGTAAGTTTCACGGGTATGTTTCACGGGTGACGTTTCACGGGTCTAGGTTTCACTGGTAAGTTTCACGGGTCAAGGTTTCACGGGTAAGTTTCACGGGTAAGTTTCACGGGTAAGTTTCACGGGTATGTTTCACGGGTGACGTTTCACGGGTCTAGGTTTCACTGGTAAGTTTAACGGGTCAAGGTTTCACGGGTAAGTTTTACGAGTAAGTTTCACGGGTATGTTTTACGGGTATGTTTTACGGGTGACGTTTCACGGGTCTAGGTTTCACTGGTAAGTTTCACGGGTCAAGGTTTCACGGGTAAGTTTCACGGGTAAGTTTCACGGGTATGTTTCACGGGGGACGTTTCACGGGTCTAGGTTTCACTGGTAAGTTTCACGGGTCAAGGTTTCACGGGTAAGTTTCACGGGTAAGTTTCACGGGTAAGTTTCACGGGTATGTTTCACGGGTGACGTTTCACGGGTCTAGGTTTCACTGGTAAGTTTCACGGGTCAAGGTTTCACGGGTAAGTTTCACGGGTAAGTTTCACGGGTATGTTTCACGGGTGACGTTTCACGGGTCTAGGTTTCACTGGTAAGTTTCACGGGTCAAGGTTTTACGGGTAAGTTTCACGGGTAAGTTTCACGGGTGACGTTTCACGGGTCTAGGTTTCACTGGTAAGTTTCACGGGTCAAGGTTTTACGGGTAAGTTTCACGGGTCTAGATTTCACTGGTAAGATTTACGGGTCAAGGTTTCACGGGTAAGTTTCACGGGTAAGTTTCACGGGTTTGTTTCACGGGTGACGTTTCACGGGTCTAGGTTTCACTGGTAAGTTTCACGGGTCAAGGTTTCACGGGTAAGTTTCACGGGTAAGTTTCACGGGTATGTTTCACGGGTGACGTTTCACGGGTCTAGGTTTCACTGGTAAGTTTCACGGGTCAAGGTTTCACGGGTAAGTTTCACGGGTAAGTTTCACGGGTATGTTTCACGGGTGACGTTTCACGGGTCTAGGTTTCACTGGTAAATTTCACGGGTCAAGGTTTCACGGGTAAGTTTCACGGGTAAGTTTCACGGGTATGTTTCACGGGTATGTTTCACGGGTGACGTTTCACGGGTCTAGGTTTCACTGGTAAGTTTCACGGGTCAAGGTTTCACGGGTAAGTTTCACGGGTAAGTTTCACGGGTATGTTTCACGGGTGACGTTTCACGGGTCTAGGTTTCACTGGTAAGTTTCACTGGTCAAGGTTTCATGGTTAAGTTTCACGGGTAAGTTTCACGGGTATGTTTCACGGGTGACGTTTCACGGGTCTAGGTTTCACTGGTAAGTTTCACGGGTCAAGGTTTCACGGGTAAGTTTCACGGGTAAGTTTCACGGGTATGTTTCACGGGTGACGTTTCACGGGTCTAGGTTTCACTGGTAAGTTTCACGGGTCAAGGTTTTACGGGTAAGTTTCACGGGTAAGTTTCACGGGTGACGTTTCACGGGTATAGGTTTCACTGGTAAGTTTCACGGGTCAAGGTTTTACGGGTAAGTTTCACGGGTCTAGGTTTCACTGGTAAGTTTCACGGGTCAAGGTTTCACGGGTAAGTTTCACGGGTAAGTTTCACGGGTTTGTTTCACGGGTGACGTTTCACGGGTCTAGGTTTCACTGGAAAGTTTCACGGGTCAAGGTTTCACGGGTAAGTTTCAAGGGTAAGTTTCACGGGTATGTTTCACGGGTGACGTTTCACGGGTCTAGGTTTCACTGGTAAGTTTCACGGGTCAAGGTTTCACGGGTAAGTTTCACGGGTAAGTTTCACGGGTATGTTTCACGGGTGACGTTTTACGGGTCTAGGTTTCACTGGTAAGTTTCACGGGTCAAGGTTTCACGGGTAAGTTTTACGGGTAAGTTTCACGGGTAAGTTTCACGGGTATGTTTCACGGGTGACGTTTCACGGGTCTAGGTTTCACTGGTAAGTTTCACGGGTCAAGGTTTCACGGGTAAGTTTCACGGGTAAAATTCACGGGTATGTTTCACGGGTATGTTTCACGGGTGACGTTTCACGGGTCTAGGTTTCACTGGTAAGTTTCACGGGTCAAGGTTTCACGGGTAAGTTTCACGGGTAAGTTTCACGGGTAAGTTTCACGGGTATGTTTCACGGGTGACGTTTCACGGGTCTAGGTTTCACTGGTAAGTTTCACGGGTCAAGGTTTCACGGGTAAGTTTCACGGGTAAGTTTCACGGGTATGTTTCACGGGTGACGTTTCACGGGGGTAGGTTTCACTGGTAAGTTTCACGGGTCAAGGTTTCACGGGTAAGTTTCACGGGTAAGTTACACGGGTATGTTTCACGGGTGACGTTTCACGGGTCTAGGTTTCACTGGTAAGTTTCACGGGTCAAGGTTTCACTGGTAAGTTTCACGGGTAAGTTTCACGGGTATGTTTCACGGGTGACGTTTCACGGGGGTAGGTTTCACTGGTAAGTTTCACGGGTCAAGGTTTCACGGGTAAGTTTCACGGGTAAGTTACACGGGTATGTTTCACGGGTGACGTTTCACGGGTCTAGGTTTCACTGGTAAGTTTCACGGGTCAAGGTTTCACGGGTAAGTTTCACGGGTAAGTTTCACGGGTATGTTTCACGGGTGACGTTTCACGGGTCTATGTTTCACTGGTAAGTTTCACGGGTCAAGGTTTTACGGATAAGTTTCACGGGTAAGTTTCACGGGTATGTTTCACGGGTGACGTTTCACAGGTCTAGGTTTCACTGGTAAGTTTCACGAGTCAAGGATTCACGGGTAAGTTTCACGGGTAAGTTTTACGGGTAAGTTTCACGGGTGACGTTTCACGGGTCTAGGTTTCACTGGTAAGTTTCACGGGTCAAGGTTTCACGGGTAAGTTTCACGGGTATGTTTCACGGGTGACGTTTCACGGGTCTAGGTTTCACTGGAAAGTTTCACGGGTCAAGGTTTCACGGGTAAGTTTCACGGGTAAGTTTTACGGGTATGTTTTACAGGTGACGTTTCACGGGTCTAGGTTTCACTGGTAAGTTTCACGGGTCAAGGTTTCACGGGTAAGTTTCACGGGTGACGTTTCACGGGTATGTTTTACGGGTGCCGTTTCACGGGTCTAGGTTTCACTGGTAAGTTTCACGGGTCAAGGTTTCACGGGTAAGTTTCACGGGTAAGTTTCACGGGTATGTTTCACGGGTGACGTTTCACGGGTCTAGGTTTCACTGGTAAGTTTCACGGGTCAAGGTTTTACGGGTAAGTTTCACGGGTCTAGATTTCACTGGTAAGTTTCACGGGTCAAGGTTTCACGGGTAAGTTTCACGGGTAAGTTTCACGGGTTTGTTTCACGGGTGACGTTTCACGGGTCTAGGTTTCACTGGAAAGTTTCACGGGTCAAGGTTTCACGGGTAAGTTTCACGGGTAAGTTTCACGGGTATGTTTCACGGGTGACGTTTCACGGGTCTAGGTTTCACTGGTAAGTTTCACGGGTCAAGGTTTCACGGGTAAGTTTCACGGGTAAGTTTCACGGGTATGTTTCACGGGTGACGTTTCACGGGTCTAGGTTTCACTGGTAAGTTTCACGGGTCAAGGTTTCACGGGTAAGTTTCACGGGTAAGATTCACGGGTAAGTTTCACGGGTATGTTTCACGGGTGACGTTTCACGGGTCTAGGTTTCACTGGTAAGTTTCACGGGTCAAGGTTTCACGGGTAAGTTTCACGGGTAAGTTTCACGGGTATGTTTCACGGGTATGTTTCACGGGTGACGTTTCACGGGTCTAGGTTTCACTGGTAAGTTTCACGGGTCAAGGTTTCACGGGTAAGTTTCACGGGTAAGTTTCACGGGTATGTTTCACGGGTGACGTTTCACGGGTCTAGGTTTCACTGGTAAGTTTTACGGGTCAAGGTTTCACGGGTAAGTTTCACGGGTATGTTTCACGGGTATGTTTCAAGGGTGACGTTTCACGGGTCTAGGTTTCACTGGTAAGTTTCACGGGTCAAGGTTTCACGGGTAAGTTTCACGGGTAAGTTTCACGGGTATGTTTCACGGGTGACGTTTCACGGGTCTAGGTTTCACTGGTAAGTTTCACGGGTCAAGGTTTTACGGGTAAGTTTCACGGGTAAGTTTCACGGGTATGTTTCACGGGTATGTTTCACGGGTGACGTTTCACGGGTCTAGGTTTCACTGGTAAGTTTCACGGGTCAAGGTTTCACGGGTAAGTTTCACGGGTAAGTTTCACGGGTATGTTTCACGGGTGACGTTTCACGGGTCTAGGTTTCACTGGTAAGTTTCACGGGTCAAGGTTTCACGGGTAAGTTTCACGGGTAAGTTTCACGGGTATGTTTCACGGGTGACGTTTCACGGGTCTAGGTTTCACTGGTAAGTTTCACGGGTCAAGGTTTCACGGGTAAGTTTCACGGGTAAGTTTCACGGGTGACGTTTCACGGGTCTAGGTTTCACTGGTAAGTTTCACGGGTCAAGGTTTCAAGGGTAAGTTTTACGGGTAAGTTTCACGGGTATGTTTCACGGGTGACGTTTCACGGGTCTAGGTTTCACTGGAAAGTTTCACGGGTCAAGGTTTCACGGGTAAGTTTCACGGGTAAGTTTTACGGGTATGTTTTACAGGTGACGTTTCACGGGTCTAGGTTTCACTGGTAAGTTTCACGGGTCAAGGTTTCACGGGTAAGTTTCACGGGTAAGTTTCACGGGTATGTTTCGCGGGTGACGTTTCACGGGTCTAGGTTTCACTGGTAAGTTTCACGGGTCAAGGTTTCACGGGTAAGTTTCACGGGTAAGTTTCACGGGTGACGTTTCACGGGTCTATTTTTCACTGGTAAGTTTCACGGGTCAAGGTTTCACGGGTAAGTGTCACGTGTAAGTTTCACGGGTAAGTTTCACGGGTGACGTTTCACGGGTCTAGGTTTCACTGGTAAGTTTCACGGGTCAAGGTTTCACGGGTAAGTTTCACGGGTAAGTTTCACGGGTGACGTTTCACGGGTCTAGGTTTCACTGGTAAGTTTCACGGGTCAAGGTTTCACGGGTAAGTTTCACGGGTAAGTTTCACGGGTAAGTTTCACGGGTGACGTTTTACGGGTCTAGGTTTCACTGGTAAGTTTCACGGGTCAAGGTTTCACGGGTAAGTTTCACGGGTAAGTTTCACGGGTGACGTTTCACGGGTCTAGGTTTCACTGGTAAGTTTCACGGGTCAAGGTTTCACGGGTAAGTTTCACGGGTAAGTTTCACGGGTATGTTTCACGGGTGACGTTTCACGGGTCTTGGTTTAACTGGTAAGTTTCACGGGTCAAGGTTTCACGGGTAAGTTTCACGGGTAAGTTTCACGGGTATGTTTCACGGGTGACGTTTCACGGGTCTAGGTTTCACTGGTAAGTTTCACGGGTCAAGGTTTCACGGGTAAGTTTCACGGGTAAGTTTCACGGGTAAGTTTCACGGGTATGTTTCACGGGTGACGTTTCACGGGTCTAGGTTTCACTGGTAAGTTTCACGGGTCAAGGTTTTACGGGTAAGTTTCACGGGTCTAGGTTTCACTGGTAAGTTTCACGGGTCAAGGTTTCACGGGTAAGTTTCACGGGTAAGTTTCACGGGTATGTTTCACGGGTGACGTTTCACGGGTCTAGGTTTCACGGGTCAAGGTTTCACGGGTAAGTTTTACGGGTAAGTTTCACGGGTGACGTTTCACGGGTGACGTTTCACGGGTCTAGGTTTCACTGGTAAGTTTCACGGGTCAAGGTTTCACGGGTAAGTTTCACGGGTAAGTTTCACGGGTACGTTTCACGGGTGACGTTTCACGGGTCTAGGTTTCACGGGTAAGTTTCACGGGTTTGTTTCACGGGTGACGTTTCACGGGTCTAGGTTTCACTGGAAAGTTTCACGGGTCAAGGTTTCACGGGTAAGTTTCACGGGTAAGTTTCACGGGTATGTTTCACGGGTGACGTTTCACGGGTCTAGGTTTCACTGGTAAGTTTCACGGGTCAAGGTTTCACGGGTAAGTTTCACGGGTAAGTTTCACGGGTATGTTTCACGGGTGACGTTTCACGGGTCTAGGTTTCACTGGTAAGTTTCACGGGTCAAGGTTTCACGGGTAAGTTTCACGGGTAAGATTCACGGGTAAGTTTCACGGGTATGTTTCACGGGTGACGTTTCACGGGTCTAGGTTTCACTGGTAAGTTTCACGGGTCAAGGTTTCACGGGTAAGTTTCACGGGTAAGTTTCACGGGTATGTTTCACGGGTATGTTTCACGGGTGACGTTTCACGGGTCTAGGTTTCACTGGTAAGTTTCACGGGTCAAGGTTTCACGGGTAAGTTTCACGGGTAAGTTTCACGGGTATGTTTCACGGGTGACGTTTCACGGGTCTAGGTTTCACTGGTAAGTTTTACGGGTCAAGGTTTCACGGGTAAGTTTCACGGGTATGTTTCACGGGTATGTTTCAAGGGTGACGTTTCACGGGTCTAGGTTTAACTGGTAAGTTTCACGGGTCAAGGTTTCACGGGTAAGTTTCACGGGTAAGTTTCACGGGTATGTTTCACGGGTGACGTTTCACGGGTCTAGGTTTCACTGGTAAGTTTCACGGGTCAAGGTTTTACGGGTAAGTTTCACGGGTAAGTTTCACGGGTATGTTTCACGGGTATGTTTCACGGGTGACGTTTCACGGGTCTAGGTTTCACTGGTAAGTTTCACGGGTCAAGGTTTCACGGGTAAGTTTCACGGGTAAGTTTCACGGGTATGTTTCACGGGTGACGTTTCACGGGTCTAGGTTTCACTGGTAAGTTTCACGGGTCAAGGTTTCACGGGTAAGTTTCACGGGTAAGTTTCACGGGTATGTTTCACGGGTGACGTTTCACGGGTCTAGGTTTCACTGGTTAGTTTCACGGGTCAAGGTTTCACGGGTAAGTTTCACGGGTAAGTTTCACGGGTGACGTTTCACGGGTCTAGGTTTCACTGGTAAGTTTCACGGGTCAAGGTTTCAAGGGTAAGTTTTACGGGTAAGTTTCACGGGTATGTTTCACGGGTGACGTTTCACGGGTCTAGGTTTCACTGGAAAGTTTCACGGGTCAAGGTTTCACGGGTAAGTTTCACGGGTAAGTTTTACGGGTATGTTTTACAGGTGACGTTTCACGGGTCTAGGTTTCACTGGTAAGTTTCACGGGTCAAGGTTTCACGGGTAAGTTTCACGGGTAAGTTTCACGGGTATGTTTCGCGGGTGACGTTTCACGGGTCTAGGTTTCACTGGTAAGTTTCACGGGTCAAGGTTTCACGGGTAAGTTTCACGGGTAAGTTTCACGGGTGACGTTTCACGGGTCTATTTTTCACTGGTAAGTTTCACGGGTCAAGGTTTCACGGGTAAGTGTCACGTGTAAGTTTCACGGGTAAGTTTCACGGGTGACGTTTCACGGGTCTAGGTTTCACTGGTAAGTTTCACGGGTCAAGGTTTCACGGGTAAGTTTCACGCGTAAGTTTCACGGGTGACGTTTCACGGGTCTAGGTTTCACTGGTAAGTTTCACGGGTCAAGGTTTCACGGGTAAGTTTCACGGGTAAGTTTCACGGGTAAGTTTCACGGGTAAGTTTCACGGGTGACGTTTTACGGGTCTAGGTTTCACTGGTAAGTTTCACGGGTCAAGGTTTCACGGGTAAGTTTCACGGGTAAGTTTCACGGGTGACGTTTCACGGGTCTAGGTTTCACTGGTAAGTTTCACGGGTCAAGGTTTCACGGGTAAGTTTCACGGGTAAGTTTCACGGGTATGTTTCACGGGTGACGTTTCACGGGTCTTGGTTTAACTGGTAAGTTTCACGGGTCAAGGTTTCACGGGTAAGTTTCACGGGTAAGTTTCACGGGTATGTTTCACGGGTGACGTTTCACGGGTCTAGGTTTCACTGGTAAGTTTCACGGGTCAAGGTTTCACGGGTAAGTTTCACGGGTAAGTTTCACGGGTAAGTTTCACGGGTATGTTTCACGGGTGACGTTTCACGGGTCTAGGTTTCACTGGTAAGTTTCACGGGTCAAGGTTTTACGGGTAAGTTTCACGGGTCTAGGTTTCACTGGTAAGTTTCACGGGTCAAGGTTTCACGGGTAAGTTTCACGGGTAAGTTTCACGGGTATGTTTCACGGGTGACGTTTCACGGGTCTAGGTTTCACGGGTCAAGGTTTCACGGGTAAGTTTTACGGGTAAGTTTCACGGGTGACGTTTCACGGGTGACGTTTCACGGGTCTAGGTTTCACTGGTAAGTTTCACGGGTCAAGGTTTCACGGGTAAGTTTCACGGGTAAGTTTCACGGGTACGTTTCACGGGTGACGTTTCACGGGTCTAGGTTTCACTGGAAAGTTTCACGGGTCAAGGTTTCACGGGTAAGTTTCAAGGGTAAGTTTCACGGGTAAGTTTTACGGGTATGTTTTACAGGTGACGTTTCACGGGTCTAGGTTTCACTGGTAAGTTTCACGGGTCAAGGTTTCACGGGTAAGTTTCACGGTTAAGTTTCACGGGTATGTTTCATGGGTGATGTTTCACGGGTCTAGGTTTCACTGGTAAGTTTCGCGGGTCAAGGTTTCACGGGTAAGTTTCACGGGTAAGTTTCACGGGTATGTTTCACGGGTGACGTTTCACGGGTCTAGGTTTCACTGAAAAGTTTCACGGGTCAAGGTTTCACGGGTAAGTTTCACGGGTAAGTTTTACGGGTATGTTTCACAGGTGACGTTTCACGGGTCTAGGTTTCACTGGTAAGTTTCACGGGTCAAGGTTACACGGGTAAGTTTCACGGGTATGTTTCATGGGTGATGTTTCACGGGTCTAGGTTTCACTGGTAAGTTTCACGGGTCAAGGTTTCACGGGTAAGTTTCACGGGTAAGTTTTACGGGTATGTTTTACAGGTGACGTTTCACGGGTCTAGGTTTCACTGGTAAGTTTCACGGGTCAAGGTTTCACGAGTAAGTTTCACGGGTAAGTTTCACGGGTATGTTTTACAGGTGACGTTTCGCGGGTCTAGGTTTCACTGGTAAGTTTCACGGGTCAAGGTTTCACGGGTAAGTTTCACGGGTAAGTTTCACGGGTATGTTTCGCGGGTGACGTTTCACGGGTCTAGGTTTCACTGGTAAGTTTCACGGGTCAAGGTTTCACGGGTAAGTTTCACGGGTAAGTTTCACGGGTGACGTTTCACGGGTCTATTTTTCACTGGTAAGTTTCACGGGTCAAGGTTTCACGGGTAAGTTTCACGTGTAAGTTTCACGGGTAAGTTTCACGGGTGACGTTTCACGGGTCTAGGTTTCACTGGTAAGTTTCACGGGTCAAGGTTTCACGGGTAAGTTTCACGGGTAAGTTTCACGGGTGACGTTTCACGGGTCTAGGTTTCACTGGTAAGTTTCACGGGTCAAGGTTTCACGGGTAAGTTTCACGGGTAAGTTTCACGGGTAAGTTTCACGGGTAAGTTTCACGGGTAAGTTTCACGGGTGACGTTTCACGGGTCTAGGTTTCACTGGTAAGTTTCACGGGTCAAGGTTTCACGGGTAAGTTTGTTACGGTCATTTTCTGAGTATGTTTACTTTGCTGGTCTGTTTGTTTTAATTTCCGGCTTCATCATCTTTCACTTGTTTCTGCGTCAGTTCGACCTAAAATTAGTTAAGTTTCAGTTCATTATTTCATTCATTCCACGTTATCACTCACCTGTCATGTGTCACACATTTCACCTTGATTTCACTCATCTGTCATCAATTAGTTCATTTTTAGGGTTGTGTCTTCTGTCTCTTGTCTGTGCTGCCATCTACGCATTGAGTCGGATTTCCTCTGCGCCGATGTGCATTGCAACCCCCGTAACACCCTGGATGTCCTGGTCCTCGGAATTGGAATCGTGCGGTTTTAATTGTCACGGATGATTGGTTCAACTTCTCGACCTTGGTATAAATAAGAAGGGTGAACGAAGCTACTTGAGTTAAGTCACGTACCGTACTGGAGAGGTAACGGTCTTATTTTCTTCACTTTAAAATCGAATAGCGTGCGAGAGTGAAATTAAATTTAGTGCTGCCTATTTGTGAGATTTTGGCATTGTTTGTGTTGGGCCACTTTCACGTCCTTTGCGAAGGGATTATTTGGAGCACTAGACTGGAATAAGGGTTCAGGGAACCTTTATTTAACGGCAGAGGCCGGATTCGTTTTTTTACTCGAGCACGCTAACCGCTACTTTACAAGCCACACACAATCTCAGGTAATTAACTCAAGTACTTTGTCGCCTTTCAAATTATTTATTACCAAGTGTTGAGAACGTTGCCCTAATGCCCGTGTACTGTGAGCAAACCGTAACGATTCCATTTCTTTGCAGGCTTTTTGGTTTTTATTTTTATTGATACCTTTCACTTGTACTTTCGGACTTACTGTTGGGGTCGTCTGTGAGTTCCGCGTGGCCGCCGAGTTTGCGCGCCATTCCAGCCGTTCGAAATCACCAGCTGGCATACTTCGGCTCGACTCGCCACCCGAGGTCACCCGAACTACCGGAGTTGCCAGGAGACGGCAACGCCACCGTGCGGCTTACAGCTAAGACACATTTATTTAACTTTTATTGGTTTATTTTGTTTATAATTATTTACATTGTTTAATAATTCCGCTTTAGCTCAGTGTTGTGAAATCTGATTAGTTCAGTAGTTTATTTTTGCGTAATTGTGCGTAGTTGTTGCACTATTGATCTGTAGTTTGCGGGACGTCGTTAGGACGTTGTTAGGGCTGACGTGAGTTTAGCGAGCATTTAACTTTTTACGTGCGCCGTTACGAATCAACGTTGGTCGACCACCGGTGTCCTCGTGCCTTGTTTGCGCCTATTTTAACTTATTTTAAATCTCGCCATCGTGGTCCTGATTGCGCCACCGCGGACGCCAACTACGCGATCTGGTTATTTTGTTGTTATAGTTGTTGTTGTTATTCTACACTGTTGTTCTCATCAGATTAGTTAATTTAACCTGTAGCGGTCGTATTACCAGTTTATTTTTAACATTATTTCTTTTTACACTATTTAAATACAACAATTTAGTTCAATTATATTTTGTAATAATGATTTAATTTCAATACACTACAATTTAAAGTCTGCGATAGTTTCTCTTCTTTTCTCTCGTTCCTTTACTCTTTCTCTCAAGACAGATCTACAGAGTGTCTGCCACGATACACCTAGCGGCCAACACAACTTGGTAGGTGAGTGTACATACAGTTGTGTGGCGCCCTGTAAAACGAACCACCCCCTGAAGTCTCTCGAGCCAGGCACCTCACCGTTGCGAGGTTTGGAAGTTGTACAACCAGTTTTGGTTGTAATAAGTGGCACCCTAAACGTGGGACTGTAGACTTGTCTTCTGAATTTTTTTTTGTAGCATAAGTTACACCTGGAACGGAAAGAACCTTCAGTTTTCGATTCGTTAAGTTGTTGGTGGGTTTATCGTTTGTTTTTTTGTATTTTTTATTTACTCTAATAATTGTTATGGAAGCTTCACGATTGAGGAAAGATGAACTGGAGTATGAACTACGGGTGCGCGGTGTTGTAAACGTAAATCGTTTAAGCACCTTTTTTATGCGGCGTGACCTGCAACAACGCTTTGACGCGGAAGCAGCAAATGATCTGCCGAATAATCCCGTAGTGCCGCTTAACCCCGTTCAAGAGGTAGATGTTGTAACAGAAAAAATAATATTGTTACAAGGACTTTGTGAAAACTTCGCAGGAACAACAAGAAGTCTCCCATTTTTAAAAATAACTGCCTTGGTACAGCATCTGCTTTCTAGGTTGGCTCGTGTTGAAAACTGCGAAGATGCTGATCTAAGAGACGCCGTTAAACATTTACAGGCTCGCGTGCGACAGGAGGAAGAGAAAATCCTGGAGATTGCTGATGAAGTAGAAAGTCGTCTGATGCCAAACGATCCGCCTGCTCCGGTCGAGTTTAAGACTGAGCATACTGCACCGACGCGTAGACAGATTCCTGTTGCTCGATGGGACTTGACCTTTTCAGGAGAGGGCGATCTTAGTATACATGCGTTTCTTGAGAGGGTTGATGATTTCCGAATATCACGGCATGTTTCGGAATCTGAGCTGTGTGAATCCATTATAGAGCTGCTGACAGGGCGGGCACTTACCTGGTACAGATCAGTTCGCCATAAAATTGTAGTTTGGAACGATTTTGTCAGATTAGCTCGCGAGGAGTATGAGCCGGTCAATTATGAGGACGAGTTACGTGAGGAGATTAGTCAACGGACGCAGGGTGCAGATGAGCCGGTGAGTGCGTACATTTCTCGAATGATAGTTCTTTTTGGTAGGCTTCCGACTCCACCCTCCGAAGCAGAAAAGGTCCGCATTCTTCGACGCAATCTTCTTCCTTATTTAATTCGGGGTATGCCGAAAGAAGGGTTTGTGACAGTGGAAGGGCTAATTGCTGAATGTAAGCACTTAGAGGCGAATCAGCTCATGGCAGACAAATATCGACCACCACCTAGCAACAGAACACATCTTTTAGAACCCGATATGGCATACCAGGGCCGGTCGCGACCAACACCTGTCAATTCAGCAGACGTACCCACTTCTTCAGCTGCTCCACGTGTCAGTACATGCTGGAATTGTCGACAAACTGGTCACGTAAGTAGAGATTGCTCTCAGCCACCGTGTTGTTTTGGTTGTGGTAAAGCTGGGGTGATACGGCGAAACTGTCGCACTTGCGCGGGAAACGGGCGCAGAGGACGCTAGGTGGCCGTGTCACGTCCTCTATGACACCCTTGTCGGCTAACCAGTTGCAAGTGGAGAAGAATTTGGCGGTTGTAGACTTCATTATTTCGCACCTAGGGGCAGATGAACGTCCGTTCTTAGAAATCTCGATTTTTGGTAAGAAATTATTAGGATTATTGGACTCAGGGGCCACAAGGTCAATTATTGGAAGGGATGGATGGAAGGTCTTGAAGGAAATGAATGTTCATGTAGACAGTAAGGATGCGCCAGTGTGTAGAGTTGCCGATGGGAATGAATGTGTCAGTTTAGGTACGATAACAGTTCCTGTTTGTCTTCTGGATCGCGTAAAATTAGTGAGCTTTCTAGTAGTGCCGGAAGTGACGAGCACTGTTATTTTGGGGACGGATTTCTGGCAGCTAATGGGAATAGTTCCAGACTTAAGGAAAGACGTGTGGAATTTTTCGGCCACAGCAGGACTAACATCTTCAGCCAGTACTATGACCATTTTATCTTCTGACCAGCAGCTTCAGCTCCAACGTTTGGTGGACGAGCATTGGGCAGATGCGGGGGATAAACTGGGTTGCACTTCGCTGGTTCAGCACAAAATTGTGACATCGTCAGAACCTATTAAGCAACGGTATTATCCCGTGTCGCCTGTCATGATGCGACACATCGATGCTGAGCTCGAGAAGATGCTGGCTGATATCATAGAACCGTCCAGCAGTCCTTGGTCGTCCCCAATACTGTTGGTTCCCAAAAAAGACGGTGGTTATCGGTTCTGCGTCGATTTTCGTAAACTTAACAAGGTTACGAAAAAAGATGCATATCCGATACCATACGTCTCCAGTATTCTAGACCGTTTGCGAGGAGCCAAATACCTGAGTTCCCTGGATATTAAGTCCGCCTATTGGCAGATTCCTGTCAGCCCATGCAGCAGGGAGTACACTACTTTCACAGTCCCCGGACGAGGGCTGTATCAATTTAAAAGGATGCCGTTCGGGTTATCCAATGCGCCGGCTGTGTGGCAGCGCCTCATTGAAACAGTCCTTGGTCCAGATTTAGAACCCTTTGTCTTTGTGTACCTGGATGATATTGTTGTAATTTCTGAGAGCTTTGAGGATCATCTAGGTACATTGAAGAAAATATTTGAGCGTGTTTCTTCTGCAGGCCTCACCTTAAGTCGGGATAAATGCCAATTCTGTCGCCCTGAGTTACGCTATTTGGGATATGTTGTGGATCGGCAGGGATTGAGGGTGGACCCTGATAAGGTGAGCGCAATCTTAAACATTCCGACACCTACCTGTGTATCAGAAGTGAGAAGCTTCCTCGGAATGGCCAACTGGTATCGTCGGTTTGTCCGGGACTTCTCTTCGATGAGTGCACCGCTCACGAGGTTGACAAGGCGCCAGCAGAAATGGTTGTGGACGGATGAATGTCAGGATGCTTTCTTGAGACTGAAAGAGTGCTTGGTAGCTGCTCCGATCTTGACCTGTCCCGATTTTTCTCGACCGTTCACGGTTCAGACGGATGCCAGTAGCTTCGGGTTAGGGGCTGTCCTCTCCCAGTCGTTTGATGATGGCGAACGTGTTGTGTGTTTTTTGAGTCGATCCTTGACTAAGAGCGAACGAAATTATTCAACGACTGAGAGAGAATGCCTAGCTGTAGTTTGGGCCTTAGACAAGTTCCGGCCGTACCTGGAGGGTACCCATTTCACGGTTGTGACTGACCATCATTCGTTGGTGTGGTTGAACAACTTGGTAGACCCGAATGGTAAGCTGTGTAGATGGGCAGTTAAGCTGCAGCAGTATGACTTTACCATCGTACACCGCAAGGGCAAGGAGCATGTGGTGCCTGACTGCCTCTCGAGAACCGTGCCGATGGTAAGTGCCGCTTATGTACCTCTTCCGGTGCAGGATATTACAGATCCGTGGTATCACAAGGTTCGACAGCGTGTAGAAGCGCAGCCACGGAAATATGCATCTTGGAGGATCCAAGACGGGGTGTTGTATAAGTATGTCCGTCCTGGAGCCCCCGATATGGCCGACGAGCACGATTCTTGGAAGCGCGTGATTCCTCGAAACCAGCGGCGAGATGTTATTAAGCTCGCACACGAACCACCCACTTCTGGCCACCCAGGGATTTATAAAACGTACCACCGATTGCGTACGCGGTTTTATTGGCCTAAGATGAAGGCGGATGTAGTGGCTTACGTCAATCGCTGTGTGGTGTGCATTGAGCACAAGGTGGAGCAGAAGTGTTCTCCTGGTCTGATGGGTACGCGTCCACGGGTGTTTCGGCCATTTCAGCTGATGAGCGCTGACATAATGGGCCCCCTACCTCCGACATCTAAGGGATATAGGTATATTTTAGCAGTCTGCGATTACTTTAGTAAGTTTGTCCTTACCTTTCCGATGCGCACTGCAACAGCACAAGCAGTAGCGAAACATGTTGAGGAGGGAGTTTTCTTACTCTTTGGCGTGCCGCAGTACCTCATATGCGACAATGGAGGCCAGTTCCGCAGTGGAGAATTCCAGCAACTTTGCGTAAAATATGACGTCAGTATTTTATTTAATGCGTATTACCATCCGCAGAACAACCCCACGGAACGCGTGAACAGGGTGTTCAAAACCATGTTGTCATCCTATGTGGCTGACAATCAGAGGAAGTGGGACGTGTACTTACCGGCAGTTAGTTGTGCGATTCGTACACAAGTCCATGAGGTGACAGGTTGCACTCCTTACTTCGCGAACTGCGGCAGAGAACAAATTCTGTCAGGCCAGGACTATGCAGTAGATGCGGTGGATCAAGACGGTGCAATAGACGTAGACCGTAGTGCTGTGCCTGCAAGAAAACCGCTTCAGATGGTTAAGATCTACGCTGAAGTGCGTAAGCGCTTAGATCAAGCACACGCACGAAGTAAGGCACGCTACGATCTTCGACGCAGGCCAGCTGAGTACACAGTAGGGCAGACAGTCTGGCGTAGGAACTTTAAGCTGTCAAATGCTGCGGAGAATTACGCCAGCAAACTTGCCGCCAAGTTCGTAGGGCCGTATAAAGTACGCAAGAAGGCGTCACACTGTGTGTATGAGCTGGAGGACAACACAGGAAAATCTTGCGGAACATGGCATGTAAAAGACCTTAAACCTGGGCCTGAGCCAGACGTGGTCGCCGAAAACATCTGACGTGTCCATAATATTTATTTAGAGCGTAGTAGAGTGGTTAGATACTGTTCTTCTTAGACTTAGTTTTATTACCGTTCTTCGTAGTTTAGTTCTGTTTAATCGTTTCTTATAATACGTTTTCAGTGGTTTTGATTGTGAGTTTTAATTTCAGGGAAATTAAATCTCAAGGAAGTAAAGGGGGGATTTGTTACGGTCATTTTCTGAGTATGTTTACTTTGCTGGTCTGTTTGTTTTAATTTCCGGCTTCATCATCTTTCACTTGTTTCTGCGTCAGTTCGACCTAAAATTAGTTAAGTTTCAGTTCATTATTTCATTCATTCCACGTTATCACTCACCTGTCATGTGTCACACATTTCACCTTGATTTCACTCATCTGTCATCAATTAGTTCATTTTTAGGGTTGTGTCTTCTGTCTCTTGTCTGTGCTGCCATCTACGCATTGAGTCGGATTTCCTCTGCGCCGATGTGCATTGCAACCCCCGTAACACCCTGGATGTCCTGGTCCTCGGAATTGGAATCGTGCGGTTTTAATTGTCACGGATGATTGGTTCAACTTCTCGACCTTGGTATAAATAAGAAGGGTGAACGAAGCTACTTGAGTTAAGTCACGTACCGTACTGGAGAGGTAACGGTCTTATTTTCTTCACTTTAAAATCGAATAGCGTGCGAGAGTGAAATTAAATTTAGTGCTGCCTATTTGTGAGATTTTGGCATTGTTTGTGTTGGGCCACTTTCACGTCCTTTGCGAAGGGATTATTTGGAGCACTAGACTGGAATAAGGGTTCAGGGAACCTTTATTTAACGGCAGAGGCCGGATTCGTTTTTTTACTCGAGCACGCTAACCGCTACTTTACAAGCCACACACAATCTCAGGTAATTAACTCAAGTACTTTGTCGCCTTTCAAATTATTTATTACCAAGTGTTGAGAACGTTGCCCTAATGCCCGTGTACTGTGAGCAAACCGTAACGATTCCATTTCTTTGCAGGCTTTTTGGTTTTTATTTTTATTGATACCTTTCACTTGTACTTTCGGACTTACTGTTGGGGTCGTCTGTGAGTTCCGCGTGGCCGCCGAGTTTGCGCGCCATTCCAGCCGTTCGAAATCACCAGCTGGCATACTTCGGCTCGACTCGCCACCCGAGGTCACCCGAACTACCGGAGTTGCCAGGAGACGGCAACGCCACCGTGCGGCTTACAGCTAAGACACATTTATTTAACTTTTATTGGTTTATTTTGTTTATAATTATTTACATTGTTTAATAATTCCGCTTTAGCTCAGTGTTGTGAAATCTGATTAGTTCAGTAGTTTATTTTTGCGTAATTGTGCGTAGTTGTTGCACTATTGATCTGTAGTTTGCGGGACGTCGTTAGGACGTTGTTAGGGCTGACGTGAGTTTAGCGAGCATTTAACTTTTTACGTGCGCCGTTACGAATCAACGTTGGTCGACCACCGGTGTCCTCGTGCCTTGTTTGCGCCTATTTTAACTTATTTTAAATCTCGCCATCGTGGTCCTGATTGCGCCACCGCGGACGCCAACTACGCGATCTGGTTATTTTGTTGTTATAGTTGTTGTTGTTATTCTACACTGTTGTTCTCATCAGATTAGTTAATTTAACCTGTAGCGGTCGTATTACCAGTTTATTTTTAACATTATTTCTTTTTACACTATTTAAATACAACAATTTAGTTCAATTATATTTTGTAATAATGATTTAATTTCAATACACTACAATTTAAAGTCTGCGATAGTTTCTCTTCTTTTCTCTCGTTCCTTTACTCTTTCTCTCAAGACAGATCTACAGAGTGTCTGCCACGATACACCTAGCGGCCAACACAACTTGGTAGGTGAGTGTACATACAGTTGTGTGGCGCCCTGTAAAACGAACCACCCCCTGAAGTCTCTCGAGCCAGGCACCTCACCGTTGCGAGGTTTGGAAGTTGTACAACCAGTTTTGGTTGTAATAAGTTTCACGGGTAAGTTTCACGGGTGACGTTTCACGGGTCTAGGTTTCACTGGTAAGTTTCACGGGTCAAGGTTTCACGGGTAAGTTTCACGGGTAAGTTTCACGGGTATGTTTCAAGGGTGACGTTTCACGGGTCTAGGTTTCACTGGTAAGTTTCACGGGTCAAGGTTTCACGGGTAAGTTTCACGGGTAAGTTTCACGGGTATGTTTCACGGGTGACGTTTCACGGGTCTTGGTTTAACTGGTAAGTTTCACGGGTCAAGGTTTCACGGGTAAGTTTCACGGGTATGTTTCACGGGTGACGTTTCACGGGTCTAGGTTTCACTGGTAAGTTTCACGGGTCAAGGTTTCACGGGTAAGTTTCACGGGTAAGTTTCACGGGTAAGTTTCACGGGTATGTTTCACGGGTGACGTTTCACGGGTCTAGGTTTCACTGGTAAGTTTCACGGGTCAAGGTTTCACGGGTAAGTTTCACGGGTATGTTTCACGGGTGACGTTTCACGGGTCTTGGTTTAACTGGTAAGTTTCACGGGTCAAGGTTTCACGGGTAAGTTTCACGGGTAAGTTTCACGGGTATGTTTCACGGGTGACGTTTCACGGGTCTAGGTTTCACTGGTAAGTTTCACGGGTCAAGGTTTCACGGGTAAGTTTCACGGGTAAGTTTCACGGGTAAGTTTCACGGGTATGTTTCGCGGGTGACGTTTCACGGGTCTAGGTTTCACTGGTAAGTTTCACGGGTCAAGGTTTTACGGGTAAGTTTCACGGGTCTAGGTTTCACTGGTAAGTTTCACGGGTCAAGGTTTCACGGGTAAGTTTCACGGGTAAGTTTCACGGGTTTGTTTCACAGGTGACGTTTCACGGGTCTAGGTTTCACTGGAAAGTTTCACGGGTCAAGGTTTCACGGGTAAGTTTCACGGGTATGTTTCACGGGTGACGTTTCACGGGTCTAGGTTTCACTGGTAAGTTTCACGGGTCAAGGTTTCACGGGTAAGTTTTACGGGTAAGTTTCACGGGTGACGTTTCACGGGTGACGTTTCACGGGTCTAGGTTTCACTGGTAAGTTTCACGGGTCAAGGTTTCACGGGTAAGTTTCACGGGTAAGTTTCACGGGTAAGTTTCACGGGTATGTTTCACAAGTGACGTTTCACGGGTCTAGGTTTCACTGGAAAGTTTCACGGGTCAAGGTTTCACGGGTAAGTTTCAAGGGTAAGTTTCACGGGTAAGTTTTACGGGTATGTTTTACAGGTGACGTTTCACGGGTCTAGGTTTCACTGGTAAGTTTCACGGGTCAAGGTTTCACGGGTAAGTTTCACGGGTAAGTTTCACGGGTAAGTTTCACGGGTATGTTTCATGGGTGATGTTTCACGGGTCTAGGTTTCACTGGTAAGTTTCGCGGGTCAAGGTTTCACGGGTAAGTTTCACGGGTAAGTTTCACGGGTATGTTTCACGGGTGACGTTTCACGGGTCTAGGTTTCACTGGAAAGTTTCACGGGTCAAGGTTTCACGGGTAAGTTTCACGGGTAAGTTTTACGGGTATGTTTCACAGGTGACGTTTCACGGGTCTAAGTTTCACTGGTAAGTTTCACGGGTCAAGGTTTCACGGGTAAGTTTCACGGGTAAGTTTCACGGGTATGTTTCATGGGTGATGTTTCACGGGTCTAGGTTTCACTGGTAAGTTTCACGGGTCAAGGTTTCACGGGTAAGTTTCACGGGTAAGTTTTACGGGTATGTTTTACAGGTGACGTTTCACGGGTCTAGGTTTCACTGGTAAGTTTCACGGGTCAAGGTTTCACGGGTAAGTTTCACGGGTATGTTTTACAGGTGACGTTTCACGGGTCTAGGTTTCACTGGTAAGTTTCACGGGTCAAGGTTTCACGGGTAAGTTTCACGGGTAAGTTTCACGGGTATGTTTCGCGGGTGACGTTTCACGGGTCTAGGTTTCACTGGTAAGTTTTACGGGTCAAGGTTTCACGGGTAAGTTTAACGGGTAAGTTTCACGGGTGACGTTTCACGGGTCTATTTTTCACTGGTAAGTTTCACGGGTCAAGGTTTCACGGGTAAGTTTCACGTGTAAGTTTCACGGGTAAGTTTCACGAGTGACGTTTCACGGGTCTAGGTTTCACTGGTAAGTTTCACGGGTCAAGGTTTCACGGGTAAGTTTCACGGGTAAGTTTCACGGGTGACGTTTCACGGGTCTAGGTTTCACTGGTAAGTTTCACGGGTCAAGGTTTCACGGGTAAGTTTAACGGGTAAGTTTCACGGGTAAGTTTCACGGGTGACGTTTCACGGGTCTAGGTTTCACTGGTAAGTTTCACGGGTCAAGGTTTCACGGGTAAGTTTCACGGGTAAGTTTCACGGGTAAGTTTCACGGGTGACGTTTCACGGGTCTAGGTTTCACTGGTAAGTTTCACGGGTCAAGGTTTCACGGGTAAGTTTCACGGGTAAGTTTCACGGGTATGTTTCACGGGTGACGTTTCACGGGTCTTGGTTTAACTGGTAAGTTTCACGGGTCAAGGTTTCACGGGTAAGTTTCACGGGTATGTTTCACGGGTGACGTTTCACGGGTCTAGGTTTCACTGGTAAGTTTCACGGGTCAAGGTTTCACGGGTAAGTTTCACGGGTAAGTTTCACGGGTAAGTTTCACGGGTATGTTTCACGGGTGACGTTTCACGGGTCTAGGTTTCACTGGTAAGTTTCACGGGTCAAGGTTTCACGGGTAAGTTTCACGGGTAAGTTTCACGGGTATGTTTCACGGGTGACGTTTCACGGGTCTTGGTTTAACTGGTAAGTTTCACGGGTCAAGGTTTCACGGGTAAGTTTCACGGGTAAGTTTCACGGGTATGTTTCACGGGTGACGTTTCACGGGTCTAGGTTTCACTGGTAAGTTTCACGGGTCAAGGTTTCACGGGTAAGTTTCACGGGTAAGTTTCACGGGTAAGTTTCACGGGTATGTTTCACGGGTGACGTTTCACGGGTCTAGGTTTCACTGGTAAGTTTCACGGGTCAAGGTTTTACGGGTAAGTTTCACGGGTCTAGGTTTCACTGGTAAGTTTCACGGGTCAAGGTTTCACGGGTAAGTTTCACGGGTAAGTTTCACGGGTTTGTTTCACGGGTGACGTTTCACGGGTCTAGGTTTCACTGGAAAGTTTCACGGGTCAAGGTTTCACGGGTAAGTTTCACGGGTATGTTTCAAAAGTGACGTTTCACGGGTCTAGGTTTCACTGGTAAGTTTCACGGGTCAAGGTTTCACGGGTAAGTTTTACGGGTAAGTTTCACGGGTGACGTTTCACGGGTGACGTTTCACGGGTCTAGGTTTCACTGGTAAGTTTCACGGGTCAAGGTTTCACGGGTAAGTTTCACGGGTAAGTTTCACGGGTATGTTTCACGGGTGACGTTTCACGGGTATGTTTCACGGGTGACGTTTCACTTGTCTAGGTTTCACTGGTAAGTTTCACGGGTCAAGGTTTCACGGGTAAGTTTCACGGGTAAGATTCACGGGTAAGTTTCACGGGTATGTTTCACGGGTGACGTTTCACGGGTCTAGGTTTCACTGGTAAGTTTCACGGGTCAAGGTTTCACGGGTAAGTTTCACGGGTAAGTTTCACGGGTATGTTTCACGGGTATGTTTCACGGGTGACGTTTCACGGGTCTAGGTTTCACTGGTAAGTTTCACGGGTCAAGGTTTCACGGGTAAGTTTCACGGGTATGTTTCACGGGTGACGTTTCACGGGTCAAGGTTTCACGGGTAAGTTTCACGGGTATGTTTCACGGGTATGTTTCACGGGTGACGTTTCACGGGTCTAGGATTCACTGGTAAGTTTCACGGGTCAAGGTTTCACGGGTAAGTTTCACGGGTAAGTTTCACGGGTATGTTTCACGGGTGACGTTTCACGGGTCTAGGTTTCACTGGTAAGTTTCACGGGTCAAGGTTTCACGGGTAAGTTTCACGGGTAAGTTTCACGGGTATGTTTCACGGGTGACGTTTCACGGGTCTAGGTTTCACTGGTAAGTTTCACGGGTCAAGGTTTTACGGGTAAATTTCACGGGTAAGTTTCACGGGTATGTTTCACGGGTGACGTTTCACGGGTCTAGGTTTCACTGGTAAGTTTCACGAGTCAAGGTTTCACGGGTAAGTTTCACGGGTAAGTTTTACGGGTAAGTTTCACGGGTGACGTTTTACGGGTGACGTTTCACGGGTCTAGGTTTCACTGGTAAGTTTCACGGGTCAAGGTTTCACGGGTAAGTTTCACGGGTAAGTTTCACGGGTATGTTTCACGGGTGACGTTTCACGGGTCTAGGTTTCACTGGTAAGTTTCACGGGTCAAGGTTTCACGGGTAAGTTTCACGGGTAAGTTTCACGGGTAAGTTTCACGGGTATGTTTCACGGGTGACGTTTCACGGGTCTAGGTTTCACTGGTAAGTTTAACGGGTCAAGGTTTCACGGGTAAGTTTTACGAGTAAGTTTCACGGGTATGTTTTACGGGTATGTTTCACGGGTGACGTTTCACGGGTCTAGGTTTCACTGGTAAGTTTCACGGGTCAAGGTTTCACGGGTAAGTTTCACGGGTAAGTTTCACGGGTATGTTTCACGGGTGACGTTTCACGGGTCTAGGTTTCACTGGTAAGTTTCACGGGTCAAGGTTTCACGGGTAAGTTTCACGGGTAAGTTTCACGGGTATGTTTCACGGGTGACGTTTCACGGGTCTAGGTTTCACTGGTAAGTTTCACGGGTCAAGGTTTCACGGGTAAGTTTCACGGGTAAGTTTCACGGGTATGTTTCACGGGTGACGTTTCACGGGTCTAGGTTTCACTGGTAAGTTTCACGGGTCATGGTTTTACGGGTAAGTTTCACGGGTAAGTTTCACGGGTATGTTTCACGGGTGACGTTTCACGGGTCTAGGTTTCACTGGTAAGTTTCACGAGTCAAGGATTCACGGGTAAGTTTCACGGGTAAGTTTTACGGGTAAGTTTCACGGGTGACGTTTCACGGGTCTAGGTTTCACTGGTAAGTTTCACGGGTCAAGGTTTCACGGGTAAGTTTCACGGGTAAGTTTCACGGGTGACGTTTCACGGGTCTAGGTTTCACTGGTAAGTTTCACGGGTCAAGGTTTCACGGGTAAGTTTCACGGGTAAGTTTCACGGGTATGTTTCAAGGGTGACGTTTCACGGGTCTAGGTTTCACTGGTAAGTTTCACGGGTCAAGGTTTCACGGGTAAGTTTCACGGGTAAGTTTCACGGGTATGTTTCACGGGTGACGTTTCACGGGTCTAGGTTTCACTGGTAAGTTTCACGGGTCAAGGTTTTACGGGTAAGTTTCACGGGTCTAGGTTTCACTGGTAAGTTTCACGGGTCAAGGTTTCACGGGTAAGTTTCACGGGTAAGTTTCACGGGTTTGTTTCACGGGTGACGTTTCACGGGTCTAGGTTTCACTGGAAAGTTTCACGGGTCAAGGTTTCACGGGTAAGTTTCACGGGTAAGTTTCACGGGTATGTTTCACGGGTGACGTTTCACGGGTCTAGGTTTCACTGGTAAGTTTCACGGGTCAAGGTTTCACGGGTAAGTTTTACGGGTAAGTTTCACGGGTGACGTTTCACGGGTCTAGGTTTCACTGGTAAGTTTCACGGGTCAAGGTTTCAAGGGTAAGTTTCACGGGTAAGTTTCACGGGTATGTTTCACGGGTGACGTTTCACGGGTCTAGGTTTCACTGGAAAGTTTCACGGGTCAAGGTTTCACGGGTAAGTTTCAAGGGTAAGTTTCACTGGTAAGTTTTACGGGTATGTTTTACAGGTGACGTTTCACGGGTCTAGGTTTCACTGGTAAGTTTCACGGGTCAAGGTTTCACGGGTAAGTTTCACGGGTAAGTTTCACGGGTAAGTTTCACGGGTAAGTTTCATGGGTGACGTTTCACGGGTCTAGGTTTCACTGGTAAGTTTCACGGGTCAAGGTTTCACGGGTAAGTTTCACGGGTAAGTTTCACGGGTATGTTTCACGGGTGACGTTTCACGGGTCTTGGTTTAACTGGTAAGTTTCACGGGTCAAGGTTTCACGGGTAAGTTTCACGGGTAAGTTTCACGGGTATGTTTCACGGGTGACGTTTCACGGGTCTAGGTTTCACTGGTAAGTTTCACGGGTCAAGGTTTCACGGGTAAGTTTCACGGGTAAGTTTCACGGGTAAGTTTCACGGGTAAGTTTCACGGGTAAGTTTCACGGGTAAGTTTCACGGGTATGTTTCACGGGTGACGTTTCACGGGTCTAGGTTTCACTGGTAAGTTTCACGGGTCAAGGTTTCACGGGTAAGTTTCACGGGTATGTTTCACGGGTGACGTTTCACGGGTCTAGGTTTCACTGGTAAGTTTCACGGGTCAAGGTTTTACGGGTAAGTTTCACGGGTAAGTTTCACGGGTATGTTTCACGGGTGACGTTTCACGGGTCTAGGTTTCACTGGTAAGTTTCACGAGTCAAGGATTCACGGGTAAGTTTCACGGGTAAGTTTTACGGGTAAGTTTCACGGGTGACGTTTCACGGGTCTAGGTTTCACTGGTAAGTTTCACGGGTCAAGGTTTCACGGGTAAGTTTCACGGGTGAGTTTCACGGGTGACGTTTCACGGGTCTAGGTTTCACTGGTAAGTTTCACGGGTCAAGGTTTCACGGGTAAGTTTCACGGGTAAGTTTCACGGGTATGTTTCAAGGGTGACGTTTCACGGGTCTAGGTTTCACTGGTAAGTTTCACGGGTCAAGGTTTCACGGGTAAGTTTCACGGGTAAGTTTCACGGGTATGTTTCACGGGTGACGTTTCACGGGTCTAGGTTTCACTGGTAAGTTTCACGGGTCAAGGTTTCACGGGTAAGTTTCACGGGTATGTTTCAAAAGTGACGTTTCACGGGTCTAGGTTTCACTGGTAAGTTTCACGGGTCAAGGTTTCACGGGTAAGTTTCACGGGTATGTTTCACGGGTGACGTTTCACGGGTATGTTTCACGGGTGACGTTTCACGGGTCTAGGTTTCACTGGTAAGTTTCACGGGTCAAGGTTTCACGGGTAAGTTTCACGGGTAAGATTCACGGGTAAGTTTCACGGGTATGTTTCACGGGTGACGTTTCACGGGTCTAGGTTTCACTGGTAAGTTTCACGGGTCAAGGTTTCACGGGTAAGTTTCACGGGTAAGTTTCACGGGTATGTTTCACGGGTATGTTTCACGGGTGACGTTTCACGGGTCTAGGTTTCACTGGTAAGTTTCACGGGTCAAGGTTTCACGGGTAAGTTTCACGGGTAAGTTTCACGGGTATGTTTCACGGGTGACGTTTCACGGGTCAAGGTTTCACGGGTAAGTTTAACGGGTATGTTTCACGGGTATGTTTCACGGGTGACGTTTCACGGGTCTAGGATTCACTGGTAAGTTTCACGGGTCAAGGTTTCACGGGTAAGTTTCACGGGTAAGTTTCACGGGTATGTTTCACGGGTGACGTTTCACGGGTCTAGGTTTCACTGGTAAGTTTCACGGGTCAAGGTTTCACGGGTAAGTTTCACGGGTAAGTTTCACGGGTATGTTTCACGGGTGACGTTTCACGGGTCTAGGTTTCACTGGTAAGTTTCACGGGTCAAGGTTTTACGGGTAAATTTCACGGGTAAGTTTCACGGGTATGTTTCACGGGTGACGTTTCACGGGTCTAGGTTTCACTGGTAAGTTTCACGAGTCAAGGTTTCACGGGTAAGTTTCACGGGTAAGTTTTACGGGTAAGTTTCACGGGTGACGTTTTACGGGTGACGTTTCACGGGTCTAGGTTTCACTGGTAAGTTTCACGGGTCAAGGTTTCACGGGTAAGTTTCACGGGTAAGTTTCACGGGTATGTTTCACGGGTGACGTTTCACGGGTCTAGGTTTCACTGGTAAGTTTCACGGGTCAAGGTTTCACGGGTAAGTTTCACGGGTAAGTTTCACGGGTAAGTTTCACGGGTATGTTTCACGGGTGACGTTTCACGGGTCTAGGTTTCACTGGTAAGTTTAACGGGTCAAGGTTTCACGGGTAAGTTTTACGAGTAAGTTTCACGGGTATGTTTTACGGGTATGTTTCACGGGTGACGTTTCACGGGTCTAGGTTTCACTGGTAAGTTTCACGGGTCAAGGTTTCACGGGTAAGTTTCACGGGTAAGTTTCACGGGTATGTTTCACGGGTGACGTTTCACGGGTCTAGGTTTCACTGGTAAGTTTCACGGGTCAAGGTTTCACGGGTAAGTTTCACGGGTAAGTTTCACGGGTATGTTTCACGGGTGACGTTTCACGGGTCTAGGTTTCACTGGTAAGTTTCACGGGTCAAGGTTTCACGGGTAAGTTTCACGGGTAAGTTTCACGGGTAAGTTTCACGGGTATGTTTCACGGGTGACGTTTCACGGGTCTAGGTTTCACTGGTAAGTTTCACGGGTCAAGGTTTTACGGGTAAGTTTCACGGGTAAGTTTCACGGGTATGTTTCACGGGTGACGTTTCACGGGTCTAGGTTTCACTGGTAAGTTTCACGAGTCAAGGATTCACGGGTAAGTTTCACGGGTAAGTTTTACGGGTAAGTTTCACGGGTGACGTTTCACGGGTCTAGGTTTCACTGGTAAGTTTCACGGGTCAAGGTTTCACGGGTAAGTTTCACGGGTAAGTTTCACGGGTGACGTTTCACGGGTCTAGGTTTCACTGGTAAGTTTCACGGGTCAAGGTTTCACGGGTAAGTTTCACGGGTAAGTTTCACGGGTATGTTTCAAGGGTGACGTTTCACGGGTCTAGGTTTCACTGGTAAGTTTCACGGGTCAAGGTTTCACGGGTAAGTTTCACGGGTAAGTTTCACGGGTATGTTTCACGGGTGACGTTTCACGGGTCTAGGTTTCACTGGTAAGTTTCACGGGTCAAGGTTTTACGGGTAAGTTTCACGGGTCTAGGTTTCACTGGTAAGTTTCACGGGTCAAGGTTTCACGGGTAAGTTTCACGGGTAAGTTTCACGGGTTTGTTTCACGGGTGACGTTTCACGGGTCTAGGTTTCACTGGAAAGTTTCACGGGTCAAGGTTTCACGGGTAAGTTTCACGGGTAAGTTTCACGGGTATGTTTCACGGGTGACGTTTCACGGGTCTAGGTTTCACTGGTAAGTTTCACGGGTCAAGGTTTCACGGGTAAGTTTTACGGGTAAGTTTCACGGGTGACGTTTCACGGGTGACGTTCCACGGGTCTAGGTTTCACTGGTAAGTTTCACGGGTCAAGGTTTCAAGGGTAAGTTTCACGGGTAAGTTTCACGGGTATGTTTCACGGGTGACGTTTCACGGGTCTAGGTTTCACTGGAAAGTTTCACGGGTCAAGGTTTCACGGGTAAGTTTCAAGGGTAAGTTTCACTGGTAAGTTTTACGGGTATGTTTTACAGGTGACGTTTCACGGGTCTAGGTTTCACTGGTAAGTTTCACGGGTCAAGGTTTCACGGGTAAGTTTCACGGGTAAGTTTCACGGGTATGTTTCACGGGTGACGTTTCACGGGTCTAGGTTTCACTGGTAAGTTTCACGGGTCAAGGTTTCACGGGTCAAGGTTTCACGGGTAAGTTTCACGGGTATGTTTCACGGGTGACGTTTCACGGGTGACGTTTCACGGGTCTTGGTTTAACTGGTAAGTTTCACGGGTCAAGGTTTCACGGGTAAGTTTCACGGGTAAGTTTCACGGGTATGTTTCACGGGTGACGTTTCACGGGTCTAGGTTTCACTGGTAAGTTTCACGGGTCAAGGTTTCACGGGTAAGTTTCACGGGTAAGTTTCACGGGTAAGTTTCACGGGTATGTTTCACGGGTGACGTTTCACGGGTCTAGGTTTCACTGGTAAGTTTCACGGGTCAAGGTTTTACGGGTAAGTTTCACGGGTCTAGGTTTCACTGGTAAGTTTCACGGGTCAAGGTTTCACGGGTAAGTTTCACGGGTAAGTTTCACGGGTTTGTTTCACGGGTGACGTTTCACGGGTCTAGGTTTCACTGGTAAGTTTCACGGGTCAAGGTTTCACGGGTAAGTTTCACGGGTAAGTTTCACGGGTATGTTTCACGGGTGACGTTTCACGGGTCTAGGTTTCACTGGAAAGTTTCACGGGTCAAGGTTTCACGGGTAAGTTTCAAGGGTAAGTTTCACGGGTAAGTTTTACGGGTATGTTTCACGGGTGACGTTTCACGGGTCTAGGTTTCACTGGTAAGTTTCACGGGTCAAGGTTTTACGGGTAAGTTTCATGGGTCTAGGTTTCACTGGTAAGTTTCACGGGTCAAGGTTTCACGGGTAAGTTTCACGGGTAAGTTTCACGGGTATGTTTCACGGGTGACGTTTCACGGGTCTAGGTTTCACTGGTAAGTTTCACGGGTCAAGGTTTCACGGGTAAGTTTTACGGGTAAGTTTCACGGGTGACGTTTCACGGGTGACGTTTCACGGGTCTAGGTTTCACTGGTAAGTTTCACGGGTCAAGGTTTCACGGGTAAGTTTCACGGGTAAGTTTCACGGGTATGTTTCACGGGTGACGTTTCACGGGTCTAGGTTTCACTGGAAAGTTTCACGGGTCAAGGTTTCACGGGTAAGTTTCAAGGGTAAGTTTCACGGGTAAGTTTTACGGGTATGTTTTACAGGTGACGTTTCACGGGTCTAGGTTTCACTGGTAAGTTTCACGGGTCAAGGTTTCACGGGTAAGTTTCACGGGTAAGTTTCACGGGTAAGTTTCACGGGTATGTTTCATGGGTGATGTTTCACGGGTCTAGGTTTCACTGGTAAGTTTCGCGGGTCAAGGTTTCACGGGTAAGTTTCACGGGTAAGTTTCACGGGTATGTTTCACGGGTGACGTTTCACGGGTCTAGGTTTCACTGGAAAGTTTCACGGGTCAAGGTTTCACGGGTAAGTTTCACGGGTAAGTTTTACGGGTATGTTTCACAGGTGACGTTTCACGGGTCTAGGTTTCACTGGTAAGTTTCACGGGTCAAGGTTTCACGGGTAAGTTTCACGGGTAAGTTTCACGGGTATGTTTCATGGGTGATGTTTCACGGGTCTAGGTTTCACTGGTAAGTTTCACGGGTCAAGGTTTCACGGGTAAGTTTCACGGGTAAGTTTTACGGGTATGTTTTACAGGTGACGTTTCACGGGTCTAGGTTTCACTGGTAAGTTTCACGGGTCAAGGTTTCACGGGTAAGTTTCACGGGTAAGTTTCACGGGTATGTTTTACAGGTGACGTTTCACGGGTCTAGGTTTCACTGGTAAGTTTCACGGGTCAAGGTTTCACGGGTAAGTTTCACGGGTAAGTTTCACGGGTATGTTTCGCGGGTGACGTTTCACGGGTCTAGGTTTCACTGGTAAGTTTTACGGGTCAAGGTTTCACGGGTAAGTTTCACGGGTGACGTTTCACGGGTCTATTTTTCACTGGTAAGTTTCACGGGTCAAGGTTTCACGGGTAAGTTTCACGTGTAAGTTTCACGGGTAAGTTTCACGGGTGACGTTTCACGGGTCTAGGTTTCACTGGTAAGTTTCACGGGTCAAGGTTTCACGGGTAAGTTTCACGGGTAAGTTTCACGGGTGACGTTTCACGGGTCTAGGTTTCACTGGTAAGTTTCACGGGTCAAGGTTTCACGGGTAAGTTTAACGGGTAAGTTTCACGGGTAAGTTTCACGGGTAAGTTTCACGGGTGACGTTTCACGGGTCTAGGTTTCACTGGTAAGTTTCACGGGTCAAGGTTTCACGGGTAAGTTTCACGGGTAAGTTTCACGGGTGACGTTTCACGGGTCTAGGTTTCACTGGTAAGTTTCACGGGTCAAGGTTTCACGGGTAAGTTTCACGGGTAAGTTTCACGGGTATGTTTCACGGGTGACGTTTCACGGGTCTTGGTTTAACTGGTAAGTTTCACGGGTCAAGGTTTCACGGGTAAGTTTCACGGGTATGTTTCACGGGTGACGTTTCACGGGTCTAGGTTTCACTGGTAAGTTTCACGGGTCAAGGTTTCACGGGTAAGTTTCACGGGTAAGTTTCACGGGTAAGTCTCACGGGTATGTTTCACGGGTGACGTTTCACGGGTCTAGGTTTCACTGGTAAGTTTCACGGGTCAAGGTTTCACGGGTAAGTTTCACGGGTAAGTTTCACGGGTATGTTTCACGGGTGACGTTTCACGGGTCTTGGTTTAACTGGTAAGTTTCACGGGTCAAGGTTTCACGGGTAAGTTTCACGGGTAAGTTTCACGGGTATGTTTCACGGGTGACGTTTCACGGGTCTAGGTTTCACTGGTAAGTTTCACGGGTCAAGGTTTCACGGGTAAGTTTCACGGGTAAGTTTCACGGGTATGTTTCACGGGTGACGTTTCACGGGTCTAGGTTTCACTGGTAAGTTTCACGGGTCAAGGTTTTACGGGTAAGTTTCACGGGTCTAGGTTTCACTGGTAAGTTTCACGGGTCAAGGTTTCACGGGTAAGTTTCACGGGTAAGTTTCACGGGTTTGTTTCACGGGTGACGTTTCACGGGTCTAGGTTTCACTGGAAAGTTTCACGGGTCAAGGTTTCACGGGTAAGTTTCACGGGTATGTTTCAAAAGTGACGTTTCACGGGTCTAGGTTTCACGGGTAAGTTTCACGGGTAAGTTTCACGGGTAAGTTTCACGGGTATGTTTCACGGGTGACGTTTCACGGGTCTAGGTTTCACTGGTAAGTTTCACGGGTCAAGGTTTTACGGGTAAGTTTCACGGGTCTAGGTTTCACTGGTAAGTTTCACGGGTCAAGGTTTCACGGGTAAGTTTCACGGGTAAGTTTCACGGGTTTGTTTCACGGGTGACGTTTCACGGGTCTAGGTTTCACTGGTAAGTTTCACGGGTCAAGGTTTCACGGGTAAGTTTCACGGGTAAGTTTCACGGGTATGTTTCACGGGTGACGTTTCACGGGTCTAGGTTTTACTGGAAAGTTTCACGGGTCAAGGTTTCACGGGTAAGTTTCAAGGGTAAGTTTCACGGGTAAGTTTTACGGGTATGTTTCACGGGTGACGTTTCACGGGTCTAGGTTTCACTGGTAAGTTTCACGGGTCAAGGTTTTACGGGTAAGTTTCATGGGTCTAGGTTTCACTGGTAAGTTTCACGGGTCAAGGTTTCACGGGTAAGTTTCACGGGTAAGTTTCACGGGTATGTTTCACGGGTGACGTTTCACGGGTCTAGGTTTCACTGGTAAGTTTCACGGGTCAAGGTTTCACGGGTAAGTTTTACGGGTAAGTTTCACGGGTGACGTTTCACGGGTGACGTTTCACGGGTCTAGGTTTCACTGGTAAGTTTCACGGGTCAAGGTTTCACGGGTAAGTTTCACGGGTAAGTTTCACGGGTATGTTTCACGGGTGACGTTTCACGGGTCTAGGTTTCACTGGAAAGTTTCACGGGTCAAGGTTTCACGGGTAAGTTTCAAGGGTAAGTTTCACGGGTAAGTTTTACGGGTATGTTTTACAGGTGACGTTTCACGGGTCTAGGTTTCACTGGTAAGTTTCACGGGTCAAGGTTTCACGGGTAAGTTTCACGGGTAAGTTTCACGGGTAAGTTTCACGGGTATGTTTCATGGGTGATGTTTCACGGGTCTAGGTTTCACTGGTAAGTTTCGCGGGTCAAGGTTTCACGGGTAAGTTTCACGGGTAAGTTTCACGGGTATGTTTCACGGGTGACGTTTCACGGGTCTAGGTTTCACTGGAAAGTTTCACGGGTCAAGGTTTCACGGGTAAGTTTCACGGGTAAGTTTTACGGGTATGTTTCACAGGTGACGTTTCACGGGTCTAGGTTTCACTGGTAAGTTTCACGGGTCAAGGTTTCACGGGTAAGTTTCACGGGTAAGTTTCACGGGTATGTTTCATGGGTGATGTTTCACGGGTCTAGGTTTCACTGGTAAGTTTCACGGGTCAAGGTTTCACGGGTAAGTTTCACGGGTAAGTTTTACGGGTATGTTTTACAGGTGACGTTTCACGGGTCTAGGTTTCACTGGTAAGTTTCACGGGTCAAGGTTTCACGGGTAAGTTTCACGGGTAAGTTTCACGGGTATGTTTTACAGGTGACGTTTTACGGGTCTAGGTTTCACTGGTAAGTTTCACGGGTCAAGGTTTCACGGGTAAGTTTCACGGGTAAGTTTCACGGGTATGTTTCGCGGGTGACGTTTCACGGGTCTAGGTTTCACTGGTAAGTTTTACGGGTCAAGGTTTCACGGGTAAGTTTCACGGGTGACGTTTCACGGGTCTATTTTTCACTGGTAAGTTTCACGGGTCAAGGTTTCACGGGTAAGTTTCACGTGTAAGTTTCACGGGTAAGTTTCACGGGTGACGTTTCACGGGTCTAGGTTTCACTGGTAAGTTTCACGGGTCAAGGTTTCACGGGTAAGTTTCACGGGTAAGTTTCACGGGTGACGTTTCACGGGTCTAGGTTTCACTGGTAAGTTTCACGGGTCAAGGTTTCACGGGTAAGTTTAACGGGTAAGTTTCACGGGTAAGTTTCACGGGTAAGTTTCACGGGTGACGTTTCACGGGTCTAGGTTTCACTGGTAAGTTTCACGGGTCAAGGTTTCACGGGTAAGTTTCACGGGTAAGTTTCACGGGTGACGTTTCACGGGTCTAGGTTTCACTGGTAAGTTTCACGGGTCAAGGTTTCAAGGGTAAGTTTCACGGGTAAGTTTCACGGGTATGTTTCACGGGTGACGTTTCACGGGTCTTGGTTTAACTGGTAAGTTTCACGGGTCAAGGTTTCACGGGTAAGTTTCACGGGTATGTTTCACGGGTGACGTTTCACGGGTCTAGGTTTCACTGGTAAGTTTCACGGGTCAAGGTTTCACGGGTAAGTTTCACGGGTAAGTTTCACGGGTAAGTCTCACGGGTATGTTTCACGGGTGACGTTTCACGGGTCTAGGTTTCACTGGTAAGTTTCACGGGTCAAGGTTTCACGGGTAAGTTTCACGGGTAAGTTTCACGGGTATGTTTCACGGGTGACGTTTCACGGGTCTTGGTTTAACTGGTAAGTTTCACGGGTCAAGGTTTCACGGGTAAGTTTCACGGGTAAGTTTCACGGGTATGTTTCACGGGTGACGTTTCACGGGTCTAGGTTTCACTGGTAAGTTTCACGGGTCAAGGTTTCACGGGTAAGTTTCACGGGTAAGTTTCACGGGTATGTTTCACGGGTGACGTTTCACGGGTCTAGGTTTCACTGGTAAGTTTCACGGGTCAAGGTTTTACGGGTAAGTTTCACGGGTCTAGGTTTCACTGGTAAGTTTCACGGGTCAAGGTTTCACGGGTAAGTTTCACGGGTAAGTTTCACGGGTTTGTTTCACGGGTGACGTTTCACGGGTCTAGGTTTCACTGGAAAGTTTCACGGGTCAAGGTTTCACGGGTAAGTTTCACGGGTATGTTTCAAAAGTGACGTTTCACGGGTCTAGGTTTCACTGGTAAGTTTCACGGGTCAAGGTTTCACGGGTAAGTTTTACGGGTAAGTTTCACGGGTGACGTTTCACGGGTGACGTTTCACGGGTCTAGGTTTCACTGGTAAGTTTCACGGGTCAAGGTTTCACGGGTAAGTTTCACGGGTAAGTTTCACGGGTATGTTTCACGGGTGACGTTTCACGGGTCTAGGTTTCACTGGTAAGTTTCACGGGTCAAGGTTTCACGGGTAAGTTTCACGGGTAAGTTTCACGGGTATGTTTCACGGGTGACGTTTCACGGGTCTAGGTTTCACTGGTAAGTTTCACGGGTCAAGGTTTCACGGGTAAGTTTCACGGGTAAGTTTCACGGGTAAGTTTCACGGGTATGTTTCACGGGTGACGTTTCACGGGTCTAGGTTTCACTGGTAAGTTTTACGGGTCAAGGTTTCACGGGTAAGTTTCACGGGTATGTTTCACGGGTATGTTTCACGGGTGACGTTTCACGGGTCTAGGATTCACTGGTAAGTTTCACGGGTCAAGGTTTCACGGGTAAGTTTCACGGGTAAGTTTCACGGGTAAGTTTCACGGGTATGTTTCACGGGTGACGTTTCACGGGTCTAGGTTTCACTGGTAAGTTTCACGGGTCAAGGTTTCACGGGTAAGTTTCACGGGTAAGTTTCACGGGTATGTTTCACGGGTGACGTTTCACGGGTCTAGGTTTCACTGGTAAGTTTCACGGGTCAAGGTTTTACGGGTAAATTTCACGGGTATGTTTCACGGGTGACGTTTCACGGGTCTAGGTTTCACTGGTAAGTTTCACGAGTCAAGGTTTCACGGGTAAGTTTCACGGGTAAGTTTTACGGGTAAGTTTCACGGGTGACGTTTTACGGGTGACGTTTCACGGGTCTAGGTTTCACTGGTAAGTTTCACGGGTCAAGGTTTCACGGGTAAGTTTCACGGGTAAGTTTCACGGGTATGTTTCACGGGTGACGTTTCACGGGTCTAGGTTTCACTGGTAAGTTTCACGGGTCAAGGTTTCACGGGTAAGTTTCACGGGTAAGTTTCACGGGTAAGTTTCACGGGTATGTTTCACGGGTGACGTTTCACGGGTCTAGGTTTCACTGGTAAGTTTCACGGGTCAAGGTTTCACGGGTAAGTTTCACGGGTAAGTTTCACGGGTATGTTTCACGGGTGATGTTTCACGGGTCTAGGTTTCACTGGTAAGTTTCACGGGTCAAGGTTTCACGGGTAAGTTTCACGGGTAAGTTTCACGGGTATGTTTCACGGGTGACGTTTCACGGGTCTAGGTTTCACTGGTAAGTTTCACGGGTCAAGGTTTCACGGGTAAGTTTCACGGGTAAGTTTCACGGGTATGTTTCACGGGTGACGTTTCACGGGTCTAGGTTTCACTGGTAAGTTTCACGGGTCAAGGTTTTACGGGTAAGTTTCACGGGTATGTTTCACGGGTGACGTTTCACGGGTCTAGGTTTCACTGGTAAGTTTCACGAGTCAAGGATTCACGGGTAAGTTTCACGGGTAAGTTTTACGGGTAAGTTTCACGGGTGACGTTTCACGGGTCTAGGTTTCACTGGTAAGTTTCACGGGTCAAGGTTTCACGGGTAAGTTTCACGGGTAAGTTTCACGGGTGACGTTTCACGGGTCTAGGTTTCACTGGTAAGTTTCACGGGTCAAGGTTTCACGGGTAAGTTTCACGGGTAAGTTTCACGGGTATGTTTCAAGGGTGACGTTTCACGGGTCTAGGTTTCACTGGTAAGTTTCACGGGTCAAGGTTTCACGGGTAAGTTTCACGGGTAAGTTTCACGGGTATGTTTCACGGGTGACGTTTCACGGGTCTAGGTTTCACTGGTAAGTTTCACGGGTCAAGGTTTTACGGGTAAGTTTCACGGGTCTAGGTTTCACTGGTAAGTTTCACGGGTCAAGGTTTCACGGGTAAGTTTCACGGGTAAGTTTCACGGGTTTGTTTCACGGGTGACGTTTCACGGGTCTAGGTTTCACTGGAAAGTTTCACGGGTCAAGGTTTCACGGGTAAGTTTCACGGGTATGTTTCGCGGGTGACGTTTCACGGGTCTAGGTTTCACTGGTAAGTTTTACGGGTCAAGGTTTCACGGGTAAGTTTCACGGGTGACGTTTCACGGGTCTATTTTTCACTGGTAAGTTTCACGGGTCAAGGTTTCACGGGTAAGTTTCACGTGTAAGTTTCACGGGTAAGTTTCACGGGTGACGTTTCACGGGTCTAGGTTTCACTGGTAAGTTTCACGGGTCAAGGTTTCACGGGTAAGTTTCACGGGTAAGTTTCACGGGTGACGTTTCACGGGTCTAGGTTTCACTGGTAAGTTTCACGGGTCAAGGTTTCACGGGTAAGTTTAACGGGTAAGTTTCACGGGTAAGTTTCACGGGTAAGTTTCACGGGTGACGTTTCACGGGTCTAGGTTTCACTGGTAAGTTTCACGGGTCAAGGTTTCACGGGTAAGTTTCACGGGTAAGTTTCACGGGTGACGTTTCACGGGTCTAGGTTTCACTGGTAAGTTTCACGGGTCAAGGTTTCAAGGGTAAGTTTCACGGGTAAGTTTCACGGGTATGTTTCACGGGTGACGTTTCACGGGTCTTGGTTTAACTGGTAAGTTTCACGGGTCAAGGTTTCACGGGTAAGTTTCACGGGTATGTTTCACGGGAGACGTTTCACGGGTCTAGGTTTCACTGGTAAGTTTCACGGGTCAAGGTTTCACGGGTAAGTTTCACGGGTAAGTTTCACGGGTAAGTCTCACGGGTATGTTTCACGGGTGACGTTTCACGGGTCTAGGTTTCACTGGTAAGTTTCACGGGTCAAGGTTTCACGGGTAAGTTTCACGGGTAAGTTTCACGGGTATGTTTCACGGGTGACGTTTCACGGGTCTTGGTTTAACTGGTAAGTTTCACGGGTCAAGGTTTCACGGGTAAGTTTCACGGGTAAGTTTCACGGGTATGTTTCACGGGTGACGTTTCACGGGTCTAGGTTTCACTGGTAAGTTTCACGGGTCAAGGTTTCACGGGTAAGTTTCACGGGTAAGTTTCACGGGTATGTTTCACGGGTGACGTTTCACGGGTCTAGGTTTCACTGGTAAGTTTCACGGGTCAAGGTTTTACGGGTAAGTTTCACGGGTCTAGGTTTCACTGGTAAGTTTCACGGGTCAAGGTTTCACGGGTAAGTTTCACGGGTAAGTTTCACGGGTTTGTTTCACGGGTGACGTTTCACGGGTCTAGGTTTCACTGGAAAGTTTCACGGGTCAAGGTTTCACGGGTAAGTTTCACGGGTATGTTTCAAAAGTGACGTTTCACGGGTCTAGGTTTCACTGGTAAGTTTCACGGGTCAAGGTTTCACGGGTAAGTTTTACGGGTAAGTTTCACGGGTGACGTTTCACGGGTGACGTTTCACGGGTCTAGGTTTCACTGGTAAGTTTCACGGGTCAAGGTTTCACGGGTAAGTTTCACGGGTAAGTTTCACGGGTATGTTTCACGGGTGACGTTTCACGGGTCTAGGTTTCACTGGTAAGTTTCACGGGTCAAGGTTTCACGGGTAAGTTTCACGGGTAAGTTTCACGGGTATGTTTCACGGGTGACGTTTCACGGGTCTAGGTTTCACTGGTAAGTTTCACGGGTCAAGGTTTCACGGGTAAGTTTCACGGGTAAGTTTCACGGGTAAGTTTCACGGGTATGTTTCACGGGTGACGTTTCACGGGTCTAGGTTTCACTGGTAAGTTTTACGGGTCAAGGTTTCACGGGTAAGTTTCACGGGTATGTTTCACGGGTATGTTTCACGGGTGACGTTTCACGGGTCTAGGATTCACTGGTAAGTTTCACGGGTCAAGGTTTCACGGGTAAGTTTCACGGGTAAGTTTCACGGGTATGTTTCACGGGTGACGTTTCACGGGTCTAGGTTTCACTGGTAAGTTTCACGGGTCAAGGTTTCACGGGTAAGTTTCACGGGTAAGTTTCACGGGTATGTTTCACGGGTGACGTTTCACGGGTCTAGGTTTCACTGGTAAGTTTCACGGGTCAAGGTTTTACGGGTAAATTTCACGGGTATGTTTCACGGGTGACGTTTCACGGGTCTAGGTTTCACTGGTAAGTTTCACGAGTCAAGGTTTCACGGGTAAGTTTCACGGGTAAGTTTTACGGGTAAGTTTCACGGGTGACGTTTTACGGGTGACGTTTCACGGGTCTAGGTTTCACTGGTAAGTTTCACGGGTCAAGGTTTCACGGGTAAGTTTCACGGGTAAGTTTCACGGGTATGTTTCACGGGTGACGTTTCACGGGTCTAGGTTTCACTGGTAAGTTTCACGGGTCAAGGTTTCACGGGTAAGTTTCACGGGTAAGTTTCACGGGTAAGTTTCACGGGTATGTTTCACGGGTGACGTTTCACGGGTCTAGGTTTCACTGGTAAGTTTCACGGGTCAAGGTTTCACGGGTAAGTTTCACGGGTAAGTTTCACGGGTATGTTTCACGGGTGACGTTTCACGGGTCTAGGTTTCACTGGTAAGTTTCACGGGTCAAGGTTTCACGGGTAAGTTTCACGGGTAAGTTTCACGGGTATGTTTCACGGGTGACGTTTCACGGGTCTAGGTTTCACTGGTAAGTTTCACGGGTCAAGGTTTCACGGGTAAGTTTCACGGGTAAGTTTCACGGGTATGTTTCACGGGTGACGTTTCACGGGTCTAGGTTTCACTGGTAAGTTTCACGGGTCAAGGTTTTACGGGTAAGTTTCACGGGTATGTTTCACGGGTGACGTTTCACGGGTCTAGGTTTCACTGGTAAGTTTCACGAGTCAAGGATTCACGGGTAAGTTTCACGGGTAAGTTTTACGGGTAAGTTTCACGGGTGACGTTTCACGGGTCTAGGTTTCACTGGTAAGTTTCACGGGTCAAGGTTTCACGGGTAAGTTTCACGGGTAAGTTTCACGGGTGACGTTTCACGGGTCTAGGTTTCACTGGTAAGTTTCACGGGTCAAGGTTTCACGGGTAAGTTTCACGGGTAAGTTTCACGGGTATGTTTCAAGGGTGACGTTTCACGGGTCTAGGTTTCACTGGTAAGTTTCACGGGTCAAGGTTTCACGGGTAAGTTTCACGGGTAAGTTTCACGGGTATGTTTCACGGGTGACGTTTCACGGGTCTAGGTTTCACTGGTAAGTTTCACGGGTCAAGGTTTTACGGGTAAGTTTCACGGGTCTAGGTTTCACTGGTAAGTTTCACGGGTCAAGGTTTCACGGGTAAGTTTCACGGGTAAGTTTCACGGGTTTGTTTCACGGGTGACGTTTCACGGGTCTAGGTTTCACTGGAAAGTTTCACGGGTCAAGGTTTCACGGGTAAGTTTCACGGGTAAGTTTCACGGGTATGTTTCACGGGTGACGTTTCACGGGTCTAGGTTTCACTGGTAAGTTTCACGGGTCAAGGTTTCACGGGTAAGTTTTACGGGTAAGTTTCACGGGTGACGTTTCACGGGTGACGTTTCACGGGTCTAGGTTTCACTGGTAAGTTTCACGGGTCAAGGTTTCACGGGTAAGTTTCACGGGTAAGTTTCACGGGTAAGTTTCACGGGTAAGTTTCATGGGTGACGTTTCACGGGTCTAGGTTTCACTGGTAAGTTTCACGGGTCAAGGTTTCACGGGTAAGTTTCACGGGTAAGTTTCACGGGTGACGTTTCACGGGTCTAGGTTTCACTGGTAAGTTTCACGGGTCAAGGTTTCACGGGTAAGTTTCACGGGTATGTTTCACGGGTGACGTTTCACGGGTCTAGGTTTCACTGGAAAGTTTCACGGGTCAAGGTTTCACGGGTAAGTTTCAAGGGTAAGTTTCACGGGTAAGTTTTACGGGTATGTTTTACAGGTGACATTTCACGGGTCTAGGTTTCACTGGTAAGTTTCACGGGTCAAGGTTTCACGGGTAAGTTTCACGGGTAAGTTTCACGGGTAAGTTTCACGGGTATGTTTCATGGGTGATGTTTCACGGGTCTAGGTTTCACTGGTAAGTTTCGCGGGTCAAGGTTTCACGGGTAAGTTTCACGGGTAAGTTTCACGGGTATGTTTCACGGGTGACGTTTCACGGGTCTAGGTTTCACTGGTAAGTTTCACGGGTCAAGGTTTCACGGGTAAGTTTCACGGGTAAGTTTCACGGGTAAGATTCACGGGTATGTTTCACGGGTGACGTTTCACGGGTCTAGGTTTCACTGGTAAGTTTCACGGGTCAAGGTTTCACGGGTAAGTTTCACGGGTAAGTTTCACGGGTATGTTTCACGGGTGACGTTTCACGGGTCTAGGTTTCACTGGTAAGTTTCACGGGTCAAGGTTTTACGGGTAAATTTCACGGGTAAGTTTCACGGGTATGTTTCACGGGTGACGTTTCACGGGTCTAGGTTTCACTGGTAAGTTTCACGAGTCAAGGTTTCACGGGTAAGTTTCACGGGTAAGTTTTACGGGTAAGTTTCACGGGTGACGTTTCACGGGTCTAGGTTTCACTTGTAAGTTTCACGAGTCAAGGTTTCACGGGTAAGTTTCACGGGTAAGTTTTACGGGTAAGTTTCACGGGTGACGTTTTACGGGTGACGTTTCACGGGTCTAGGTTTCACTGGTAAGTTTCACGGGTCAAGGTTACCCGTGAAACTTACCCGTGAAACCTTGACCCGTGAAACTTACCAGTGAAACCTAGACCCGTGAAACGTCACCCGTGAAACATACCCGTAAAACATACCCGTGAAACTTACCCGTAAAACTTACCCGTGAAACCTTGACCCGTTAAACTTACCAGTGAAACCTAGACCCGTGAAACGTCACCCGTGAAACATACCCGTAAAACTTACCCGTGAAACTTACCCGTGAAACCTTGAGTCGTGAAACTTACCAGTGAAACCTAGACCCGTGAAACGTCACCCGTGAAACTTACCCGTAAAACTTACCCGTGAAACTTACCAGTACGAGTCAATTTTTCACGGGTAAGTTTCACGGGTAAGTTTTACGGGTAAGTTTCACGGGTGACGTTTTACGGGTGACGTTTCACGGGTCTAGGTTTCACTGGTAAGTTTCACGGGTCAAGGTTTCACGGGTAAGTTTCACGGGTAAGTTTCACGGGTATGTTTCACGGGTGACGTTTCACGGGTCTAGGTTTCACTGGTAAGTTTCACGGGTCAAGGTTTCACGGGTAAGTTTCACGGGTAAGTTTCACGGGTATGTTTCACGGGTGACGTTTCACGGGTCTAGGTTTCACTGGTAAGTTTAACGGGTCAAGGTTTCACGGGTAAGTTTTACGGGTATGTTTTACGGGTATGTTTCACGGGTGACGTTTCACGGGTCTAGGTTTCACTGGTAAGTTTCACGGGTCAAGGTTTCACGGGTAAGTTTCACGGGTAAGTTTCACGGGTAAGTTTCACGGGTAAGTTTCACGGGTAAGTTTCACGGGTATGTTTCACGGGTGACGTTTCACGGGTCTAGGTTTCACTGGTAAGTTTCACGGGTCAAGGTTTCACGGGTAAGTTTCACGGGTAAGTTTCACGGGTGACGATTCACGGGTCTAGGTTTCACTGGTAAGTTTTACGGGTAAGTTTCACGGGTTAGTTTCACGGGTATGTTTCACGGGTATGTTTCACGGGTGACGTTTCACGGGTCTAGGTTTCACTGGTAAGTTTCACGGGTCAAGGTTTCACGGGTAAGTTTCACGGGTAAGTTTCACGGGTATGTTTCACGGGTGACGTTTTACGGGTCTAGGTTTCACTGGTAAGTTTCA